>WEIV01008458.1:175505-209026 GCA_013390005.1 Calyptomena viridis | reverse complement strand
CACCCCGCCCCTTCTAGAACACTCCGAGCGTGCCCATTGGCCCGCCTCCGCGCCAGGCGCGTTTCCATTGGCTGCGATGCCTGTCGCTCCGCCCAGCCGCTCCTGCCCTCATCCTGCCGATGAGGCGCCAAGGGAAGGCGCGGGCTCATGTGGGCGGGGGCGCGACGCTCATTGGCTCGCCGGCGCACAAGCTGCATTCCCATTGGCTGCGGCGCCGGTCGCTCTGCCTGGTCCCGCCCCCGCCCCGGGTTGGGGCCGTGAGGGGGCAGCGGTGGCTGCGCGGGGAGCTCCGGACGGAAAGGGGCGTTCGGTCCTTAACCCGCCTTCAAATGCCACGGACACCCCCAGCAGCCTCGCAGAACAGTGGGAATAAATAATTAAGCCCGGCGATTTAACACTAGACCGATAGAATTAATAGTTAAGCGGACTGGATTAATAATCAGAATGGTTCTTGGTTAAAATTAAGGGCTAAGGTTAATCAAAACTTATCTTCTTATAATACAGAAGCTGTTGGGTGCAGCACTAGAGCCTGTACAGCCCCCAGCAAACCCTCTATACTCGGGGCTTTCCTGGCCTGGATTCTTCAGTGGGGTACTAAGGATGGGGATGATCCTTCCCAAGGCTATGCAGATGTTTCCCTGTGGAAGAAAATCAGAAATATTCTTGCCAAGGCGACATTTGGTGGGTGCTGAAAGGTTTGCCCTACATGGCCTGTCAGGGCTCACATTTTGAGACACTGAAATACTTGTGTCTTTGGGCTCCAAAATGAAGTGCAATTGGGTTTCCCTGGAGAGGAGCTTGGGAAGAAGCTCCTGCCGTGGCTCCTCACATCCCTGTGGGCACAGATTGCACCAGGTTTGGATCCCGTGTGGCCCCGTCAGAGCTGGTACCCCAAACACCCACCAGAGCACCTGGCAGCATCATGACACAACCCTTTTGTTATTTCAGTATTGCATAAGGAAGGTGCCCGGCCCCAGAATAATCCTGTCCTGGCTGCTGAGTGCCGGGGAGATCCAGGTGCTCCAGAGGGGGCTGAACCATCAAACAGGAACAACTGGCCCCCAGACCAGGATTTTGTCAGCATTTTGGAGAAGACAGAGACTCTTCCCCAGCGCTCACCCACTGCTGCCCCATCCCTAGAAATGTCCAAGGCCAGGTTAGACAGGGCTTGGAGCAACCTGGTCTAGTGGAAAGTGTTCCTGCCCATGGCAGGGAGTTGGAGTGGGATCATCTTTAAGGTCCCTGCCAATGCAAGCCATTCCACATCCCACTTTTTGCAGCAGGGAGCTGTGGATGCTGGGCCTTGGCCACCCACTGAGTAGCAATTCAATGAGCTGAACATGTTTTCATGCCACTTTCAGGAGTAAAGTCTGAGCCTGCTGTTGGTACAGTTTTGTTGCACGGGAATTTTGGGGAAGCCTCATGGAAACAGTGTCAGGTGTCAGGGCAGCCTCACTGGGTTTGGCTGTTGGCTGTGGCACCTGCTTTGGGTGAGGATCTCAGCTTTCCAGGCAAAAAGTCATGTTGTGCAGGAGAGGAGGAATTCATGCATGACTTGTCAGTCTGACNCAGCTTTTTAACATTATTTTCGTTACAGTGCTACCTCCAGCATGAAAGAGCATTTAAGATGCCCTTAGTTCTTCGCCTTCCTCCCAAGGAACATTTTGCTCTAAATGCACAGGGGCAAACACCACAGAAAGGGAGGCCGCGGTCCTGCTCTGCCCCGAGCATTCACAGGCGCTCGTGTCCCCCTAAATCCCCCCCGCGAGGATCAGCACCAGCTCACCATCTCCTGCAGCAACACGTTGCCATCTTTGGTCAGCTTGATGTCTCCGGACCCCGACACGAGCCTGCGGGCGGCACCGGGCGGGTGAGCAGCGCCCCGGCCCCAACACACGTGCGCGGCCGCGCCGTCCCTCCCCTTCCCTTCCCATCCACCCATTCATCCATCCATCCACCCGTCCCGCACAGGCCGCCTCCGCCTTTGTTCCCCTCCGCACGCCCCGGCCCCCCGAGCCTCCCCCTCCTCTCCCCTCACGCCTCCTCTCAGGCCCTGAGGGCTCCCCCCACCCCCAACCCCACCCGCGGGCGGAGGCGCGGGGGCTCCCTCACATCTTCATGGTGCCTTTGGGGCCCAGGTTGGTCCTCAGCACGTCCTGCAACCCGCGGGCCGCGCTGATGTTCACGGCCAGCGCGGCCTGGGCACGGGCCACCTCTGCCTTGGGGTTGAGCGCCTTCACCGCCATGGCTCCGCTCCGCTCTGGGCCGCGCCGGGCGGGCCGGGGGCGGGGCCACAAACACCCCGCCCCTTCTAGAACACTCCGAGCGTGCCCATTGGCCCGCCTCCGCGCCAGGCGCGTTTCCATTGGCTGCGATGCCTGTCGCTCCGCCCAGCCGCTCCTGCCCTCATCCTGCCGATGAGGCGCCAAGGGAAGGCGCGGGCTCATGTGGGCGGGGGCGCGACGCTCATTGGCTCGCCGGCGCACAAGCTGCATTCCCATTGGCTGCGGCGCCGGTCGCTCTGCCTGGTCCCGCCCCCGCCCCGGGTTGGGGCCGTGAGGGGGCAGCGGTGGCTGCGCGGGGAGCTCCGGACGGAAAGGGGCGTTCGGTCCTTAACCCGCCTTCAAATGCCACGGACACCCCCAGCAGCCTCGCAGAACAGTGGGAATAAATAATTAAGCCCGGCGATTTAACACTAGACCGATAGAATTAATAATTAAGCGGACTGGATTAATAATCAGAATGGTTCTTGGTTAAAATTAAGGGCTAAGGTTAATCAAAACTTATCTTCTCATAATACAGAAGCTGTTGGGTGCAGCACTAGAGCCTGTACAGCCCCCAGCAAACCCTCTATACTCGGGGCTTTCCTGGCCTGGATTCTTCAGTGGGGTACTAAGGATGGGGATGATCCTTCCCAAGGCTATGCAGATGTTTCCCTGTGGAAGAAAAACAGAAATATTCTTGCCAAGGTGACATTTGGTGGGTGTTGAAAGGTTTGCCCTACATGGCCTGTCAGGGCTCACATTTTGAGACACTGAAATACTTGTGTCTTTGGGCTCCAAAATGAAGTGCAATTGGGTTTCCCTGGAGAGGAGCTTGGGAAGAAGCTCCTGCCGTGGCTCCTCACATCCCTGTGGGCACAGATTGCACCAGGTTTGGATCCCGTGTGGCCCCGTCAGAGCTGGTACCCCAAACACCCACCAGAGCACCTGGCAGCATCATGACACAACCCTTTTGTTATTTCAGTATTGCATAAGGAAGGTGCCCGGCCCCAGAATAATCCTGTCCTGGCTGCTGAGTGCTGGGGAGATCCAGGTGCTCCAGAGGGGGCTGAACCATCAAACAGGAACAACTGGCCCCCAGACCAGGATTTTGTCAGCATTTTGGGGAAGACAGAGACTCTTCCCCAGCGCTCACCCACTGCTGCTCCATCCCTAGAAATGTCCAAGGCCAGGTTAGACAGGGCTTGGAGCAACCTGGTCTAGTGGAAAGTGTTCCTGCCCATGGCAGGGAGTTGGAGTGGGATGATCTTTAAGGTCCCTGCCAATGCAAGCCATTCTACATCCCACTTTTTGCAGCAGGGAGTTCTGGATGCTGGGCCTTGGCCACCCACTGAGTAGCAATTCAATGAGCTGAACATGTTCTCATGCCACTTTCAGGAGTAAAGTCTGAGCCTGCTGTTGGTACAGTTTTGTTGCACGGGAATTTTGGGGAAGCCTCATGGAAACAGTGTCAGGTGTCAGGGCAGCCTCACCGGGTTTGGCTGTTGGCTGTGGCACCTGCTTTGGGTGAGGATCTCAGCTTTCCAGGCAAAAAGTCATGTTGTGCAGGAGAGGAGGAATTCATGCATGACTTGTCAGTCTGACTTGGCAGCTCTGGAAAGGACTAATATCCCTGGAGCTGCTAATATTCTTGGAGTTCTGTTTTTAAATGTTTTAGATGAAGTTGGTGTTTGAACATAATTCAGCACAGGTTTGGAGCCCTTTTGTTTAGCTGAGCAGTGCGTTATGTCTTGTGAAATATTTTAATGCTGACTCTAGTCGAGTGGCTGAGTTTTCTTTTCTGTTATTGTAATCATTAGAAATAAACATTAAACATTGCAAAATGCAGGAAATCACACTTGGCATTCCATTATTGGCTCTGGATTTCTATTGAAGTTTTGTTTTCACTTTGTAGGGATGCTGCTGGCCTGCTGAAACCATACCAAACCCCCCAACCCAGCCCTGAGAGGCTTCAGTGGGAATATCTGATTTTCCTGGATGCTATTTCCAGTTAAAACACCTGGATTCCCAGCTCTGCCCTGGATTCCGTAGCTCCCAGGTCACACACAAACATTTTACTGGGTTTTGTCATTTTTTTGCCTGTTCCTCTCAGGCCTGTTCTCAGCAGAGGGCAGCCTTGTCAAAGCCATGGCAGCAGGCTGGTTATATTTTATATTTTCCTTGCTGATGCCCGTAGAAAAGCAGGAATTATTCACCCTAAACACCTGAGATGTGTGAGGCTGGCTGGTGGCAGCAATGTGGCCATTCCCCATGGAGGTTCAGGTTTGTGAGGAGAATTATTACTGCAGGAAAATAAAACAGTTGTTCTGGGAAAATTTAGTTGGAATTTTAGACTTTTTTGGGGGGTAGGGGGAAAGGTGTTTTCACAGATATTCTAGTCCTTCATGCAGGTGGTCTCTGCTTTTTTTGTACAACTGGAGAGGTTCTGTAGTCAGGTACAAGAGCTGGGTGCTGTGCTTGTATCAACAGTTACACATCCATGACCTGTGCTTTTCACTCCTGAACATTCTCTTAAAGCTTCCAGGCAGAGCTCTCTGTGTTTCTTTGCTGGAGCACATTCCCAAGGATAGCTATTCTATGGTATAGTAACATTTCTCATGAGCATTTTCACTTTAAATTCCCATTTTGCAGCATTTTTCAGCCATCAAGATGAGCTTTTCTTCCTTTTTCAGTCTTAGCTGCAGTTGTTGAATTGTTCTGTGTACTTGGTTTTAATATGTAGTAAAAATACAGGGCAAATGCTTATTAGACTGAAATTGCCCTTTGAATTCAATGGATTACACCAGATCAGAATCACTATATTTAACTGACTTAAACCCAACATGTCTGTTAAACTAACCCAAATAAAGGGAATATCCTTCATGAAATATTCAGCAGCATTTCTCTTAGTCAAGCCAAGCACTGCTTATCTTGGCAAAAAACCCTCCGAGATTCTCAGTAAAAGCCATTTTCTTTCATCTTTATCAAGATCTGTTTTCATTTAACTTTATTCACAGAAATGATTTCTAAATCTGCCCTAAACAACAGACAGTGCTGCCATGATAAAGCTGACAAACAGGGCCAGATGAAGGGTGATCTGTGTCACTGGGGAATTTTGCAGCAAAGGACTCAGTCCCATCTTTTCCTGACACCAAGAGTTACTCACAGATGCTCCTGTCAACAAATGGTCGTGTACTGAGAACTTCTGAAAAGAATCTAAAGGAAAGCAGGGGGGCAGAGGCACACAGGGCAAGTGATTTTAGTTAATACATGTAATTTTGAGGGGCAATACTGCCAGAATGGCAAACGAGGTCATGCATAGAATGTGACTGGTGCATCCAGTGGTGCAGAACAGTCTGTCAGGATGGGCAGCAGTCACAGGACAGCTATCACAAGTGAACAAAAGAAGCTAAATCAGCTAAATTGGGCTTTCTTGACCTTGAACCAAACAACAGCTTATGGGTTGGCACTCTCCCATTTCCTCTCCAGTGCCCACGGCAGTGTCAGAGGGAAGCTCTTCCATGGGATGCCAAAACCAAAGCACAGACAGGTTTCGCAATTTTTCCACTACTTCTGACAACACTGCATTTGGGGAAACAAAACAGAGCCTCGGTATATGCAGAAATATTAATTTTGCCCCAAAGCTCTGGATGAATTTTGATTCGTGTGTGTCACTTAGCACACTGATGCTTGAGCCAAAAGGCAATATCGCAATCAGCTCCCAACCCCTTCCCTCTCTCCCGCAGCGAGAGAACGGTGTCCCTGCCTCGCCTTCATTTCATGCCAAGAGAAATCCCTACCTCGGGCTCATCCCTTTGCCCAGCCCCGTGTCCATGCCCCCGGCACGGGCCGGGTGAGGGGTGGGCGATCCCCGGTGCCACGTGCTGGGCTCCGGCCAAGCCGTGCCTCCCCAAACCGGGCCCAGCGGCTCCTCCCCCGGCGTAGGAAGGTCACACCTCTCCTCCCTTCCCTGTCAGCGAACAGCTGGACTTCTCTGGTTACATGTGTGCAACCATTTCAAACAAACCACCCGGCCTGGCTTACTCAGCAGATTATCGGAGCGTGATCGACAAAATGCGGCTCCGCTCCAGCGCAGCCCGTGCCGGGGGTTTGTGTGACTGAAGGTCTCAGCTGATCCCTCCTTGTTTTGTGCAGCCAAGAGGTTTGTTTGCAGCAGCAGCAGCAGCAGCCACGGCCGGTTCAATACTGTAAGTCACTGGGATCTTTTCTCTCAGCTCGCAAGGGGTTGGTTTTGGTTCTCGGATCCACACCACCATGTGTTTTTTAGCGTGGAAAACGAAACAGCAGCAGCGTGGTGCCTGTTTGGTAACAGCAGCATGAATGAATGATGCAATCGAGCACGGGGGGAGCAGCAGCATTTTGTCAGGACCGGCGAGAGGGGATTGGAGAGTTGGGAGGTGTCTGTCAGCATCCGTCAGGTCCTGCTACCTCTTTGCAACTGCTTTTTACAAGGTGCTCAGATGAGTTCACTGTGAGGCACTGCAGCTCAGGTAACAGTGTGCAGCTGCAAACAGCTCATCTCTGGGCTTTTCACACGCGTTTGTATCACCTCTTGTAAAAACTGAACAGAAAACCAGGAAGCTTCGTGAAGTTAAGGACTGAATCTTTCTATTCTCACCCTGAAAACCACAGAAAATCATAGTTAGGGATGGAAAGGGCCGAACTTTTAAAACCTGCAGGGATGTAACAGCCACGATTTGCTTAAATGTAACAAATCTGCTTAAATGTATCACCTTTTCTCCAAAGCTTTTAAAACATTGCTGATTCTGAGAATTGCCTCAGCACAGAAGAGCTGTCACTGTATTATTCCCATGTTACAGACTCAGGACTAGAAACAATGAGGATTAAGTAGTTTGTTTAAACTAATACCATGGAAATGCTCCTGGGAATATTCTTAGAAGCAGGACCACTCCTGTAGTGGGAAAAGGTCCCCCCAAAAGTTTCAACAACTATTTTCTCCAAATCCCGTATTCTTAAGCTGCAGTTTCCCTTCAATGCAACAGAAAGTTTAATGTGGTTGAACTTCTGTTACTGCCACTGCATGTTCAATGCAATGTTAAATGTTTAACACCAGAGCACCAGGAATTGTTTGCAAACAAGGATATTCCTGAGTGCTGAGATTCACTTAATCTTCATTTTTTTACAGCAATAAATGTGAACATGATGCAAAATAGCAGCATGGCAGCACTTCTGAAAGCTGAAATATGATAACAAGTGAGGTCGAGTCACAATGAGGATTTTGAGATCTTGTCAAGATCTCACTGAAATATTCCAGCCCCAAACACCTGCATTTCTGAGCTCCATTTACTTGTTCCATTTACATTACACAGAGGTACTGTGGATGTTTCAGTTTTTCTCAGTGAGGCAAGTGCCCTTCTTTGCAGGCACAGCAAACAGAGGACTTCAGTTGTTTTCTTTTGACATGTGGTCTTACATAAGTCCTGTGTTTGCTTCTATGACTTCACCCTACCTATTATGAAAGAAAATTATTTCTTGTAAAAATGCCTTTTTTTTGTTTTTTCTGAACAGCCTGGTGAAGTACTTCATAGTCTGGAGGCAAGGAGATCTCATGGCAATTCCACTTCTCCCTTGTGATTTTCTTTTTCTCCACCTTTATCTCAAGTTTCACCCTACCTCTCTCCCTGTGTCACTCTTTTCTTATGTCTTCTCTAGTCACTTCTTTGCCAGTTGTTTCTTCTCTTCTCCATATTCTTCTCTTCAGCTTTCCCTCTCAATATTTTATCAGATCTGATGAAATGTTTGCTGCTTGGATGCTTTTCCAGCATGTAAATAATAGGCTAGGAATAGATTACCTGTTTGAATTTCAGTGGCACGAAGATCAGAGATTCCCTACCTGTGTTTTTCATATGGAGACAGGACTCAGTATTTGTGGGAATTTCTTTTTTCTCATTAAAATATAGACACATTTAGGCAATCAGATGCCCTGTAGTTCAGAGTAATTAATCTCTGACAACTGCAGAGGCCTGTACCACTCTGGAATAAAACATTGCTGTTCCCTTAGCACAGGTGTTAGAGATTGTCCATAAAAAGGTTTCACACAACTTCAATTCTTTTTGCTCTGAAGAGCTACTGATGAAATCATCTGCATTGAAATCTGCATTTTAAAACCCAATTCTTCCCTTCCAACTTGTCATTTATAGACATTATAAACCACAGTTTGAAACTATTTTGAAAGAGTTATTGCATGGAATAAAGAGAGGACAGGGTTAATTCCAACTATGGCTCCACAGCTGGTAACCCTAATTCTTCCTCCAACTGCTTTATTTGTCCATCAAAGTACAAAGTCCATCACAGAGTTGGTCTCATCATTGTGAGGAACATCCAGAAGGGAAAGGAGTAAGGGAAATGTGGATGTCAGAGAGAAGGAAAAGGTAAAATCTCTTCCTTCCTGCTCCCAGTGTGTGTATAGAGCGGTAACGTTTTTCTGAGAGAAATTAAAATGTTGAAGGTATGGGCCCAGAAATAAATTCCAGGTTCAAACCACGAAACTACGTCACAGTGCAGTGTCCCCACGGGGTGACATTGCATCACAGAGTGGCAGAGTTGCAGTGCAGCCCCAGGTGAGCATGAGGCAACAGGCTTTGCATAATAAGGGACCAGTGCTGCAACACTGTGATGCCAATGTCACATCACAGTGACATTAAAATCAAAGCCCTGCCGCTTGGAAAATCACAATATTGCACTGAAAACACAGACAAAGGGTCTGGAGCCAATGTCAAGTCAAGGCTGAGGCAAAGTAAACGTGCAACTCATGTGTCACCTGCCCACCCACTGCCAAGTCTTACCTCAGAACTGGTCTTTATCAGAGGGAAGTGGCCACTAAAGAGAGAGAAGTTTCTTTTATGTGCTGTGCTGGTGGCATATGTATTTCTTGTATGTCCAGTGCATTTTTTGTAGAAAAGATGAAAAAAACCCACATGGTCTGCAGCAAATAATCCTTTAGTCGTGATTCTAAGTCTAGACCTGAGTTTTACAGCATGTCCATGCCACAAGAGCAGACCTGCCAAACTGCAGTTCAGTCTGTGGTTCTGCCTTTCCCAAAGGTGGTCTGTAAAAGCTCTTTTCTGGAATATCTCCCTCTACTGCATTCCCACTCCCCTTTGCTCCCTGGCACACTGAGGAGGTTGAGCCCAGGCTCTGTCCTACCTTCCTGTGCCTAAACCAGGAGGGAAGTGTGGGCTGGGTGGTACCTGCTCTCCTGTTCTCACTCACACCTGTGGTGCAGGTGAGCACTGAGGAGGCTCCTGTGTCACCTTACTGTCCTTGTGCAAAAGCCATGGACCCACTTGGTGTGTTCACACCAGAGCACTCAAGGATAGCAGAGTAGCTCACACAAAAAGTACTGTTTCATGACTGCCTTTGTCTTCCATATCACTTGTTCTCTCTGTTTCTTGCTCCTTCACATCTCCCTGTTTGTCCAACAGATTCTCTCTTACAAACACAGCTCTTGGCTGTTGACAACAGGTGACTTGGACTGGGTGGTTTTGTTTTATACAGATTTTCACCTTTCAGTGAAAACTGGAGTATTCTCTTTTATTCTACACACAGGAGCAGATAAAAGATGTGTGTGTGTTGTACAAATTTTTAGTGATTATGGTAATTTTTCAGAAATGCTTTTGCAGCCCAATATTCACCACATGGTCACTAGTCCTGGAGATAAACCCAAAGCTTCCTGTTCCTGCTAATAGTTAATAGAACATTAACTCTTTAGCTGTGATCTCTCAGTGAGCACACAAAGTCATCCCTGTCATCCCTGGATGACTCCTGTCTGGCAGTGAGTGACATCAGTGCCTGTCACCTCCTGTACTTTTCCACAGCAAGGTATATAGTGAACATCTTCTCCATCTTCAGTGGATATCTTTTGTATCTGGGGGTGCAAATTTTGTCCAAAACCAGCAAAAAATAAATGGGAATTTGTGTATATAAGACCTCTCACCTTTAAAATCCACATGATCTACAGGGGAACAATAAATTAGCTTAGTGAGAGATGAAGGTATATAAAGACACCCATAGTTCTTAAGAATGTGCTGTTTGATGGTATTTTTCTCCTATCCCAGAATAGGAGAGAACCTACTACCCAGATCAGTTATACGAGACATGGTCCAAAAGATGTCTAAGAGATTAGAAGACACAAGCAAAAATTTGGGAAGTGAGATAGATGGGAAGCTGTTGTTTGTGTCTAAATGTACAGATTAATAAATAGTAAAGTTCACACTGAATTAATTCCCCTATGAAAGGATGAAGCAGAAGATGAGTGAGAAGATACTTAACACCTCAAGCTTCTGACCTGCAGAAGTGCTCAACATATTTAAGTGGACAGATATAAAAGGGAAGAGAAGAAACTTTTGTCAGGCATTGTTATGGAAAATGTGATGTCTTAATGGGTTAAGTTCTCAAAGCCCACAACTTTAATGGATTTTGTAAGACTAATCCCCAAGTGCTAATGGCCCAATCTTTTATGCATTCATAGATGATGAAAATCTTTATTAATGAGGATGTAGAAAAGGACTTAAATCTTCATGATTTAGGGACAACCGCTCACTGATAGATTTAAGGTAGTTATGTCTGCTGCAATCAAGCAAACCCTTAAGGGCTGGTTGTCCTGGAGCAACTAATCTGACACACCAATCTGTGTCAGATGAGAAATCAAGACCCATCTGAGTGGTGAGGGCAAGATGAGACAGAGAACTGCAAGTCCCACACAGCCTGTGCCTTGGCAGCCTGACGGTTCAGCAAATGCCAAGTTTTACAGCCTTGAACCCCATGTGAACATCAATGGGCTGAGCCAGCAGAGAGCAAATCAGCAGCTGACCAAGGTCCCACGGCCCACCTGTAACACAAGCTGAGCATCACAGTAGGCAGCAACAACAGGGAGCAAATCAGCAGCTGAGGCAGACCTCCACCACCGCTCCCTGTGGGATAAAAGCTGGCTACCAGGCTGTGCTCGTCCCTTCTCACCCGGATCAGAGCAGCCGCACCAATGGCTCAGGAAACAGTGCAGTACTCTCTCTCAGAGAAAGACTTTATCTTGTCCCCTCACAGCAAGAAGGCTCCTAAAAGGATGGCATCCCTCATGGAGATGAAGGAGATCTTCCGGAGCGCCGACGCCGTGTGCTTTGACGTGGACAGCACAGTCATCAGGGAAGAGGGAATCGATGAGCTCGCAAAGTTCTGCGGCGTCGGCGACGCCGTGGCAGAGATGTACGTATGGCTGCTATTAATTCATACAAAGGCATATCAAATGAGCATGGATAAGGATAACCTGTGACAGGGAATTTACAACGGGGATTCGTTCGGCTCTGTTGGAGATTGTTACAGTTTAAAAAGGGTTTTGGGGAATAATAAGTGGAATTAATGCATAGAGAAGCGACTTGTGTTGGAGTTGTGAAGCCACCTGACAAAACTATACTGACATAAATTCTCTAATGTAAATTCTGGTAGACTAAGATCATCATTAAACTCTGCTAAAACCTTATTATGAACTAGCAAACCTTATTATGAGATGGAGGAGAGAGGGCAGCTCTCCTAACCCTTCTCTGAGGCCGATGTTTCCATTGAAGCTTGGAGCAAAAGTTCTCTTAAGTTCAGAGAAGGGCACTCAAGCTGCAGGTCAGGAATACTGGTCCCAGTGGCACATGGCACTCATAGAGGGAATGAAGCCATTTTCCTCCAATCCATGGAGATCTCCTTCCAATGTACCAACCTCCTCCTCCACCACATGGGTTTGGTATAACTTACAACTATGGTCCCTTACCTGGTTCCTTGTCACTCTTTGTAACAGTTCTTGGGAGAAGCCTCTGCTTGTTCAGAGTCACTGATTTGGTTTTTCTGGATCACCATTCAGGACCCGCAGAGCCATGGGTGGCACTGTGACATTCAAAGCAGCTTTAACAGCACGACTAGGTCTCATACGTCCCTCCTACGAACAAGTGCAGAAATTAATATCTGACAACCCACCTCAACTCACGCCAGGAATAAGGTAAGAATTTCAAATGATTTAAAAGGAAGTATTCAGGAAGCACATGGCATAAATAAACAGTGCCATCAGTGAGGCTGTAAGGCCACAGAGCTGGTTTGGATTGCCTTCCTGCTCCATCTCGTGCTGGTTGTGTACAGAGCTTCCATCAGGAGCGTGTGATGGCCTGAGTCCAGGTCAACTGGTTAAGCAACCAAGTAAAAAGAAAAGAGTCTTAGATATTAACTGGCACTCTGGTTGGCAAGCTGAAATCCTGACTCAAGGATTAAATGGGCATGAAAAATAATCTGTTCAATCACATCTGGTCTTTTATGGGTGATGGAGCTGGGAGGAGATTTAATACCCAGAATGAACTAGTGGCCGGTCTATTCCATGACTCTATTACCTCTTACACTCCTCTGTGCAGTCCCACCCCTGACTCAGCTTAGGGGATCCATTGCTCAGAGCTACCCATTCTGTCCCGAAATCCTTAAAAAAGTATTAAAAAGCTCATTTAGCAAACACACAAATATATGTGTATTCATTCATCTTTAGGTTTGGAGTGAACATTAACTATTTAAATTGAAAACGTTTGGGGTTTTATTCCCTATTCAAATTTCTTCAAAAAATTGAAAAGAATTTCTTTACTACAAAATCTGACCATAGTTCCAAGTCTAAAATATTCTTAGCACATAACAGGAGTTTTACAGTATTCTGTACTTGGTATTTTCTCCTTGAAATGAAGCACATGCTCAGTTTTTTCTATAGAAGACATAGCTAGACATAACTACAAAGAGAACATTGTTTCCTTGTTTAGAATCATGTGACTTTTCTTTTCATTCCTTCCCTTTCTTCCTCCTTTTCTGGTTTATCCTGCTTTAAGCCTCCATTTTGCTTTTCAGTCTTTAGCCTTTCTGCTGTTCCTGCACTTCCACTGCTCAGCATTGCTGCAGGCTGATCTTCCTGCTCCCAGAGCCAAATCCCTAAAACTCTCAACTGCTTTCAAGTCCCACTGGCACTAACTGGGTCCACAAACTTCTTTTTTGGTTCCTTTTCTGTAGCTGGTCCCTATTCTAAAGGTGGCATCAATGTCCAGTGTCTGGGGAACCAACTGTGAGTTAGAAAACTTTTGCAGTTTGCCCTTTTCATCCCACTTCTGCATTTTGGAGCAGTGGTTTTATCTCCCCCACATTCCCTACTTTTATCTGTATTACACATTCATTTTCTTGCTGGTTTTTTATATCAGTTCAGAAAAAAAAAATCTGAACTGGATCTGCTCTCATTTGTTCAAGGGAACTAATGTGATCAGTACGAAAGTGTAAAGAAAACATTCCTAGGGAGTGCTTGGTTTTGAGGAATAAATTCCTATTTGTCTCTAGACATGATGGTTTTGTCCAGCTCTTTCATGTGCACAAACTTGCAAGGGAAAGCAGGAAAAGCTCTGGGCAGCAGAGATGGATGGAGCTGGAAAGCAGCACAGATCCAAACAATGGGAATAACTCAGAGCAGCCTTGTTTAGGGAAGTTGTATTTTAACTTTCTGGTCTTTCTTCTCAGGGAGCTGGTGAGCAGACTTCATCAACGAGGGGTTCAGGTCTTCTTGATCTCTGGGGGGTTTCAGAGCATTGTGGAACACGTGGCCTTGCAGCTGAACATTCCCACAGCAAATGTCTTTGCCAACAGGCTCAAGTTCTACTTCAACGGTGAGATTCCCTTGAAGTCTCTTTTCTCTGCCAATTAATGCCACTTTTTAGGTTCCAGCTGTCAGGGCTACACTGTCCAGTACATGCTGTTACCAATCCAGCTAACTCCAAGTAGGAAAACTACAACACCTTATCAAAAAATTCTGGTCATTTTCTACATATGAACTAGAGCTGCAGTTACTTTTTAATTTCAAGCTGTGCCAAAGGTAAGACATGTTACAGACAGTTGCTGACAGCAGAGTTTCATTTTCCCCTTCAAGTTAAAAGAGTTCATCACAGTGACCTGATCTCACAAACTCCCCTTTCAGTGACTTTGGGGTCAATATGAGGTTCTGGAGCAGAGCTGCTCTGGACTTTAAGCTGGTGTAAGGAGGCAGGGCTGTAGTTAGAGAGGCTGTTCCTTACTCAGTGTTTTCTACACTGTCTATACATCATCCTGGATGCTGCTTTTGAAAGGTTTACACCAGAATGACTGAACCAGAGTGACTGGGAATGGATTTGCAGCACTACCCATACAGGGTTTCTATCTTTCTCTTATCATTCAGCTCTTTGACAACATCCCCACTGAAGACTTGGGTAAAATCCCAGTTTTTATGCTTACCTTCCAATTATTTTCTTGGAATGCTGATACTGTGAGGTTTATAGACTGCATGCAATTAGCTGTATTCTGATGTAAAGACCACAGGCACAGATCTTTCTTCCTTTAGAAGAAAATACTCTGTATGTCCAACTTGTCCTTCCACTTTTCTAGGAGAATACGCAGGATTTGATGAAACACAACCAACAGCTGAATCAGGGGGGAAAGGAAAGGTTATTGCTCATCTGAAACAACAGTTCCAGTTTAAGAAAGTAGTTATGATTGGAGATGGAGCTACAGACATGGAAGCCTGTCCCCCTGCTGTAAGTATCACAGAAATTCTAAATTCCTTGCGAGCAAATCCTTTGATGGGGAAAAAAAATATGAAAAAGTGAGGTCTGAATTCTTTCCAGGATTTCAGGGACTGATTAAAGGTGCTTAGTGTGAAGGTCTGGCACAGATCTGGTGCACATTTACCTGATATGGCCTAGCAAGGGGGTTCATCTCTGTACAGTGATGAAATCTTTGTAGAATCAGCTCTGACAGGGTAAAAGAATAAAAGAAATGAATAGAAACACAACTTGTATAAATTATCTTAATTCCATCTTCCCTTTAACACTTTACCCATATAAAAGTACCCCAAACCTCTTCTCACCCATGCTGATGGACAGCTGGTCCCTCCCTGTTAAACCTGAGAGCCAAAGCAGCTCAGTATTTGCTTAATGCTTCCCACCTCCAGGCCAAAAAGCTGCAGTGGAAATTTTAAGCCCTGCACTTTCACTGCAGATGGTTTTCTGAGATGTAGAAATGATGATTGCTCCTGGTTAATGATTGAAGACAGGGTTAATGTTTGCTTTTGGTATCTATCAAATGGGGTAAACAGAGGTAAGACAAACAGCAGAGGGATAATTGTGGGATGCTCATGCATGTTCCAATGTTTACTTGCTCTTGAATAGGCTTGCATTACATTTACATCAGATTTTCAGTAAATTCTCAGATCTGAACAATCCTGAAGTTACTAAGACAACTTCATATGGGAACAAAACTAATAACAAAAGTGCTGCAGAATTAATTGTCAATGAAATCCTTGTCAATAAATCTGAAAGATGAACATGCAAAATAAAACAGGGGAGGTGGCAGGGAGGAATGCCATAATTNAATAATAATAATTCTTTCTGTTCTGTCAGGACTGCTTCATTGGATTTGGAGGAAATGTAATCAGAAAGCAAGTAAAGGAGAAAGCAAAATGGTACATCACTCACTTTGATGAGTTGCTAAAGGAGCTGGAAGAACGATAAATTATACAGTAAAATAATCTATTTAACACCTGTAAATCCATTATACAATGCAATTAAACATATATTTGTTTGCAAAGTTGTGTGCTGGGTTTTTTAATGATTCTGAGTGTTGGGTACCTTCACCTCCGGCCTGAAACTCGTGTGGCAAATGGCACCATTCAATTCAGGTATGTTGTAATGAAAGGGATGTTTTGAATATCTTTCCCATATTTGAACATCTTTTCCATGGTGGAAGAAGTCAGTTGATTATTCATTCACATGTGAAGACCAAAGGTAGAAAATAGTAAGTTAAAAATACCTTAATGGATTTGCCTCTGGCCAATTCTGCAAATCTGTTGTTTCAGAATCATTGAAGTTAAAACCTTTAGTTACTTTGTGTGGCAGAAGAAAGGGGCCACAAAC
Organism: Calyptomena viridis; assembly: GCA_013390005.1. Taxonomy (NCBI): domain Eukaryota; kingdom Metazoa; phylum Chordata; class Aves; order Passeriformes; family Eurylaimidae; genus Calyptomena; species Calyptomena viridis. The sequence goes on along the minus strand of WEIV01008458.1, from coordinate 192,789 downwards.
AAGAACTTTCCCTAATCAGTAATAATAGGAAGTAACAATGATACAGTCTAAAAGGTGAACAGTATGGCAAGTACTTTTCACTGCACAGAATCCCAGAACTAGGTTGGTCAGTGAACAGACTGGAAGGAAACATCACTAAGTATTTGATTTCAATAAAACATGGCTACAGAAGAACCTGAGATGTCATCTGTTCCTCCACTGTCACTCCACCTGTCTCAAAAGACATGAGTTGCATACATTCCTGACACAAATGCAATATTCATTTGTGTCCAAGAAACATGTTTTAAGGCAAGTGGCACAGTGGTTCCCAAATTTCATTAAAATACTCCAAACTAAACTCCAAAATAGTGATTTTATAAAATTGTCACATTGTTTGCTTAACTGTTTTCTTTATTTAACAATCCACCCCTGTCAGTTATAGACTGGATGGAAGCTAATTCATCATTTAAAAATATGGTCCACTGATTAAAAAAATGCTGTGAAACTTCTCTTCCCTTGTCTCAAATGTGGATTAATCACCCCTAAACTGTGCTAGAAATAGGTCTGACCTGCTCTAAGTACTTCTCTGAGCTTCACTAAGGAATCCCAGTTTTTTAAGGATGTCTCTTTTGTGGCTGCAGTGTCTGATCCAAGAGCACACTTGCTAAATGCTGCCTTTTTCTCAGCAGCTCCTGACAACTCTTCTGAGTGTGTCTTTTTAACCAACTTTGCTGACACATTATGGACTTTTATTTCCCTGACTTGTAAGAATTTCACCTGTGATAATGTGAAAAGCTTTACTCATGTTCAAATATGTGTCACATCTCCCACTTCCTTCCATCCCCATAATACCATCACAGGAGAAAGATGGGTAGAGATGACATGATTTGTGCTGGAAAAAAATCTCTGCAGGCTTTTATCTTCTGAATACTTACAAAGAGTCCCAGTATTTTTCTGGAAACTGAAGATTAGTCTGAGTATGGCAATTCTCTTTCATCCCACCACATATTTCTAGGTGAAATAGAAAAAAGTGATGGCCCTGCCTTCCAAAATCTCACATTGTCTAATAATCACAGGTTTTCACATTTAGCACTAGATTTCCTTAGTTTAATACAATTAAATCAAGGTGCCATGAGACAGCTCCTGTCCAATTGTTAAAGCTTCAACAACAAAACAAATACTGGTTCTGTCCATCCTGTGACATCTTTGGAGAGGGTATGAGGGAAAGAGGCATTAACAAAGCCCCAGAGTGATGGATGGGAGCTCTCAGTGGTGCTATCAAATGTTTTTGGGAAAAAAAAAAAAGAGGCAATAATTACTTGAAGCTACAACAGCATTTAAATACTTGAGAAGTGTTAAAAAATCCAGAAATAAACTTCTGATGGCTTTTTAGAGAAGGCAGACATGTAAGAGCCAAACTGAGTATCTGTACAGAGTTTAGAAAACTTCACAAAAGCCAAGGCAGACAATGGCTGGCACTGCTCACCAGAACTTCTGGGAGTATTAAAGATGGGCTCTTTTAAATTCTTCCTGAGAAAAGTCTCAGCCAGCTCCAAGGGCAGCTCCTGTACAATCCTGCTTTTGTGTAGTCAAGACTGCATGAGCAGAACAACTCCAAAGTACTTCTGCTCCCATGGAGCCCCTCTGCAGCCCTACAGTTATGAACCAGAAACGTTTGTTTGCTGCATTTTCTACTGAACTAAAAGGCCATGAAAAAAAAAATAACATCTAACACGGAGCTGATCAGCTTGAGCTACAGGCCCTGATCCTACAGACTCTGTGCCGTGCCTCAAAGTCAGTGATTTTCCCTAATGCCCCAGTCAGAAGCCATGCAGAGGCTCTGTGCCACAGGGATGTTAACATTCACAGCAGGATCTTCTGCCAGTCGGAGCACTATGGAAACATGGTGCTGTGCCAGGGATTTCACAACAGCCCTTTAGGTCTGACTGGTTTGGAAAAAAAAACTACCACCCCCCTTTCCACTGGGCAAATATGAAGCCTGACCTCTAGCCCAGGAGGCAGGAGAAGGATTACTGAGCTCAGCGAGTGGCTGAGCTCTTTTGTCTGTAGAATAGTGGAAAAAACCAGGAGGGAATAAAGTGGTGTGAGGGAAGTTCCAATGTTACAGCCAAGCTACTGATTTGCCTGAACAGATCCCATCACAGCAGGGCAAAGTCTGGAGAGCAGCATGTCAGGCAAGTAAGAGCTGGTCTTGAGGTGGGTCTGCTGCCCACGAGCAGGGGGAGGCACATGCCTTCACATAAAGCCTTCTAATGGGATTATTCAGTGAGGCAGAATTGCTTTAAAGGATAAATTCAATTTGCATGAGGGACAGTTTGCATTCTTCTCCAGGAAGAGCACAGAACAACTAAACCCAAGTTTTAATTGTGTCTTCATTGCAGCGGAACAAGAATTGGGCATTGCCAGGGGACCCTTCCAGCATCATCCTCCACTTTCCAACCACTGGAGAGCAACTTCAGTTCTGAACTGCAGCAGTTGTGCTCTAAGAAAACCTGAAGGATTGCTCACCAGAGGAAAAAGGCAAAGAAAGAACAAGATAAGGAACAGAAAATATGAGAGGATGCTGGGAGAAATAACAAGGAGTGCAAGCTGATATTGTCATCCTTTGTTTCCTTTTGCAGCTAAACAGTAGCCCCAAAAGTCTGGAAAAATGACAGCCCCAGATGACAGAACTGCTTGGGGCAGATTTACAAGCAGGATCAGCTCAAATGATTTCCTTGGCCCACTGAGCAAGCCAAGCTGAGAACTTTAAGCTGATGTAGTACAGAATTTTACTCAATAAAATCCCATAATCAGTTGACAACAGAAGGAAAATATGAAAACAGACAAGAACCAGATCAAATATTGACTTTGTTCAAGCTGAAATTCAAGCAAAGGCATGAATACACAGTATTTCATGGGAGTAGAAGAGCAGAAAGCAGATGAAAAACGAAGCATAATTTGTGGAGAAAAATCAAAAGGAAAAGGATTTTGTATTTATCACCACAGCACTCACAACCTCTAGAACACTCAGCAAAATGGGATGTGCTGGTGAGAGTGTAAATTCATTTTGGAGAAGGAGAGAATACTGTGAAATGCTGTCCCTGACCCAGAGAAGCGATATTGGCAAACTGTGCTGAAATACTGTATACAATTATTCGAATTTTCCATAACAAACTCTGCAAGAGGAGAGAAAACACAGGTAGTGCAATACATGAGGTGCCAGCAAAATGTGAAAATTAAAAGGATTTTATTGACTGATATGTTCTTCCTGAAAACTTCTTGAAATGTACAAACTGGACATTCAGTAACTGATTTGTACATTCAGTATGTTACACTGATTCTTGGAGCCACTTGAAAGAGCAGAGTATTATTTTCACTTACAGGATGTTCACATCGTTGCAGACACCAAAAGTGTTGATACATTCTAGTCTAAAAAGTGAAACCAAAAGAGAACTGGACACCATGGGACACTGAAATGCCAATCCCGTGGACTCGACATGCGCCAGTTTCACACACCAATCCAGGAGTACCTACTGCACAGGGAGTGAAACACCTGACCAAGCATATGTCTGAAGTCACAATTGCTTATTAAATTAAACCCCTTTTCCCAGACTTCTGAGCTGTTTGTAGAGATAAATGTATTTAGCTGAACTGATTCCCTGCAGAGGGTTCAAACAACCACGTCTTGGCAGTATTTCTTTGAAAAACAGTGGGCCACACTTCACAGAATTCACTTTGTGCCATGAGTTTCTACAGGTTTCAGAGTCCTTGCCAGCCAGAATGCCCTATTCTCTGTCCATAGGCCATCACCTGACATATTATTATCCCCAGTTAATGACTGTCCATTTGTAAATCCAGAGCCCCTGAGTGATTTCAGGGCTGCTCCCACAGCCAGGTGTAGTTCAGAGCTCCCCGAGGGCTTCAGAGCTTCTAATTTCACATTTCCCACATTTGTTTCTAAAACCTGCAGTCACTAAAATGCTACAAAAAGGCCACAGCAATGGCAATGCTCTGCAGCTGTTACTGAACACTGGGCAGTGCCTTTGTAGCAGGAGACATTAAATACTGCAGGCCACCCCTCACCTGAGGAGCAGTCTCACAGAGAACTCATGTCTTTGGACTTGTTTTCAATTAACCAACTTTTTAATTACAGTCCTGCATTTTTCCCCACCCCCAATATAATCCTTGGAGCAAAAGGTCATGGGTTCTGAAGAAAAGAGGTCTCCTTTATAAGCTCAATACAGTACTTTTATATTTCAGACTATGATATACAGTGTATACCATAAATTAAGACAAATACTTGTCACTTTATCTATGTAGGCACAAGTAAATCAGTGACTTTACTGAAGTGGAGAAATCTTCAATGGTATCATGATTCTGGACTCCATTTCCTGAATAAGGGGCACTGAAAAGAAAAGAGACAGGGTTTAATTTCACTAACAGAGAACATGAGCAGTTCAGCACACTCAATTTGAACAGCTTTTATTGTGTTCAAGCTACTCTCCTAAGCTAGTGCAGGCCAAGTCAGCAGTGACACCAACATCCCTGTCACTGAAGCCCAGCAGTTTTGAGAACAAGTGATTTTAATCCAATCTCTGCTCCTTTGAAGACAAATATTCCTATTCCTTTTCACCACAATGGAAGTTATCTTACATTTTTCTGGTATAGTTCCTTTGAAATGTACCCTATGGAAACCAAACTGACATGCTTGGCATACTTTTGTGAGTTTTGTTATGAAAGTTTTCTTTGATCTCAAAGATCTCCTGGCTTCTGGTTCCAAAGTCTAAATTCCCCTTCCCAAGGAATGCATTTAACAATGCTTCTGCATTTCATGAAATAGCAGAGGTAATAATTTAATATAAATTTTACTTTTAGCTCCCTAAATTTTTAGACACAAGCATTTACACAAATCTGTTCTTCCACAGATGTGCTTGTATAAAAATTTACTGTTAATGTAGAATTTTTTTAGCACTTTTCTAAGTCTGTACAACCAACAACAAAATTCACTTTACAGCTCAGTGCAATGTCCCTCCTTTCCCTTACAGCAGAAAAACTGACACAGAGACACACACACACACACTCCCACCCTGAGATACAGAATGTTTTATCACTGTGGGATGTGCTGAGGAACAGAAATGATGGCACACACCAAAGTCTGCCTCCAGCATTCCAGTGAAGTTAATAGGTTACCTGTGTAATAGACTAGTTCATCCCAGCCAGGTTTATGCCATGCAGCATTCCTTATATCTTCTCTGGTCTGCAGGTCTTTGTAGGCTGGGGAGGGAAAACAAGCAAAAGCTTAGCAGTAACTCCTCTTCCTTCTGCACAAGAATAGCTCCCTTTAAAGTATTCTAGGACTAATTAGGAGCCTGCAAATACTGGGAAGGAAAAAAGTCAGAAGTTCTCTGTGAAAAGGAAAAGCTCCCAAATCAAGGCAAACAGAAGAACTGGGGAAGAGAGAGAATGTCTCAGACACAGGTAAGACAAATAATGCAAGAGTACAGTTCTACATGAGTGCTGTCAGATTTCTAATATAATATTCACTGGAATTTAATATTCTGAATTGTTGAGATATGAAGAGAATAACTGCAAATTTTCTAGCACAAATGTTAGACTGAGTTTCTTCAAGTTGAAACAATCCTAACATGTGAAAACAGCTAAGTGTTTGTGGAGATGAATGCACAGAGAAAGCCAAAACACCTTTATGCAGGAATGCAAATAAATGCTTGACTTTCCTTTTTGCAGGTGTGGTATATGAGATGCTTGAAAGTAAACTAAAAACCTGATTTCAGCAGGAGTGGGGATGGCAGGATGTGGTGTGTCATGGTTATGGTACTGAGAGCAAACAAGTAGTTCCTAATAAGGAACATGAGAAACTGGTGATGGAAACATAAAACCCAGGAAATGTTCACTTTTTCTTGCTTGTTAAAGTTACCTACACAAAAATTAAGAAAATCAACAGTGTTGATGCAAAATGAAACAAAAAAAACCCTTTTGAGATACTCCTTTGCCTTCTGTAAAAGCTTTGTCTCCTGGGGAAAGTCACCAGTGTGTGAGGGGCTGACTCAGGGAGAAGAAAGCAGAGAACAGGGATTTACCCCAAAGGTGATGAACCATATAGAGCTGTCCAATTTGTGAGAAAAATCCTCCAACTGCTTCATTATTGTCCTGTCGGAAGCGAATTGCACGAGCCCTGGAGAAGAGCAAAGCAGACTTTAGAACCAGCAGGTCTGGGGAGGAAAGAGGTGATAATTGAAAGGAAAAGAGTTGAAAGGAAGATGAAATGTTCAACAGCATTTGCAGGACGCTTCAATTAAAAATTAGAAAAAATCTGAATATACTTATTTTCATCAGCAAGTAATGACGATATACCTACATATCTTGTTAAGAATGCATTGAAATTGGAGGTCTGCAGTTTCACTAGATTGTGAATTAATCATTTTTAACATTAGATTCAGTATAAAAATAATTGCTGGAACAGGGTAAAGTGGCTTTCTTAGATCAGGTTCTTCTAAAATTAAATTCCTTGGGTTTCAATTATATCATTTTTACCACATTCATTTTCCACAGATTGGAATTTCCAGAGAGTAGGATACAACTTTTTTATTCACAAAGACCTCTGAACAAATAAGTTGTGTAAATAAGACCAATATTTCTCTTAATTATAAATCTGCTGCATTTTATAAAACAGACTGGCTACCAGTATAGATGCATTTATTTTATATTTTAAACTCAGTTTATTCAAATTACTGTAATTGAAAAAATTATATCCATGACACGTCTGAAAGTCTAAGCCTTCATCTTTTTCAAAATAATTGAAAATATTGCAAATTGTTTAACTACCAACCACTACAATTGCAAGGCAATGAATGTAAATTGAAAGAAACACTGGTTTCAAGGAAGACAAAATCAGAAGCATATAATCAACAGATTAAAAGCATTTGAGACAGCTTTCTATCTATTAAAACACAGATGTGCTGCTCAGTAGATTTTCAAGAAGCAACTTGACTTTTAAAGATTAAAGGAGCCAAGATTTAGTCCATTTAAACTAAAAATGGTCTTGTGAAAGTTGAACAAAGTCTCACAGGGTTAACTGCCACCCTTCCCCAAGCAGTGCTGTCTGCTGAAAATCAATGGCTTCTGCTGTACTGCAGCAAACTGAAAGGGTTCTGTGAAGAAAAGCCAAACCAGAGAGCTCACAATGTTGTTTGTGCACAAAATTCCTCTTTCTGTCCTCAAAGGCTAAATTAAGGGTCAAAGAACTGTCTTACAAGTTGTGCAAGTACAGCAGCAGGTTATTAACTGGGGGACTGGCTTTGGTACCATCCTGCCACCTCCACTCCATGGATTTTGAACACACATCTCTCTCCCACAGGAGAATTCAGGAGCAAAGGCAACACTTACCAGTAATTCCCCCACTCGATCATTGTTCCAGGCTACAAAACAGAACACAAATTAAAACTGCAGTTTAAAGAAAGCCAGGATACTTGGACAGCTTTCACAACATTTATGCATGGAAAACACTGCATTAACAAAATCACTTCCTTTGAGTGATAAGCACATTAGAATAATCTGTAATTACTCTGTTTACTGTGCTACCTCTTAGTCATCTGCCTCAAGTATCCTCCACACAAACCACAGGGTTTTCAGCCCTGCAGACATCAGTATCTTGTTGGAGCCTGCCTTCCCTTTGGACCCCACACTTGGAGAGCAACAATGACTCAGAGATACCAGCTTTGATAAGAACCAGATTTTTAAGACAAGCTCTGTTTTCCATCTGCATTCTACAAACACCCTTTGAACATTTTTACAACAGCAGAGAGCTTAAAAAATAAAAAGAAAAATTCAGGCTTACTCTGAGTTGATAGGATCTCAATTCATAGATATTAGGCCCATCTCTGGGAACAGGTTCATTCCAGAAACTGAACTCCAACAGTAACTGGTTCTTGCGTGACAGGAGCATGTTACCTCGTTCTCTGCGGAACTCCGTGAATTCCTGAAAAATATTCATGTCATCCCTGGCAAACTGGGGATTACTCTCCAACAACAAAAAGCAATGAAATCCTTTAAATTGTGGAGGCATCCCAATTGCCCTGGTATATTGAAAAATTCCAAGGACTGTGTTTACACAGCACTAAGGGTGTTTAGTAAAGTATTCAGGTATTAAACCTCAGTATTTTGGAGTAGAAGAATAAATTCTTTTGCAAAGAGGTTCCTGAAGCTGCAAAAGAAGTGATGCCACACTGAGGTAAAAGTTGGTATCCAAATCTGCAGGTTATTTGTTTTGATCTTTATTTTCTTGTGAGTAAATTAACCCAATTCAAGCAAATCAATGCTTTTTACCTTATTTTGACGAAGTTTACTCATGACCTCATTGAGAGCTGGGTAACCTCCCTCATATCTCCACAAATGCACTGAAACAGAGAAAAGGAACCTTCTTCAGGGATGTCACAGACCAGTGCTAAACCTTATGGAAAAATCACAGTATAAAATGCTCTTCATACTACAGAATTAATAGAAAACTAGAAATCAGGTAGCAGGTTTAAAAACAGATTTTCATTAACAAAAGCACTACATGTTTGCATATTTTGAGATTAATGGAAAAATCTGATTTCTGAAAAGGGTTCTCTTGGAAAATTTTGCAATTTACTCTGAAGACAACAAGAAATTTTCTGAAAGGACTTAGAGTTGCCATGCTAGTAAGATGCGATGACTTGACATGACTGTTATTTAAATTAAGATTTAATTTCAGAGGATGACTTAATTCCAAAAACGTGCTTTATACTAATTTCATCTAAGAGCAGTAGAGGGGCAGACTTTTCAGTTCAGTAAATTACTCCAGAACAAAAGTAACACACTTTCTGTAGGACACGAAAAATGATGCAACTGTTATTTTTGAGCTAAACATTAATAAAGCAGAATATATCTGAACATGCTAGAACTGTTATATTTGCTAAGATTTTACCCATAAAAACAAGTTCAGACCATGTATCTACATATGAGTTTTTTCCACAGCATTCTCTCTTTAATATACCAGAATAAATCCCTCTAATAAATCACAGAAATTTATTTACAAGCCACTTAATATAGCAAGGCAATAATTTCACCTCATAGAATCACAAAAACTATTTTCTCTCCTCTAAGGCAGTTCTGTGCCTTTTCCAGGAGAGCAAACAGGACTAATGTGAGGCACTTCCCTGTGACAGCAGATTCATGCAGTGCCCCTGCTCCTGCTCCCTTACCCCCAGGGCAAATCTGATAGATCCACCTCCTGCTAACACAGCCTGGGCACAAGTTCTGAACAAGTCAAACCCCAGAATCTGCTTTATTACACTGCTAGAACTGTTGCAATAACATTTCCAGGGCAGGCTGTGGATGCAAATACAGATACAGTCTGTGTTAATATGTTACAAAAGCAGGGACTGAGAGTTGGCTGAGAAATTCCCATTTCAACTGACTTCTTTCCCCAATTCCCCTTCAATGTCCAGAATTGTCTCTCAGACATGGTTTGGTTTATCTGCTGCTATTTCTCTGCAGTTGCTCAGTGTCAGTATTGCAATAAGCTGTGAATGCAGGGGAAATCCATGAGTGCAGGAGTATATTTTTCAGTTACAAAGCACTGACACTGATCCTGGCACAGCTCTAACCATGGGGCTACAGGACCTCCATGTATTTTGTATTTGTGGCTTCCCATTCCTTCATTTTCCCAGAGCCTAGGACATTTTTCAGGTTTTCTCTCTGCACTAAACTCTTTGGAGTTACCTCTGTAGCAGCTCTTCAGTCATTTCTAGTTCCAATGTTTTCAATCTGCATAGTTAGGCAGTATCCTTGCATGAACATGAACAGAAATACTTTTAATTTTCTCCAGTAAAGCCCAAGTTTATTGTCAAATTTACAATGCAGTGATTTTTTCAGATGGTTTGGATGATTTGCATTTCATTATGATGCAGCAATTAAAGTATGAAAGCCTGAGTAAAGTTTTTATACTGGCCAATGAGGGATAAACTCTGGCTCTGTAAGCCTTTGCCTTTACCCTAAATATTCAGGAACACGATCTGTGCCCATGGAAAGGACCACATTTTACAAGCATTTCCCCCCAAAACCCTTAATCTACCACCTGGAAAACATGAAAGTGTATTAACAACAGGACAAAATTTTAGGAGTTAATGCTTTACTGTCAAACTCAGCACGACAAAAGCAAGCACTGCAAATGTTACCACGGGCAATAACTGCTGCACCACCCCCTTTGCTGAACACATTGCCACAGGTTTTACTGTCAACAGAGATGATTCAAAGAGAAGAAACCTGCCAAGCACACGTTTCACTTGCATGGTTTTACATTCTGTTGTACTTCTATCTCCTACCAGCCTGATCTTGCTCTCCGTACCACGTGTTCCAAGTCCCCACCAGTGCACATGGGTAGTGTTTTTCTTCATGAATCTTTGGCAGCACCTCTTGACTTGAAAACAAGGAATACAGACACTAGGTTGCATTGCCTTCAGGGAGGCTACAGTTGATATGTATAACAAATCACCACATGTTCAGCATTATGCTACGAAAATTCACAAGCTCTACTTTTCAGAAGAGAAAGCTGAAATACCCAAACCTGCTACATGGGGGAAGGTTGCTACAACACCATGAAAAATTAAGGTAAGTGTTACCATTAGACTGTATGACAAATACACAGCATGGGAGGATTCTTTCCATGCAATACATTATGTCTATCACCTAAAAGGTTAAACAACGTATTAGGAAAATAAGTGTCAGGGTGTTTCATTTACAGAAATGCAGCCTAACCTCATGGGTGATTTGCCTGGGGAAAAGCTTGTCTTTATCAAGGGAGGGAGAATAGACAGAAATAGGAAAGCACAGTCTTCTGTACCAATCACAATGTTATTAATTGCTGAATGTATAAAAATCAGAATTTTGATAGATGAAATGATGGCTGTTACTCACAGCATTATTGCTTTCTACCATTTCAGAAAGTGGTCTTAGTCTGAGGCAACTTACCCTCTAATGCATACAGTGAAACTGCCTTTAAAATACCTCTAACACAAACTTTCTCTTTGATTATTTCCAGTATTTCTAACATTTCTTTTTTAAACTTTAGAAGTGGCATAAAGAAATAAAGTTTTACTGATTGCTGACTTGGCCAAGACAGCCTTCACTGCACTGTGCTTTGATGAATAAGTCAATTACTTTGCTTGAACTTTACCTTTTATTTTTTTTCTCTGAATAATTACCCTTCTTACTCAGTTTGGCTCATAGGCAACGAGTCTCTGCACAGTATCAGATAATAAAAAGTAGGCTGGTCTGGGGCTGGGAGTCATTAGATATGAGTTTTCCTCTTGATTCTGCCACTGACTTTGCAGACAACCTTGAACAAATCTCATTACCAATTTGTACTTCAAGACTTCTCACTACACAGAGTAAATAATATGATAAAATGACTCTCCAAGGACATTTTCAAGGATGTTTGACCATCAGTTCCTTTTTGCAGAGCATTATGAGATCCTATAAAGGCAGCTTTAAACAGGAATGATAAATTATTACACAACCCTACAATATATTATTGCAAATTATAGAAAATAAGGTCCACAGAATACCTTAGGAACACCACCTTTTTCTTTTTAGAAATAACTGCCCCTAATTCTTCAGAAGATATCCTTAACCACAATGACTCATGAAATATTCTCATAATTGTCTTCATGACATTATTTCTTTATTAATACATGATGACTAATCCTTTTCTGATTTGATACAGAATTAACCTGTTTGTCTTTAATTTAGGGAGAGGAAGTTCAGAGAGGCTTAGCTTTACTCCATTCAAAGTTTTTCCTTCCCTGAAATACTTAAAATTTGCTTTGGAAAGAATTAAACTAACCACATATTTTTCATCTGACTGCTGTCAGCACTTTCTTTGCTATTGTCTCTTTCCTTGGAAATAGAAACCTCTGCTTTCACTCAACATTTAGGCAGCTCATGAAAAAATGCAGAGAAGTTGTTCCCTGTCCTGCATAATTGGACACATTTACATTAAGCTTTTAAACAGAAACCTGGCTGAATGCTAATTGTCCTTCACTGTGTGTGTATTTATGTTAAACAAAAAAAAAAAGCTAAAAATACCTTGATTGAATGTTATTCTAGTGGATTATCTGTGTTTGTACAGAAAGAAATACTGTTCTGGGTTATCCAGCCCCATTTCAAAGCTGAGCACACGAAGGCACAGAGTTGTGCAGCCCCCAGGAACAGCAGAGATATGAACTGGGAGTTGAGAACTTCCAGCCCTCCCTCCAGCCCAGCTGGTGCTCACCAACCCACCACACTTACAAACTGGTTGCAGCAGTGCATTGTTATGCTGGGAATGTTTTATTTAACTGCCAAGTTGGCCACTGGCAGTGAGAAAGCACTGCTGAGTGTGAGGCTCATTGCATGTCCAAATTTAAACACACAATTCTTTAAAGGCAGCTGCTCTGGTTCCACAGGGGTGATTATGTAAGCAGAAGAGGACTAATATTTCTGCAGTTTCATCCTTAAAGTAGTAAGTTAAAAGTGTTAATTTATACATTTTATAAAGCTGTAAATTTTTGGAAAACCTGTAACAGTACTGCTCCCTTTGGAGGAAATCACCCCAATGCACAGACCCTGTCCAAGGGTTTGTAGAACTCTTTTGTAGGAGTAGATAACAGGACTTGTGGGGAAAGATATAAATGAGCTGAGGGGAAAACAGCCCTGGGGTTTTTAACATCTCACAGTTATACCTCAGTTTAACACTGGTGTGTAGTTTTACTTAGAGGTGATCCCTCCCTTTCCTTCCTGTATGCAGCCAATAACCACCCTCAGCACATCCCTACCTGGCAGCTGCAGTGGGACAAGCCAACATTCCACCTTTACCTCCATGGATCAGGAATTTTAAGACCACTAAGGAGAGGGGAAAGAGCTGTTCCAACAAATATCATCAAAGTTCTTACAACAGGCATCATCCTGAATTGCAGCTGAGGAATATTATCATCCCCAAGAGGGAGGGGTGAACTGAGTAAAGTAACTTTTGCCATCTTTTTCCAAGAATAATGTGATCTATTTAATACCAAATCCTTAAAAAAGCACAATTTTTCCACCTCCCCTCTAAATAATTAAGACATCTGCCGATTTTCAGACCAGCTTGTGATCAAATCAACATGTCTAAAATGTGAAAACATAACACACACACTTACCAAAGCTTGTTGTAGGCGTCTAGACATTCTGGTTTTACATTGTGAACTGAAACAACAACAGCACGTGAGACAGGGAACAGAATAGAGATGGGGACATTAAATACAAAAGCACCACTCACACTGGAGTTTATACAGACTGCTGGTCTCTCTTTTGGCCAAAAGGTTGGAGTGGGCATCTTTCCTCGGATCCACTTTGCGGACGAAGAGGGATTTTAACCAACTGTCCTCGCCAGGTCTGTGAGCTGAGGATCCCAGTCCCCTGCACAGAACAAGGATTTTCACTGGCACTGAGAGTGCCTGGAGAATTCCCCCCACTCAGGGAAAGACAGGCACAACCAGATTTAATGCAAACAGTATCATAACACATGGTTATGTTTATCTATTAATACGACTTCCCATTTTTTTTCCCCTAGCAAGGAATGGGTGGTTTATTCCCCACTGAGATTTCCCCCCTCCCAAACCAGCACACACAGTCAACCACATATTATCCACGTTTATTCCATGGCAGGGAATGGGTGGATAGGTGTTTTTGCTGCCTGTTTATCTCCATTTTACTCCAGTCTCTTTGCTCAGGGCTTCTCTGATGTTGACAGACAGGAGTGAAAAAGAGCAGAAAACATGCATAAGGAAAACTGTGTGCAGTGTAAATAGGAAAGAAACTGCCATATGTTCCTGTGTTGCTTAAAGGCAGCTCTACAAAAGGAAAAGTGAAATGTCACATGTTTCAAGAGAAAAAAAAAATAGCATGAAAGTCTAATTTAGGAAAAAAAATACAAGTGGGAGGAAACAAACAGCCTGCAAATATTTCAATTCCAAATTCTGGCAGCTGCACCATGTACAGGTACCAGATCCACACTCTTTGTACAACACTCATGTTTCCCTTTCTTTAAAACAGAAGAATTTGACTGTCTTCTTTTATCTAATCTTTATTCAGTTTCTGCAAGTCCACTTTCAAAATAAGATCACCTCCCTTTATATCACAGAGCAGACAAAACAACTGATAACTGTGATTTTTTAAAATGATGTGTCAAAGGAACTATTCTTCTCTTTTTCAGCTGACATAAGAGCCCTCAATCACCAAAAATTGTGCAGAGGGATGAGAAATCTGATGCATTTAACTGATTTTCTACAATGTCTTGCAGGGGACCTCAAGCTCCAATGTTTTTTTCTTCCATCTCATAAAAGAACTTCCTTCAATTTGCCTTTTTTTTTGATAGTCCCACACCAGCCACTGTGAAGAAAACTAATTTTACCTCAGTCTTCTCCTGAAATACTAAAATACTTCTTTGACATACTAAAAACGTGGTATTTATACCACATATATTTATTTATAAATTGGAAATCTACACCTTTCCCTGCCTCAGATGTCAACTCTTCACCCTTAATTACTGACTAGGAGATCCAGAAGATATCCATCAACCTTCAGCCCAAAGCTGTCTTCCAGAGAGCAAAGGTTTGTGACAATCATTCAAATCAAAAAAACCCCAAACCACAGGGAAGAAAAATCTCCATTTCCTTCGGGAAAAATATCCCCATGGACATTTCTGTCTGTATCCCACAAAAGTAGTTCAACACTAGCTGTGTTTTACAACAATCAACCTTTTAATCTGTGTCTGGAAATAACACAATGAACTGGATCACCCTGTGGAAGGAGGATGGAGGAAAGGAAAAATATTTCAAAGCAGAGGAGGAAAGGAAAAATATTTCAAAGCAGAGAAACAACAACAGAAGAACAAGTGCAGCTGAAATGACCTTCAGCGTTAAGAAGCAATTTGTAAACACCTTCTCGGTGTATTTATTGAAAACGGTGCCTTCCTTGGCCCTGGGCAAACATGTGGCTGTGCTGAAAGCCAAGCAGCTAATCCTGAGTGCAGGCATTTAAAGGGCATTCCATGATAAGGCTCTTGGAGTGGAGCTATTTGGGATCTATCTGGGATCTCTCTGGGATCTCAGGGGGAGCAGGAGGCACAGGTGACTGCACTTGTGTTGTCACATCAAGTGCCACAGGACACGAGGTGTCCCCGAGGACAGGGGGTAAAACCCCACCTAACAAATCCAAGCTGTTTTTAAAAGCTCCCTCAAAGGAAGCACTAAATGCCCAGTGAGCAGAAAACAGAGACAGAACTCAATCCCAGCCCTGCAAAACTCAGTTTTGTAAACCATCACCATTTCCTTCCCTTTACTAAACAGAGTAAGCAAACTAATATTTAGAACACTCCTCTACGAGGATTATTGTTTGCAGCAAACTTTGAAGATGAAAGAGATAGATAACCACAATGCTTTTTCTTTATCAGCAGTAAGAATAAGCTGGATTGACAGGGGTAACACTGAAAAGCAAATTCCTTTGCTGTGAGCAGAATCTCATGACTTGAATGTTAAACTGCACCTAAAACTGGAGGTACAGTTAATTTTCAATACAATGAAATGAGTAATACTTTACATTTATGTAAAATCTTTTACCCAGTAACTGTAAAGCCCCTCATGAACACTAACAAATCACAGCTATCCACCTAAATATACACCTTAGTTAGAATAAAGGGAACAGCTAAGTTTATTAAAGCAGATATTCACTGCACCCAAACTGAGATGCAAGAGCCTGATTTTTAATCAATATCCTTTTAGAAGCCCTAAATTACTGCTGTCATTCTAGACACCCACAAATCAAGAAGCCCTAAACTAACTACTGGTTCACTTGTATGGGCAGAATGTACCCAAAATTAGCTCTGGAAGAGAAGGGATTGAATTAATGTCTTTGGACTGTCAATTTGTGAGCATCAACTTGACTTTGGTAGCAAGTTCTTATCCTACTAATGTTAACTATGGGCTTAGCTTTCTTGCTACAAAGATTGGGCTGTGAACACAAAAGGATAACACTGAATAGCTTGCTTAGATTAGATTAAAAATGTCAGTGAAAGCTCTTCTATCCCACTTAACTTCTGCTTTAGCACAATTATAAACAGGGTGGGAGATACCAGGTCAAGTAGTTAGATTTTGTAGTAACTCATGTCTGCCTGGAAGAGAAAGAAAAACAACTTGTCTGTTATTGACAGCTTTTGATCTGTGGTCTAAACAAAGTTTATTTGACACTAAAACAACCCCAAAACATGCACATGAAACCTCACAAGTACTTTCTCCAGCCCTCCCCGTTCCTGTGTTAAGCAGCTGCTTGCAGTGATGCTTTTAGTCTTGCACAGGGGCTGCTGCCCCTTCTGAGCCTTGAGGCAGCAGCTTTCCCTGTGTCAAAGAAAGAGGAAAAAATGTGTAGATCCACCCCAGCTTGGGCATTTCTGTCTCCAGCATCCTGGGAACACCCGGGCCTGCTTCCTACACCCAGGAGGTGCCCCAGGAGCTCTGTGCTTGTGTCTGCACCCTGTGCCTGACCCTGCACACATCAGATGTGGCCGTGAAATCCCTGCACCACAAAACCTGACGGATGTGCCCGTGCGTGTGCCCTGACACCCGCGGGGTGCACGCCCATCCCAGCTCCCAAGGGAAGCACGGATCCCCGTGCCCTGGCTCCCAAGGGGGGCACACACCAGCAGAGTCCGCGTGTGGCTGTGCGTGAAGGCAGGGAGATGTTGGGGTGTGCATTCCTGCCCCCCAGCACTGGGGAAACGGGGATGTCGGCCAAGGGTGCGGCAGCTGTGCATCCTGTTGGGACACAGAGCAGCGGCACAACCCGCTCGTGGAGGGGTGTGGAGCATCCTGATACTTCAGCCCCAGGAACACACGTGTGCAGGGGGCTGAGCACCCCGAAACCCGGAGGTAGGTGATTGTGGGGTGCCTGTGCCCCCTGCTGTGTGCAGGGGAGGGGTGTCCGTGCGGGGATGAAGTGTCCGTGAAGGGGCGGGGTGTCCATGCAGCGCACGGGTGTCGGTGCACCCGGAGTTCGGGGGCTGCGGGCGCCCGACCCCGGCGGGCCAGCCCCCTGCTGTGTGCAGGGGAGGGGTGTCCGTGCGGGGATGAAGTGTCCGTGAAGGGGCGGGGTGTCCATGCAGCGCACGGGTGTCGGTGCACCCGGAGTTCGGGGGCTGCGGGCGCCCGACCCCGGCGGGCCAGCGGCGCTGCCATCATCCCACCCAAGGGGC
>WEIV01008458.1:106336-168122 GCA_013390005.1 Calyptomena viridis | reverse complement strand
AGGGGCGGGGCCAGCGGGGGGGCGGAGCCTCTGGAGGTATTTAAAGGCGCAGTGAGGGACTCAATGCCCTCAGAAGGGAGATGGTGCCCAGGCTGAGGGTTGTAGTGTTTTGGAGGTTAGATGAGCTTTGTGCGTGTTTTGAGGAGGGCCGTGAGGATGGTGAAAGGCCTGGAGGAGATGCCTTATGAGGAAGAGCTGAAGCCACTTGGTTTGTTCAGCCTGCAGAAGGGGAGACCTCATTGTGGTCTTTATCCTTGTGAGGGGAAGCAGGACACTGATCGCTCTCAGTAGCAGAACTCGAGGAAATGGCATGGAGCTGAATGCGGTGAGGTTTAAGTTGCATAACAGGAAAAGGTTTTTTAACCAAAGGCTGATTGGGCACTGAATGCCCTCCCCAGGGCAGTGCTCAAAGCACCAAGCCTATCTGAGTTCAAGAAGCATTTGGATAATGCTCTCAGGCACAGGGTGGGATTGTTGGGGAGTCCTGTGTAGGGACAGGAGTTGGACTCAATGATCCTCAGGGATCCCTTCCAACTCAGCATATTCTATGATCATGCAGCCCAGCTGTTCACCCAGCACTGCCACTGTAGTCCCTAAACCACATCCCACAGCAACAGATCCAGGTGCCTCCAGGGATGGGGACTCTGCCACCTCCCTGGGCAACCTACTGCAACGCATGGCCACCCTAACAGTGAAAGGATTTTTTCTGATATCTGATCTAAATCACCCACGTTTCAGCTTACAGCTGTTTCCTCTTGTCTTCTTCCTCCTTGAGTATCTGCAAGACTAAACAACTCCAGCTCCCTCAGGTGTTTCTTGTAAGACACATTGCCCTTCACTGGACATGCTCCAGTATCTTAATGTTTTTTTTCAAGTGAGGTTCTCTGCACTGGCTCTGATGGAAATGGGTTTCTCGGTGTCTCCTGAGCTGAGAGGGGCAGGAGGATCTGCAGTTCCCCCAAACCCAGGGGAGTTTGGGGTGCTGGGCCTGGACCCTATTCCTTCAGGGCACCACTGTCTGTGGGGAGCCCTGCCTCTCTTCTGGCTCCTGTGGGCTCACACAGCTGAATCCAGCCTGGTTTTGGTATAAACGACTGGTCTGGTGATGTGTTGTGCCATGGGACTGGATACAGCATGCAGGTGTTGGTCTGAGGTGATGGGGTGTGAGCACGGAGGGGCCCCTTTACACTGAGTTTTGGGGATGGACCTGACTGTCAGTGCAGCTTCTTTGCATGGCACTGGGGTTTCCACCCAGAAACAAGTTTTGTGCTCTTCCACCTGCTGCTAAGTGATGTACGTTTGCCAAATCTTGGAGGTTTTCCATGGAAATCTTGAAAAATTATAGGAAATACAAAGTGAAAGCTGGCCTGTTGTCCTTGCATCCATAAAGTGGAAGACATTCAGTTTCTCTAAATCTATGAAATAGAGAGTTGGGGGGAGAAAGAAATACCCAAACCACTCACTAACTGAAAAAAAATGGCAAGAAAAAATCTTGACTTCACCATTGCCATTGAGATGATGTGATCTCAATCTCTGTCCCAGTGGCTTCAGGCGAAGGCTGTCCCTTTTTTTATTTAAATGTGTTCCTTTATCATTTTCTGCTGGTGTTTTGGCTGCTGCCCAGTTTTCAGGCTTGCTCTGTTTTGGTTTAAGTCTCCCATCATCTCTCACCACAGGAAGAGGGCAGGTAGGGAATCATATTTATTTAACAGGACAACTCTGTGCAGCTTCCCTTCTAAAGGTGGGCTGGTACAGAGAGAACAGGCTGTTCTTTGTACAACTGGAGACACTGTTGAAATAGCTTGATCAGATACTATCAAAGGAGTTATTTGGAAGTTCATTGTAATTTCTTACAGGTATCCAAGTCAAGATTTGTGGGCTTCTCTTATTTTAGTGCCTTGTTACTTGAATTCCAGTGGAGAGGAGTTGGGAGGAGCCTTGTGGGTACAGGCAGGAAAAGGTTAAGAGCCGTTTGTATCACCTGGGAAAGCAATTCTTTGATTTTTCAGAGGGCGCTAACATGCTGCAGCTCATGGAAACAAAGGAGAGGGGATCAAGTATAAAAGTTGTTCTTGGATTTTATTCTCAGTGGCAGAACTTGTGAGGGCTGGATATTGATGTCTGCTGGAAAATACGGAGTTTGGGATTAAAAAGACTTTTTTTTTGCTTATCTTCATTCAAAATATGATCTGTGAGGTAAGTGTTGATTTCACCTGGTGACTTTGGATAACTTCTTTTTAGATTGAGGGGTAGGAAAAACCTTTATCTTGCTGACCCATTTTAAAACAGTGAATTCTTTGCCTAAATAGTTCCTTGAGCAGGGAGCACAGGCAGAAGTGTGAGTCAACAACTGTAAAAAGCCCACAATGCTTTCCTGTGTTGTCTGCATTCAAATTGCCTGCATTAATTTCTGAGCTGAAGTATGGAAATTCAGGAACTGGGAGAATCATAATGAGTCAGGGGAATTTGCGACTCAGAGTAGCAGTAAATATTTCAGGGATAACAGGAATCTTTCAAATTGTAATAGTATCCATGTTAATGTGCTTTTGCAGTTGATGCTTCAAGCATCTTCTCTTGGTGGCTCTTAAAGTACTTCCCAAGCCTTGTCTCCTTGATCCCCACTGCCCTCCCGAGGGTTTTGTATTCCCAGCTCCTGTAAGGACTTTGGTAGCAGCTGGTACAGTTGCCCCTGTGCATGTGCTGATTCTTAAGGACTGACTGCTTTTGGGGGTGTAAGAGAGGGGTCTCAATTGTTATTGATTCCTTGCCTGTCTGCAGCTGAGACCCAGGAGTTCTCACCTTCAAAAGTGCTGCAGATTTTCTCATGTGTGTGTGAAAACAGATGCTTTTTTCACTTGAGTGTGGCTGCCCCAAGTGTGATGGAGGGTAACAACTCACACATAGTTGTCACTGAAAGCAAGTGCCATGAGAAGAGAAGTTTTTATATCCTTTGGAGAACCTTATAAAACTCATCCCTTCACCTCGGAAATGCTAAACTGGAAATAAATATGTTCTCACTCCTGGGACGGTTTAATTGCAGCTTGTTCCTTGAGGCATTTCTGTGGCCGTCTCTCAGGTACTGAGTTCTGGTGGATTTATTGAGCTTTGGGGTGGGGGGGAAATGCTGATTTAATTTTTTTCTCTTTGTAATTGTCAGTGCATGCTGTAGGTGAGTGGTATCTGATGTGTGGGTTATTTCCCATTAGGATAAAAGTGCAGTGCTGTGGTGTAACACGCTGCCCACCTGGTGCTGTGTTACAGATAAGCATCAGTCCCTGCAAGAGTTGCCTTGCCAGTTCTTCCTGCTCTTCCCTGCTGTTCCCAGTTTCCCTCGCACCCCCAGGCTTTGCTCAGGCCCAGGTTTCTCATTGTCCATGAGGGAGAAGACAATCCCAGAGCTGGTGGATGCCCCTTCTTTCCTCTTGGACATGAACACACTAAAGGGCAGTCGGGGTTGTTTGGTTCCCGCACACTTTATTCCTCATCGCTGCCTTTCTGTTCCCTTCATCACACAAAGCTTTTATCATCTCCCTGGTGGTGTTCCCAAAGCACAGCAGAAGCTGTGGAAGTTCACAGCTTCTGAACTGCCTGTTCCCACATTCTGGCTGGGCAGGAATCTTTTATCACCCCGTCCTATTTCGGATTAATGTGTTCTTTGCTAAGGTTATGACATGCTCTGATCTATCACATTCCGCTGCCTCTGGGTCTCCAGCCTGGATTCCAGTGGCAACTGTAGAAAAAAATCCCTGGAGCCTGGTGACAGAAACTCTATCTTGAAGCACTTTGTACATGATTCACAGTTAAATGCTGTTGTTAGCAGGGATTGCTTTTGCATTAAACAAAAGATTGCAAACCCAGATGTCTTATTCACCAAGATTTCTCTTATTTGAAAAAGTTATTTTTCTAAAAACTTGACTGCTAAGTGCTTTTGCTTCTGTTGTCAGTATCTGACATTCATTTAAGCTGTTCAGTGTAATACCATTTCCAATTTCTTTACCAGTGCTATTGATTAAAATGCAGTTTACTTTTCTTGGGAAAATTTGATATTCAAAAATGTCTTTTCACTCTGAGTCAGAATGTACTTTTCCATGGAATAAAAAATTCTGGAAACGAAAAAATTGCTATTGGAAATGTTGAACAAATTATATTGTCATTTCAACCAGGTTATATAAGAAAAAAAGGAAGAACTTCAAAGTCAAAATGAAGGGCTCTGGTATTTTTCTCATATTTTGAGAAAATTAGTACATTTTTCTGCAATAGTTCTATTTTATCTGTTCAGAGTTTTCCATATGAAACTCTGAGAATGTTCTGTACTGGCCCTAACTTGCAAGTTCCTGTTTAATTCAATTGGCTGTTTCAAGTTACATATTAAAAAATGAATTATGAAGCTTTTTTCTCCTTTGTCTTCAGTCATGTATCTTTTAGAAACTAATGAAAGAAGGGGCTATTTCTAGTATTGCATAGATGTCTCTGGTTCTCATGCTATAAATGCTGTATCCAATGGTACAATTATTTACAGCAGATCCCTGGTTTTGAAGAAGACTAGACAGAAAAGACCTTTGGAATGCAACAGGTTAAAATTTAATTTTGCTGTGAGCTGTGTTGCATCTTGGAGATCAGTGATCAGAAAATCACTGGGGTAATTCCTGCTGGTTTGGATGCCCTCACATGACACTCCCTGTGTTGGTGTTACTGTGGTCATGTTACCACACTGCTGTGGTCAGGTTTTGGTTTTTCAATATCCCTTTCCCCTTAATTAAAAAAACACTTTTCTGTGCAAAGTAGAAAGGAGCTGAGCTCTGCTCAGTAGTGTGGACTGAGGTGTTGCCTAAATTATAGAGGAAACACACTCTGTGGCAAGATGTGTTTTTCACTCCTTAAAAAAATAAGCCTGGAGGAGAAAGGGGTACCCTGGGGGTGTTGGGATTTGGGCTCTGGATGTGCCCATCCCTGGAGCACCTTGGATTGTGATTCTTGGTGTGAACTGGCCTCTCCTTGCCCTGGTTGTGGGCAGGACTTTGAGTACTTCCAGTTTTGAGGAGGGAGCAGATGCTCTCACACTGTTTTGGATAGAAGTTCAGAAAGACAGAAATGCCATCCTATGCTTTTCCAGCATGATAATATTCTTGTTATTGTTGATTTTTTTTTTTCTCAGTTTGAAACTTGTCTGCAACTTAATTAAGCTCATTATTCCTTGCCCTAACCATTGTGGTCATGAGGACTAGACATTGCAATGTCTCACCACACTTACCCTTTGTCTCTACTAACCAGTACTTTCATTTTATCACAGAATATTTTCTAGCCCTTGGATCTCTCCTTTGGACTCTCTCCAGTTATCTTTCCAGCTCCAGTTAGCCCATCATTCCAGAAGTGTGTTGCCCTCAAACCAAACAAGACTTCAGCAGAAGCTCTACCAGAGTCAACTGGAGGGAGAGAACTCAACTGGTCTCAGTGGTGTCAGAAAGATGAATTTCCTCCTGAGCTTTTCTTCCCCACTCTGAGTTGTCTCAAGCACTTGTTCTCAACTCTGCTGCTGGTGTCCATATGATTTGGTAATTATCTCATCTGTTCTTTGCCTCCACTTCCCTACAATCTGGAAAGACAAACTTCCATATATGTTTTACCACCTATTTAGCTACTTAAAATTTCTGGATGAGGAGCACAAAGTAAGAGAAAAATAATTGGTGCATTTGGAAGCCAATTTAGAGCTCAGCAGAAGCAAGGAAAGGGAGCAAGGTATTTTATGAAATTCTGGAAGGTACATGCAAATGGAACTTTTCAGTTTAAACTAGAACTTTATTTTGGAATTCCTTAGGGAGAGATTGGAAGTCTGCCACACTGTGATACTCTTATATTGTAGGAAAACAGAAATGCCTCAGTCTCTTGCTCTCTGTAGTTCAGATACTCACAAGGTTGTGCAAGTCTGACCTGTTAATTTTATAAAGTAAAAAGAAGAAAAAAATTTACAGGCTGATTTCCTGTGCTTAGAAATAAACCTGAGAACAGCATAGTGCAGATCCACACTATCATTTAACCTCAGCTCTCAGCATTTGGTTTGCATGGTAGCCACAAAAAAATCCCTGGTGGCTGTGGAAATAGCAGGTCTCATCAATATTTTGGATGGTATGCAGTCGATTGCATTTAGAATAGAAGATTTGTGAAGGAATTTTCTCAGCTTCCCCAAAATTAAATTCATTTCACACAAACTTCACTGGGAAAATTTCTGTTCTAAATAACTCATCACTGTCAGTTGGTAGCCCAAGAGAACGTGGTAAATTCAGCTTAATTTCACTGCATACATTCTTGGCATTTGTATCATTTCAGGGAGTTGAGCTCTCATGTTATAAAGAAATCTGATAGATTAGTTGCTGAAGGAGCCATCAGTGATGGGAAAGGATTGAGGTGGATTTCACATCCAAAGGTTTTGCTGTGTTTTGTGGTGTTTTAGTGAATGCAGATGTTTGGTGTTGGTATGAAACTGCAGAGATCTCTGAGAAAGGGAATTTTGCTTGGATGTGTAAAATGGGTGAGGAATGTCCTATTTGTGTTGGCACGATTTAAAAGGCAGATATTACTTTTATGAAACTAAACATTCATTCATTTCAGAGTTTTGTTGCAAGAAATCCCTGATTTTCATGGATGTGGGTGACTGTATGGAACACAAGGACTGGATTTGAGCTTCCTCAGCCACAGCTGGATCTTGAATTATGCTCTTTCTAGTACTGTAGGAACCCAGTCCTTGCTGAGGAAAAACAGGAGTGACATTTTGGACCAACTTCTGTTAAGTAGCAAGCTAAATTTAAAGGTTGAACTGCATTTTTTATTTCAATATTCTTACTGTCTTGGACACAAAAATGCATATTTAAAGGTGATTTTATTCTGCGTGTTTGGACTCATCCTACTTGGGAATTTAGCCAAGAAAATGTTACAGAGTTTGCAGCCCTCAGTGTAATGCATGTTTGATTTCAGGTGTGGCTGCCCTCATAAACTAAAGAATATGTCCATCCGAGGCCTGAAGAAGAAACAACCAAAGACTTTTAAAGTCAAAATTATGACAGTGGATGCTGAAATGGAGTTCAGCTGTGAGGTGAGTGTCAAAATATTGGAAAGATGGAGATTAATCTTTGTATTAGCAAGGGAGAAATTTGGCAAGTTCAGATTATCAGTTCATGGATGGTCTTAAAATTGATCTATTATTTTGGTAAACCATGGATTACTTAGTCTCAGATACATTCTTCTGTTAAACAGCTCAGACTATGCAGAATTTAAAGCTGTTTGTATGAAATCCATTTGACTGTCAGCTAAATTAGCAGTAGGCTTTCTTGCTTCATAAGCATTCCAGGACATGATGCAGGGCTTGTTTGAAAGTATTCCTACTTCTCCAAAAAATTACATTTTTGGTAAGTGACACAACACTTGAAGACACTGCCAGCTTGGATAAAGAAATCTAATCAGAGCTGGTCCTAAGATGTTGCTTATAAAATCATTTATAAATTGTTACCTTTGTGCTCAGTTGATCTGGGACATTCTCTTCAATTTGGTCAATAAACTCCAGTTTATTTCTTTAACTGCAGGGGTTGGTATCTCTGAACAGAAGAGAGAAATGATCAAATGAAAAAGCTGGCTTTTCTACCATTAGTTATGGCTATCTAGTAGATTGGGGAGAGAAATCATGGCTGAAGAAAAATATAGCAAGTGATCAATTGCTAAATAAATTGGGCTGCACTATCGAGGAGACAGGACTGTGCCTGATTAATTCCCAATCATCCAGCAAAAGCAAAACAAGACATACAGTTATTTTGAGGTGTTACAAAACTGAGGTCCAATGGGATTGGCAGTTTTAATGGGACTGGACTGTCTTGTGGGCCATTTAGTGTGTCATTTATGAGGCTCCTCAGAGGTAGAATCCATTAGTCACAGATAGTGCACTTCTATGACTTACTGATCTAGAATTGAGGCAGAGTTGTGAAAATAGAGGATTTGGAAAACTTGATTCAGAGATCAGAGTCCTTCTTAACAAATCCAGCTTAATGTATTCCTTCCTTTGCTATCTCTCCCTTCTCCCCAGATATTGCTCTTTTGCTGGGATGATTTCCAGCTTTCCACTCAAATACTGCCTAGAAGTTTTTTTTTGCCATTAAGTTTTTAGTGGCTGACCCAGGCAATTAAACAAAATCATCATTTTAACATGTAGTCAAATAGATGAAACAGATGTGCAGCCTCTTTGAAAAAACAAGGCATCATGTCTGTGGTTTTGGGACCTTTAATCAAAGCTTGCTCTCTATGGAGCCAGGCTACTAAACTGCTGTGGAAGACAGGCTCCTGCTCATTTAAATCAGAGTAGGATCAAGGCTTGGCCTGGTGCCACTGAAATACCTGAGGTGTGTGAAAGGTGGATTTGCTTTTTTTGCTCAGCATTCCTACCCCGAGCCCTGACACTGCTTTGATTTCCCCTGGCCTTCTCTCAGTCTCTCCAATTCATATAAACTATCGAGTAATAATTTTTTACAAATATTAATAAAGCCCTGCCATGTCCTAGGAAATCAATAGTACAATCCTCATTCCCTGTGCTCTTCAAGGGCTTTGTGCTGTGGCTAAATGACTCCAGGCTCTGTGGATGTCTCTGGAGGAGAGGGAGAGGACGTGGAGCACAGTAACTCTTACACAGCAGTAGGAATATTTCATTGAAAACCTACAGGTGAAATCAGAGTTCAGAGAAGAAAGGCAAATGGAGGAAATTCATTTAAGACATACCTGTCTTTTCTCAATTCTTTCAGATGAAGTGGAAGGGAAAGGACTTGTTTGACCTGGTGTGCCGAGCACTTGGTTTAAGGGAGACTTGGTTCTTTGGCTTGCAGTACACAATAAAAGGAATGTGCACCTGGTTAAAGATGGACAAAAAGGTAAAAGAAACAAACCACAACAGCATGGCAATTATTTACTTATAAAAAGTCTTATCTTTTGTAACACAGGAGCTAAAGGAACATATTCCATGACAACTCAATTTCAATTTCACATGGAAGCATTTTTAAGATTAAAATTGTTTGGTCTGATTGCTTCTATTCCATTTGACCTGGAGCATCACACACTAATCACCACTATATGCACTGATTGCTATCACATTAAAGCTCAGCACTGCCCTTCCTTCTAAAACATGGGAAGGCTGCTCTGAGTGGATTATGGGCTGCTTTCTGATTTTCCTTGGGAATATTATCTTGAGACACTGATGTGTCATTTTTGCTGCTGATTTTTCTTTATCTGTAAACAGGTTTTAGATCAAGAAATCCCCAAAGAAGATCCCATTAGCTTTCATTTTTTGGCTAAATTCTACCCAGAGAAGGTAGAAGAGGAACTATTACAGGAAATTACCCAGCATTTATTCTTCCTTCAGGTCAGGAACAATTTTTAACCATGAATTCCTATATTTACCCCAGTCTTTCTGTATTGTCTTTGATCTTGTTGGCAGCTGTTATTCTTGATTTTGCTTGCTTCAGCTGTATCAGCGTCTCTGTAAAGATATTATTTTTATGAAATACAAGCATCTCTCTTGACTGCTGTGGTTTTCTGTACAGGTAAGATGAATGTTTTGCCTTCTGCAGGTTTTTGTTCTCCTGATGTCTCCTCTTACTCTTTGTGCTAGGAATTGGAGTTAAATTGCTGAGGCCTGTATTTTCATGTAAAAGGATTTTTACATCTTGCAGTTTGGGTGATAACTCCAGATAGTCTGGATATAACAGACTTGTTTTGCTCCTATAGTATATGTTAAAAAAAATCCAAGCAAGGCTGCCACTGCTTGAAGAATTGTGAGGCTTGTGCCCTAGTAAGGCAGTACTGAGAAGTATAAAGTGACCCCATCATTTTTATCAGTTTAAGATGTTATCTTGAGGACTGTGTTCCCTGGGCTGTTCTGGCTGCACATAAGTTGGATGAAGAGAGTCTCAACAGCTCCTTGTCACTGTCATCTTAGAGCTGCTGGTGTAACTTCTTGTGTAACCATTCCCTAACCTTGTTGTTTCAAAATAAGCAGAACTAGAAGATGCCTGTTATTAGATGTACATGGGGTGTGGGGGAGTAACTGCACAGGCAATTCTGGAAGCTGTTGTGGAGGAGAGGGAAGGAATGGTAATGAGCAGCTGAGGACAACAACCTTTTTCACCCATATCTGCTGCAGATGGAACCAGACCTGTGGCTACAGCCTATCCCTGAAACTACAACTTGTGAGTTCCTGAAAATAGTCCAGGTGGTTTCTGGGAGATCTTGTGCAGGACTGTAGAAGGCACAACCACTGGAAAACAAGGACACCCTAACATGTCCTTAAATCTTTTTGGATTGTAGGGATAAAAGAGCACAGAATTTGACAGCCAGTCTGAAACACAGGTTTGTTCATCTAGCAGGTTTTAAAAGGAACAGACAGCACACACAATTTCTTAGCTCCATTAAAAAGGAGTAAATTCTTGGAGTGTTATCAAAATAAAGATGCATCTCCCAGGCAAAACCCTGCTGTGGCTCTGTAGCTGCAGCAGTAGGATACAGGCACTGAGTTTGGGATGATCAGTCCTTGCTCAGCTGTTTGTTCCCATGTCTGTGACATCCAGCTTCTCTCCCAAGTGGCTGTGGAGTCCCTCTGGAAGTTTCAGCCTTCTGATGTATTGCTTTATTCCAGTAGCTTCCAGCAGGATGTGTCTGTGCAGGTAGACTGGGTGTATGGAACAAGCTCACTCTGCAGCTGTAAATAAACACAGTAAATACCTTTGTTCCCTGAGGAGGATGTGTGAATGAAATAATGGGAAAATGCTGCTGCTCTGAGGGTTAGTACAATCACTAGAACTTCATCCAGAACCCGTAACTACTTGAGAATTTGCTTCTTAAGCTAATTTTGGAAAGGAATGAGAGGGGCACAACTCTTTTTCCCTACTCTTTTAATCCTGATTTTTAAACTTTTTTTTCTTTTCTGCTTGAACCTGCCTTGACTAGCAGATATGCAATTAGCAAATTCTTCCCATTCCAAAGTAGTAGAAAAACAAGACTGAAACAAATTTGAACTTGCAAAGTTTCCTGACTATACGAACTTAAGATCACACCTGGATGCTAATAGGAAAAACATGTACAGACATCTGGATGCCTACAGATTTCAGCTCCACTGACTATTCCGACCTTTGCAAATTAATGGGGCATAGCAGCCTTTTGCAAAATTCCTGAATAAATGTAAATGACTGAAGCTAAATGTTGTCTGCTTAAAGATTAGGTAATTTGTTCATTCTTTATGAAATTTAACAGAAAGTCCTTGTAAAAACTGATCAGAAAAAAAACCCCAGACACTTAAGGGGGGATTTCTCTACATTGTTCTAAATTCTGGAACATGATTTGAACCATGGAGTACAAAAGCTGGAGCTTTCCAAATTGGAAGAGAAGTCTCTTCAGTCTTTTAATTCTTTCCATTTTAACAGCTTAGAAAGAATTTGCCCTGTACTATAACTCAGGTTCATATATTGTGCTCACCAGAGACTAAACTTAAAAGGAAAACTTTCTTGATGGTTCATTTCAGTTCACAGCACCTGCAGTGCCAAGGTGTATTTTTAAAGATACCTCTGCTATCACAGGGAACTTTTCTGTTTGGAAATGTTGGATTTTATGCCATGCAAAATTTTGTCTTGTGCTTGTTACTAAGCTAAATACATTACACCTGAGAGGAGGATATGTGAAGATTAATTTCCCCTTCCCTCTCTAGGTTTTAAAATAAAAATTACAGAACTGATTTAAAATCAAACAACACCTCACAAACTATTCATTTCACTTCTGGTCTTGGTAGCACCACGGATTATTAAAATGAAAAGAATGTTAAAAGACTCTTTTATACTGAGCTTTTATTTTTGAGTTTCTATGGTTTTGTTGTGCTTAGACCACTAAAATTGAATAAATTAACTGCTCTATTAGTCAGCTTCCTTTTTGGGGTCTCCTTTATTCTCTCATTCTGGAAAGCTTGAGAACATACTCTTATGGTTTCAGCATATCCATGTCCATGAGCAGTCTGGTCTAGTAGGTCTTGACTTAGTGACCTCCAGAGGTCCCTTCCAACCTAAAATATCATGCTTGACATGTTGTAAAGCTAACTTTTCCAAAGCAGGAAGAAAAAAAGGATTGCTAAAAAAATGCAGTGCAGACAATAAAATTCATGTTTAATAACATTTGCTTTTATAGGACTCCTTATAACCGTGTGGAGATAGCTGACTGACATTTTTGATCTCATTAAATGCAATGCTAAGTAAAGGCTTCCTGTGTTCCTGAATGCCAATTTATTGTTGCTGTCATTAACTCATAATGGTGATGTTTGGTGCCAAGTTACAGTCTGGGCATGTCTAGTTTCATTTCAAGCCTTACCTAAGTCCTTACTTTGAGCTTCTTTAACTTGTTCCCTTTTTCTTTTGGTTTAGGTTAAGAAACAAATACTGGATGAGGAAATCTATTGTTCACCAGAAGCAACAGTTTTATTGGCTTCCTATGCTGTTCAGGCCAAGGTTTGTGCATAGAAGGTCTCTCTTTGTTTGACATTTTTCTTTTTTAACCAACACATCTACATGGTGGTATTTAAAACACAGCAGTGTTAAAATTTGCTGTTAAAGAAGTAGGTATTCCTGGGAGGTACAGGCACAGCTAGAAAAATAAGCATTAGATGCCACTGCAAGGATTTTTTTCTATACCATGCTTTCACAATTTAGGGCATTTCTTTGGACTTAAGATTTTAATGTAATTTTTCTCCCAGCTAGAAGTATTTCCTGTTGTTTTAAAAAATAACCACG
The DNA here is from genome assembly GCA_013390005.1 of Calyptomena viridis. NCBI lineage: Eukaryota > Metazoa > Chordata > Aves > Passeriformes > Eurylaimidae > Calyptomena > Calyptomena viridis. The sequence goes on along the minus strand of WEIV01008458.1, from coordinate 155,325 downwards.
GATACAGAAAGTGCTCACTCCAGAGCTTGAAGTGGAAGGGCATGATGTTTTTCAGTATCTCTCAGAACACAGTTCCCTTCATGCCACCAAAAGCCAAACTCATACAATGGCAGGAGGTGAACACAACTTCTTAGCAGGGCTGTCCCTCTGCACCAGCTCAGCTTATGTGCAGTTTGCTGTAGGAGTGGGGTTGCTCACATTCCTCTAGTTCAAAGTATGAAATCATGGGAGATTCCTTCATTCCTGCAGTTTCCAAGAGCTGCAGTTTAGCTGAAGTCTAAGTTTAAAGGCACTTGAGTGGCTGTGTTGGAGCCATGTGCACAGCACTAAGGCTGGAATAACTTCTGTGAACTGCTCAGATGAGAGGAGCCTGTTTCTTTTGTTACCCTTTATACAGGAGAACCAAAATAAAATCTGTTTCAAGAAGATACATCAAACTATGCAAGCAACAAGTTCTTCAACATTCTGCATCTAACAAACTGAAATATCTTTTCTTTTCTTGGCACAGTATGGTGACTATGACCCAAATTTCCATGAGCCAGGCTTTCTAGCCCATGATGAGCTTTTACCCAAAAGAGTAAGTCTTTATTCTGTATCAAACCAAATCTTTGAATCTACTCTTTGCAACACAGGTATTGTTGTGGATTAACCAGAGCATTAGAGACTGCAAAGCTGTGAACTGCATTGCTGCACTCTACCTGGGAGAGGCAGCACATGGATCTTCAAAGAAAACCAACCTCCTTCCTTTCTCTGCAGGTGCTCAGGCAGTATCAGCTGACAGCAGAGATGTGGGAAGAGAAGATAACTGCTTGGTATGCTGAGCACAGGGGCATTGCCAGGTACTGAAAATATTGCATTCTTTGGAAACCACATATATTTCAGTAACTGCTTATTTGCTGTCTTCAGTGAAATTTGGCTCTTGTAGAGTGAGCAAAGAAATATTGGTCTCCCTGCTGTGTTAATCAATTAATTTATAACTAAGGATAAAAACACCAACTCATCTGGATTAAAAGGTGTCTTGGTAGGGCAACAAGTGCTTATAAGCTGGAATTTAAAGTGAACACTGAGAGCTCCTGGAGAGCTTCATGACCTAATACATCTGAAACAGCAGTCCTGCCTCATCAGAGTCCATGTATGCCAGCAGAGAGAAGTTCCTGCAGGAGTGAGTTGTGTTGAATCTGCAGCCCTGAGAGTTTTGCATTTTCATTGAAGGCTACTGCAGTTGCTGCTGCCTGCCCTGTGCAGGAGCTACCTTTCTGGAGCTGGATCACACAATCTCCTCCTAGAATAAAAAGAATGAATCTAAATATTTTATACCTTGTGAAAACTGTGGCTCAAAAGGGTGGCAGTGTGGTTGGCAAGGAACCAAAACAGTAAGACATGGTGTGTTGAATCTGCGATTGAGTTGTGGTGCTAATTCGTGTGGACATTCAGCCACTTCAAGACATCCAACATGTCTGAAAATCCAATTAAATGAGAAATAGGAGCTGCTGGCACCCAGAGGCAGCTTTTTCTCATAGTTGAGTTCACTTTCTCTTTGGCTGCTCAAGAAACCACTTAGGACTGTTTTTATTGAATATTTTCCTGAACAGTTATTAATGCCTCACCTTGAAGGGAGAAGAAAAGTGGATGGAGAGATTCTCACCCTTCTTAGGCCTTGGCCATAAGCTCTGTTTAGAGTTTTTTCAGCATTCGTTTCTCAATGAACTCTATTTCCTGAAGGAAATATATTCATGTATTGGAAAACAATAGCAGAGTTGGTTTCCAAGACATCATAATGATGAAGTGGCAAAACTAACACAAGGATAAGACTGGACTTGAATTTTAATAAAGATTACACTATACATGATTCATGAATCAAAATAGGTGCATTTTTACTGTCTTTATTCTGTTTTTATTATCCATTTTCTATTGTTGAGAGCAAGATGGCAAAGTTAAAGTAAGTTTGTGCAAAGGACCAGATGCCCTGTTCTTTTCTAAGTGGGAAATGTAGAATCAGCCAGGAGAGAAAGGTTAAAAAGGAATCTTATAATCATGTCTTTATTCTCTAGGGATGAAGCTGAGATGAACTACTTGAAAATTGCCCAAGACTTGGAAATGTATGGTGTCAATTATTTTCCAATTGCTGTAAGTGCCTTATTTTAGCAGTTTTCAATTGCTGTAGATCATGGTACTGCTCTCTTAAAATCCTCCAGGGAGTTTGGAACTGGGACTCCTGAATTCTGCTTTTCCCTGCTGATGGTGGCCTGTGTACTGATTATCCTGACTTGGTTTACTTGCCTGCTAAATGAGTAGGTGACTAAAACAGTTAAGGTTAATGTTTTACAATTGGACAAAGGTCTTGAGTAGCTCCAGATATGTAATAGGAAGAAGGAGAAATAGTTTGAGCTGCTGTAGCCAACCTAGAGAATTTGGTTTATTAGGTAGTAGTGATAGCATTTGTAATATTTTATGGTAACACCAATATATTAGAAACACAGATAAATATCAGTGTATTAAAATAAGTGTGATTCTTATCTGTGCTTGTTTAATGTCACCATAAATGCCATTTACTGATATCTATTGTTTTTTAGCAAAATAAAAACCATACAGATCTCCTACTTGGAGTTGATGCCAAAGGTATTCATATCTACAGCATTAATAACAGGTTCTCTCCAAATAAGTCATTTGAGTGGAGCGCTATCAGAAACATTTCCTATAGTGAGAAAGAGGTACGATGGCTTTCATGTATTATTCTTTTTATATGGGTGTGGACTGGGATTCTTGAAACAGGCTGAAAGCTTTCTCTGTTTAAATAATTTGGGGGAGAAGGGGAAAATCCTGGGGAGCTGTGTTACAAAACTAGAAATAACAGACCTGCCTTTCAGATGTGCTCGTAACCTCGGTCCCCCAAGGCGCCGGGGGCTGCTCTGAGCTCTCACACTCTGTTCTGGTTCCTTCCCTGCTGCTTGTCCTTTGCAAAACAAGTGTGTTGATCTCTGAAAAGGATAGATATTATGAATGCCACCGTGACTGGCTTCTTCAGTTATCTCAGCAGGAGTTCGATGATCCATAAAATCTTAATGCCGTTTTCACCAGCAGAAAACCTCCTTGGAGCTGAGGTTTGAGGCACAGTGGCAAGAGGAGACATGCAGGGAGATATTCATGTTTTTCTGTCAGTGCATGATTTCAGTCTCCAGCACAACCCTACCACTGTAATTTCACTGTGATTCCAGAGCCCAGCTTTTAACTTGTAGAAAGTACTGTGGGGAGTGGGTAAAAATTATTCTTATTACAAATTGTGGGAGGCTATAATCAGAAAAACAAAACCAGGAAAACTGCATTGGTACTGGAATTCCTGGAGCTTGTCAGCCAAAGGACAGTACAGCCTGCTGCATTTTCTGTGGGCCTTTTGGAAAACATTGAGATGAGGTTTGCTCTTCTGAGTTAGATATACGTACATTAAGTCAGGCAGGCATACAGGTCTTCTGCCTCCAAAAACTTTTTGGTCCTTGGTAACATCAAACTTCCCCTCAGACCTGTGAATAAACTGTGTTGCTATTGTTGGGAAATTGGGCATCCCTGTGTTAAAGCTCCAGTATATTCGGTGATACATCACAGACTTGTTCCCCACCTCCTGTGGGGTGAAATGAGCTGCAGGACATTATGGTCATGGTGACTCAGATGCCCTGGAATTACACATTACATTGCAAGTGAGGAATAGTGCTAGTGAACCCATGAGCCACAGCAAACAGGATCCCAAAGAATGGAGCAAATATTTTGTTATGCAGCCAAACTGAGCACAAGGTATGAAATGAAACAGTTTGTATTGACCTGGCAGCATGAAAAACCTCTGGGAACATCTTGGGGTATGGACTGAAAAAGTGGGAAAACAGGAGCTCTATGACTCTTACTTGCTGGTCAGAGGAACAAGTCCTTTAGGCCCTTGGTATGTTTTTTTTATACCTGCAATGATTGGTATTCTGGGAGGCATTTGACATTTCCCTGACTTTAAGAATGTGACTTCTTCTGGGGATTAGTAATGTATTCTGTTTCCTTGATAACCAGTGCTTGTTCCAGAGTTCTTGTGGTGTGCAGTGCACAGGTGGTGTTATGAAAACCACCATCCAAACTGGCACCAGTGTGGGTCTGTGGGAGGCTTTATCCTCCACTGTGGGAGCAGAGGAACCTGTGTAACAACAGCCCTGGTTCTAATTCTTTGGAGCACAACGGTTTTGCATCACACTCCCTGCTTTTGTGGCATAAATCACATATTTCCTCAGAGAAAAATGGAGATGAGCTAAAGTTTGCATTAGTATTAATAGTTTCAGCTTTGTTTTCCTCCTCCTCATTGTGTTTCCTTTCTTTTTAATTTTACCTGTATAGTTAACTATTAAACCTCTTGACAAAAAAGCAGAAGTCTTCAAGTTCTTTTCCTCTCAACTCAAAGTGAACAAATTGGTAAGTGATCTGCTTTCCTTCTTTAGAGCTCAGCCTGGTAATACTGAACTGATACCTGAGTGAAAAATATTGTCTGTAAAATGTGTGGAGAGCCAAAGACCATTGATCTTCAGCATGTTTTCCTGGGGAGTCGGGGGGTGGATATCTTTTCCCTTTCTGGGAAGGGGAGATGGCGGGTGGAAAGTGAGCTGTGAAAGAAGGCCCAAATCACAAAGGGAAAACCAGATACTGGGAGGGGAGGATGCAGTGTATGGAAAGGTGCAAAGCCACTGCAGCATCTGCCTGTCTGGGGTGCTGCTGTGGGCTATAGCTTGTGTCCTCAGCCTAGATCTACTGACTGTAGTCAGGAAAATGAGATCAGAGGGGGATGAAGGATAGTGTTACAAACTTATCTAAATTGTTATATGACCCTGCCCTGGGTGCTGATTTTCTTCAAAGTGAAGCAACTGCCAGCACTTGTGCTGAAGTCAGAATTGTCCTGTGAGGCCAGTGTGGGGCTCTTTGTCCCTCTGGCTGGGGCACAAGTAGATCAAAATCACATTTCCTTTGCCTTTCTTGTCCAGATTTTCCAGTTGTGCATTGGAAACCACGACCTATTTATGAGGAGGAGAAAAGTGGACTCAATAGAGATCCAGCAAATGAAAGCACAAGCTAGGGAAGAAAAAGCTAGGAAAAAGGTAAATACTGCCTGTTCCTTGATTGTTGAAAACAGTGATTATTATTCCAGCTGGTGCCCTTGCTGCCCATGCCTCACATCAATGTGTGTGTGGGGGAGGTGAGAAAGTGCAGCAGGATTGAATGTGGGAACAGCTCCAAGGGAGTGTGTGGCATCTGAGGATGTCAGTGATGTTTGTGAGGCTGAAGAGGTGATCACAAAGATTTGGGGTACAGAACAGATCAATGCAAGGGCTCTTCCAGCAGGCTGGAAGTAACCAGTATTACCTGCTAGAGGAGTTCAGTGCTGCAAAGTGCAAATCTCTGGTGATTATCAGTCCCCCAGACAGAGAACAGCCTGTTCTTCATTAGATGCATTTGCTGTGCTGCTTCAGGCCCAGGTGAGATTCTGCTGCAAACCCACAAATGTGGTATTGCTCATCCTATTTCCAGATGGAGAATCAAAGGCTGGCCAGGGAGAAGCAGCTCCGAGAAGAAGCTGAGAGAGCCAAAGAAGAGCTGGAAAGGCGGCTTTTCCAGCTGGAAGATGAAGCCAGGCAGGCAAATGAGGCCCTGGTGAGTAGCATGTTAATCTGAGTATTCTTGTGCTTGATGGGCTTTCTTGGTTGGGAAGCAGGATTTTTGTTTTTGACTTATGGCTCCTGTGAGACACCAAACATTATAGCTGAGATGAGGCTGGAGAGTTTCTGATCACTGGTGGAAAAGGGAATGCAGGAATACCTGGGAAAATGCTGATCTGCCATAATCTCCATTTGCTGTGAGCCAGTCACTCCCTGTATTTGGTTCACAGTGCTTTCTTCAGGCAAAGAAGGGAGAAAGGAAGTGACCTTGGAGATGAAATTGGGAGAAAGGGGCTGACTTCAATTTTTGGTTGATATCTTTGTCCAGCTCTAAGCACATGTGTCTCCCTGCTTTGTAGAGGTGAGAGGCAGGAAGTTCTGGAGCAGAGGAGGAGCACCCTACAAATATATTTAATTTTTATTTAAGAAATAATATTTTTATCACTTGATCTTTTGGGAGAAGATATCCTCTTCCTGACTGTCTGCAGGGTGACTTGGTAGATGCTCGACAGAGAACTAAGAAAAATGATTTCTTCTTAGCTCCGATCCCAGGAAGCAGCAGAATTGCTGGCTGAGAAAGCTCAGATTGCAGAAGAAGAGGCAAAACTGCTGGCCCAGAATGCTGCAGAAGCTGAACAAGAGCGACAGAGGCTGGAGATCACAGCTCTTAAAACCAAGGAGGAGAAACGGCTGATGGAGCAGAAGATGCGGGAGGCAGAGCTGATTGCAGTGAAGCTGGTGAAGGAGTCTGACCGCAGGTCAGGTTTGCTGGGCTGGGGTTGGGTGCTCTCAGCTGGAGAGTCTGGCTGCTGGGAGTGCTGCTTTTCTCAGAGCTAAGCCCAGGAGGGTGGAATTGTTCCTCAAGTAACACTTGTGAGTGACTAAGCCCCCTTGTCTTGTTTGTTCCACCTGCTACCTGTGGTTGTGATGTAGATCAAGAAGTTTACAGACAATCAGATGCAAAAGCTTTAGAGATCTTTAGTATGAAAGATCCAGAATGCAGAAGCATTTTCTATTTAGTCTTATCAAAAGAGCACTGGCTACTGACCTATCTAAATTTGCCTATCTGTATACCCTGTGAGCTATGAGGCTGTTTTCATTCATTAGTAGCAGGTGATGGTCTCTTGCATCCCTCTCAAATCTTTGAAAAGTGTAAACTTGTTTATATTATATTCCACATAAACCACTCTGTTTGCATGTTCCATACCACTGTGCTGATGAAGATGCAGAGCAGGCCAGTGTTGACAGAAGATGTTTAGCCTTGCTCTTAAGGGCCTTCTGCTTGTTTTAGGATACTGCCAAGAAGCTTGCCAAAATAAAGAGCAGATATGTTGCATGTCTCCCCACCTCAGGGAGGATCTCTGACAGCCTGGAGAATCTGTATCAGCAGGTCACAACTGAGCCCATGGAAATTAGGAATAGGAAAAACATGTTAATTCAGCCAGTTTGTGCAGGATTGTTTCTGAAAGAGATGTGCTGTGTCCAGTTAGTTCTCCATGTGACCATCCTACCATGTGTGTCTTGGGGTAAAAGTATCACAGTAGTGGACTTGTCATCTGGAAGCTAGTGTGGTGCATAGCTCTGAAATCCATGTGTTGCTTTATACTGGAAATCATCAGCCATTCACATCATGATATTTATCTTTCAGAGCCAAGGAAGCAGAGCATCTGAAACAAGACCTGCATGAAGCCAGAGAGGCTGAAAGGAAGGCGAAGCAGAAACTCTTAGATATAAGCAGGCTTAATTATCCTGTAAGTTCCTGCTTTACTGGGCAGCACTTCATCTTCAGGCATAGACAGATGTTGATGACATTTTTATTGCTCCCTTCAGGCTGAGTAGTGGCATTTCTGCATCCAGCTGGGGGACAAACACCTGTGGGACCAACTGGTGCAGAAACACAGTGTAGTGAGGATGGAAGTTGTGTTTGTTCAGGATGGTGAGGATGATAAAAGGCAAGACAGAAGTTAAAAACAGGACTGGTGTTGAGACTTACAGAGCAGAGACTGCCTTGCCTTCATGCCTAATACTGACCTCGTGCCATCTCAGTCAGGCAGGAGATAGTTGTGCTGAACCAGCTGTGTCATCCTGGCACATGAGTGTCACTGGGCAAAGCAGATGGAGCTGTCTCCAGCAAGAAGGCAGCACTGAGGATGTGTGACCCAGCTCCCTCTTGTGCTCCTCTCTTCCTGAGGATGAATTTCAATTCTCTGCTGAAATGGGAACATTGCAGCCAGGACACATCTGTGAGCTGGGGAGTTCAGCAGTTCAGCTGGGTGCAAGGGAAGGGCTGCAGGAGCATCTACGTGTCTTACAATCTTATGAAATGGCTCAGTATGGCTTTCTTGCAGAAACTGGGGAGATAAACCTCAAATCAAACAATCAGATCTCACTGACAGTGCTCGTGTTGCCTCTTTCAGCACATGGCCAAGTACCCACAATACTCACCAACTGACACCAGAGATGCCAACTTTGACAAAGGATCCATAAAGCTGGATTTGAAGGACATTGACCTCAAGAGACTTTCCTTTGAGATAGAGAAAGAGAGGTATGAGTATGCTGTGGTGTAAATAAATGAGAATGTTAATCATGGAAAGTACAGAAAGGAAAAGAAATCTCTGGGAATCACAGTTCACCCTTTTGATTACTTGGGATGGCCTCCTACTTGTACCTATGGCTGGAGACCTTTTTACTGAGCTGGTGTGGATGATGTCTGTGTAAGACCAGCTATTTACAGAGAGGAAGAGTGTTCTGGTGGCATCAAACCATGGCAAATCCAGAACCTTCTGTCTTGGGGAGCACCATGTCAGGGACAAAACACTTTGCAGAACCAAAGCAGGTGAGAGGACAGAAGTTTCCCTCTAGTGCTAAAGTATGGTATTGCTGTGAGCTAATCCATCAGGGGCTTTTCTTCCCTTTGTCTGGAAAGAAATGGTTGGTAAAAAGTCAGGAAGTAAAGAGAAAAATGTGAACTCCCTTCTCATTGGGTATGGGGAGCCAGGCTGACATGTGCCAGACTTCATTTTGCCTGTCAAAATCCAAAATGAAACACAGAACAACTCTCCTCCTCACACACACAACTGTTCTTGAGCTAAGTCTGTCACTAAGCTTTTTGTCTCCAATGTGTGGACTCAGGCTTGACTACTTAGAAAAGAGCAGAAAATTTGAAGATCGACTGAAAGAACTGAAGTCTGAAATTCATGCTTTGAAACTGGAAGAAAAACAGTCTGGGCTTTACTCCCATTGGAATGAAGTACTGGGCTCCTTGGATCGCTCCCTAGGCAATGTATGTACCCTAAATCCCCTCCACTTTCTTCAGCATGAACCATAAAAGAGAGTAATGTGGGTGTGCCAAAGGTAGTTGCTGTATTTCAGCTCAAGGCTTTAGTACCCTTGATAGTAAAATATTAGAAGCACAAACACAGAGAAGGAAAATTCATGTCAAAACAAAATCTAGGGCGTTGTTCTGGGCATGATACCAGTACCATGAGCAGAAAAATAATCATCTTGGTTTACAGATTATGAAATCACAATAATGGTTTAAGGTCTTGGAGCAAGCTAAATTGTCATAACTAACACATTTAAATGTGGTTCCTTATAGTTTGCATCACATTCTCATTCATGTGCTTTGTGATTGCTAAAGCCATAAAGTCTTGGTGTGTATTTTTTTTCTAAGGAATGAGGAACTAAGCTCAGATTTTTGTCATAAGTTGTTTGTTATTTATATAAACACTTCACCTTCTTCCTGAAGCAGTGCAAGAATAGGGCTGATTTTGTCTGAGGTTGTTCCACATGTAGCAAAAATGTCTCTGAGTCAATGATATCAGAGAGAGAAGGGAGGGTTGGAAAAATTATGAGGGAAGATGGCCTTTATTTTCTGACTATTCACCTGATATTCTTTTTGGCATAATGAGTGTTGATATAGAGAGGGTATTAAATTTCCATGTGCTCTTTTCTTTTAAAGGCCCCATCATGGATGAAAACCTTTGAAACTGGAGATTCATTGGATATAAATCTTCCAAGACCTTTCCCTGCTTACTTGTTAAACACTGCAAGCAGCTGGCCTTGTACCAATAAAATTCAGCATGCAGTGCCAGTGGAAAAGTCATCTTCTCAAGCAAATTCATTGGTTGCCAACAGTGTGGGCACGGGAACCAGAAAACAGATTATAAAGGTAATCAGATTTGTAAGTAAATTCCCAAATGTTGACTAAAGGTTTAGAGCTCAGAGAGAATGGCTGGTTGTAAGGACCTGGTTTGTCCAGCTCTGTCACAGCCTCTCAGATGATGAGTCAGTCCAAGGCTGTTGCATGATTTTGGAGACCCTGTGCTGGCACATCCTTTGAGGATGTTTATAACTCGATGCCACCTGTTTTCTCTCACTTATGATCTAAGCTGGAATGCAAAGCTCTAAGCCTTGGTAAATGAAGCAGAGATGCCCATACACAGTAGGAGGATCTCTGTTAAATTTTGTATCAGGCAGACTTGGAAATAAGAATTGTGCCCCCAGGTATAGAGAGCTTAAAACATGTTGTGCCTGTCTTCTGGTTTTAAAAGCCAGGGAGGGAGATGCCAATAAATAACTAGACTTCCAACAGATTGGTTCTCTTCCATGTGTTCCTTGTCAAAGAGTTCTGAAGAGCTCTAAGCTGGGTCTTATGAAAAAACAACCTGTCACTGGACTGGAGAATCAAGAAAGTTATGTAGTCTTAAACAGTGGGAAGGAAATCAGCTTTCTGTAGGCAATGCTAATTGTGCAGAGTATTGGGAGTGAAGAAAGCTTGATGTATGTGCAGCTGGTTTGTATGAACAAAACTGAGGGGGTTAGGATCAGTTAGAAGCTCAAGTATATAACACAACACCTCAGTCTTCAGGGCTGGTGTGCTTAGAACTATAAGGTAGTCATGAGAAGGGACACAGTTGAGTGTAGCAACAGATGAGGGATCAGCTCTTTTTAAGGCAAGTAACAGAGATGACTTTTAAGACTGACAGGCGGGGTGAAGCAAACACACTGGTTTAAAGAAGGAAGAAGCAGCTATTGCAGGACATCTTGCAAAAGGGTTAGGAAGGAAGGACCAGAGCAAAGGGAGTTACTTGAAGTTGGAACTAATTTTTCCTCTTTGTTTTGCCTGTAGGTCCAGCAGCATGACTCGGATGTGATCTACATTTGAAGCCTCTTGTTTCCTTGACAGACTGGTGGGATTAGTGGCCTTCTTTGTGGCTGCTGCAGAATGCACCTTTACAAGGACTCTTGGGCAGCTCTGTCTGCTGAGGGGACATGACACTGTGGTCAGAGAGGTGCCATTCAGATCCAGGCAGAGGCATCAGCTGGGGGCACTAAAACTGCCCGTGTAAAACACGACCAGTGTGTCTGGGTACAGTGGTAAACATGCAAACCCAGAGGAGAGTTGTTTACTACTTATGCACTTTTGAAGAAATACTTTATACTTTGCTAAACCTTCCTCCCCCAGGTGTTTTCACACACTGACTTCCCAGCACAGTGCTGTACTGCTGTGGGAAGGATGCGAGGCAGCAAGTGCCCAGGAGGCGTTTGGGATGAGAAAATTGTACACGAGCTTGGTGTTTACCTACACAATAGCCTAATTATGTTTTTGGTCCGATCCATGGGACACGACTCCCACAGAGCTGCTCAACATTTTAATGTTTGCCTGCCAAATATTTTCCTTTCCCTCCCCAAACATTTCTTGGTTCACTTAATTGATTTGCATTTCTCTGTGAGAAATCTTGGCTTTTAATTCCAGATGTAGAAGTGGACATCTTCAAATACCTCTCGTTCCTGGGGGAATCCTTTGTTTGGAATGCAAAGCTTCTGTTCTTACAGTCTCTGATAGATCAAGCGCTTTCTGTTGCTTTTGCCGCTTGAGCAAACTTTGCATACATTAACTGCCTTCCCAGTTCTGTGTAGCACAGCTCCCAAATTAGACAAAGACAAAAGATGCTGTTGGTGTCTGCTAAAGTTGGACTTGTTCCTGATGGAGAGGTGCATGCAGCAAATTGTCTGCCTCATTAGTAAAACCCACTTGCATTTTCTGGTTTGTGTGTTTAAGTGTCTGTTTCACCATAAATCTTCACTCTGAAGACTTCTGGGGAAGCAGACAATATGCAGCTGCAGCTAAAGTAGTAGCATCTGACATGTGATGTAAAAATGAATGTTAATGCTGTTAAATACCTTGTTCTGAGAGCGAAGATTAAAAAAAAAATGTTCAATAAAAAGCCTCAATTTCCATTTGCTAGTAATAGCTTTGAAGGGAATGTTGTGTCAATATTCCTACAATGTTAACAAGGCAGGTTTGAAGAACAAACACACAAATCTCTGTACAGATCTGCACCAGGCTGAGCACAGTGGGGGATGGCAACTGCAGCCAGCTCTGTGTCAGGCTTGGACCAGTCATGGCAGCCACATGTGGAGAGGGACATAAATGATCTGCAGTGGTGTCCTGACTGTTCCCAGCTCTGAGAGCAGTTGCTGCCTTGGGTGGGTGGGTTGGGGTGTGTTAATTCTCTCACAGCTCTATCTGGCACAAGATGTTTGCAAACTTTTTGGCTATAACATAATTTCTGCTCTGTCTGCTAAAGCCTGTGTGAGAGGGAGAGGCTGTTGGAGATGCCAGAAGGATGAGGCAGATGCTGACAAGGTCCCAAGGTTGAGGAGGGGGCATTGGCCAGGACTTGGGACAGTGAGCCATGTCCTGTATCAGATAGGGAATGGCCCTGAAGGGAAACAGCACAAACCAGCACAGCATTCTCGGATTTGAGAGTGGGGAGGGGTGCTGGGATTTCCCTGGTTCTTCTTTTCCTGTTCCCTCTTTTTTTTTGCATGTGTCTTGCCACAGATAACTGAGCTTGTGCCCTCATTCTTCACACGTGCTGGGGCTTCCTTTTGCTGTAGTATCTGAGCTGCATCATGGTGTAGGACATAGAGGAAGAGAACTGCTCCATGTGCGCAGTTGATTTATTTCTTTGGACTTTATTTGTTGGTCCTGTGTTTCACGGTGAAGAAAAGGACAAGGTCACCCTGCTGCCAGCTGGCTCACATGTGTTCTTGATGTGAGTTGCTCATGTGCAGTACTGTGTTCCTGAATACTTGTATGGACATTTGGATGATTTAGATGGGGCAAGGGGAGCTGGGATCTGCAGGAGAAATGCTTGTGCAACCACAGATGGAGTCAAATATGCTGTGCTGTTCCTGGGATGGTGCTACAGAGAGAAGTGACACCCGGGTGTTAATTCACTTAAAACCTGAATAAATATTTGCAACACTTAGACTTTGAGTTGGTGCTTCTGGTGCTCAGACTCACTTGCAGTATTGGCCACTGGATCTGAGATTGTTCTTTAGCTGAAGAAAGTATGAGAAGCCTGAGCCTTGGTTTCCCCCAAAGCAGGGAAGAGAACATAGGTACGTGTTCTAATCAGTAATCACAAAGTTTGTCACACAGAAGAGTGAGGAATTTCTCTGATGCTGTCAGCTCCAAGCTCAACTCACAGCTGCCTGGTCAGGACCTGAGGCCCAGCAGGCAGCAGATGGTGCTGTGATGCTGCTCTGTGCACAGCTCACATGTGCTCAGAGAGACCTGGCTGGGAAACCCTGCATTGCTCCTTGGGAATCTCTGCCAATTCCTATGTTCCCACACTTGCATGAACTTGCTCCTGTTCTTTTCCTGGAGTTTAACTTGACATCATTCTTGATGGGGATTCAAAAATTGCAAGCACTATATTCTGAGAAGTGATTATGGCATGCACAGCTTAGTCCCCTGGGCATGAGCTAGCTCCCCAAATTACTGAAAAATCCTCTAATGGTTCTGACACCTCATTGTCATTGTCAGACTGTGGAAATGGCCTTCTGAGTGTATTTCATCCATGACTGCCAGGAGTATGTGGGACCCCACGGCTCCTGTGCTATGTGATATTTTTATTAATGCTTTTTGAGACAAGCACAGGGCTGTTAAATTTGCAGAGCGTGGAAGAATCGTGGTGTGTAGTGCAAAGAGGGTGAGAGAGGCCTGAGAACAGTCTGCAAGGGTCACTGAACAATTTCATCCTTTGTTTTCATGCTGGAAAGGACATGATGTTCTGGTCTCAAACTACAGAAAAAAAAAAAAAGAAAGGAAGAAAAAATCCTGCAGCAGTGAGGAAGTGCTGGGAAATCACCTGGAGAGTGAGGAATTCTGTTCCTAGAGTGACATAGTGAGTGTTGATCTTCTGTGTGGAAGTTGATAACTCTCCCCAGCTCGGTTTTCTGTGTTTCTCTGAAAACCCACTTGCTCTTACCCCAAGGCCCTCTCCTTTCCCTCATCAAAACCTCAGATGGGAAGCTGTTATTCTTGCTCATCAGGATGCTCCTGAGCTGAGCTGTGGCAGTGAGCAAATGCTGTTCAATCCTCAGAGACAGCACATCCTTTCCCAAGACCTCTCCTAAGGACCAGGCAGCTCAGATTCACCTCACCTGGATGCCCCGAGGTTGACCTGGCTCTGGAAGGGGGGCACCACTGCCCGTGGGGCTGATCCCTGAATCGTCTTGGCCTTTTCCTCCCCATGCTGCTGCTGTTAAGGAATCCATTTATCAGCAGCAGGATGAGTTCACATCTTGCCTTCACAGACTGCTGTTGCAGAATCACACACAAAGCAAACTCCTTCCTCTTTCTCCCTGCAGACAGACTGTCCTCCTCATGTCTGTGTTGCTCCTTTGCTTCTCTCCAGCCACGTGCTCTCTGAGCCAGCAAAGTCTGTTGGCTCTTGTGCCCAAGGTATTTGTTCTCTTGCTGGAGGCAGCTGCCAACTGCTTGTGTCCTTCCCAGAGCATCCCTGGCACTCGTGCTCCATCCTCAGGAGTGTGCATGGAGCTCTGTCTAGGCTGGCACCCTGAACTTGCCATTGTCACACCTGCTCTTGGTGTTGGGGACTGTGGTGAGGACACAGTCCTGTCATGGGGGCAGCTGGGATGAGTGTCTTGTGGCGAAATTCACAAATCAAACTGGTTCTTTCACACAGTTCTATGGGCAAAAGACAGGCCCAGCTGCAAGACTCAGCTATGTTTTGTTTTTTCTGGTTCTCAGCACTCTCTGGATTCCTTTCCATCTTCCTGCAAGGCATTTGCAGGAGTAGCAGGGCCAGCTATTTGAAGGGGCTCTGGGCACAGAGGGGAGCCCACCTTGGGACTACATTCAAGCATTTAGCCCAGGGTAGAAAGTAGTTTTCAAACCAAAGAGCACTTTGAATCAGGAGTGATACCTCTCCTGGGAGGAGAAGGCTTTGTCATGCTGAATTACACCCAGTGGGGTTCAGGCATGGAATCTGCAGGAAGGAGCTGGCTCTTAAAAGGATGGGAAAGGGCTAATGGTTGCCATTACTCCAGGTTTGGTCCTAAAAGCAAAGCAGAGGTGTGACAGCATGTTACCTGCTGGGGCCATAATCCAGAGTGCTCTCACTGGGGAATTCACAGAAGGAAAAATCAATCTCCTTCAGCTGAAAAGTGGGAGAGAGTTTCCAAAGAGATGGCTTTGTGGCTGGGCTGTGGAAAAGGGGGATGCTGTGGGTGTTGGGTTCACAGACCAGGGGGAACAGAAACGAGAGACCATGAAGTAATCCTCCCTAAAGTGAGTCAGTCCTGTGTCCTGTGCTTGAAAAGGAAAGGGATGCAAACTGACCCCAGAATTAATCTTATACCAGTAAATTTGAAACGGAGATTCCAAAGAAAGAGGAAGCCAATAGAAAAAGCCTGAAAATATGACAAAGTGTTATGAAAATCTTACAACTCAGCAGAGAGGCAGCCCAGGATGCTCTGAGGGACTTGCAGGAGGAGATCAGAGACAAGTATGTGGAGGAAAGTGAAAAGAGAGAAATAGAAACCCCAATGATCCCAAAGGAGTTGTGATGTGCTTAGGGACTGCAGTGATGGTGACATGTTCCTGTGGATGTAGGAGCAAGGCTGGGATGATGGCATGGGGACATACAGGGAATGTGAAGAGTGAAAGATTGCAACTACAAAGCTGAATTCATTCCTGGACAGCTGAAGCAGCAAAAGGTCAGCTTAGGAGATGGGGTGTCTGCACTACCAGAGACTTTGCCTCAGCCCTGCTCCTTCAGGGCAGAGAAAGAGGGGCTGTTAGAGATGGGAGTGTCCAAAAAGAAATTCTGGAGGAAATTTGTAAGAATTGCTATTATTCCATGATTCCAGCCTGAAGGGTTGAGCTGAGCAGGCCAGAGCAGTTTCAGAGAGAAGCAGTTAATCACACACCCAAAACCCACAACCACTGAAACCACCTCTAGTCCTGGAGAGGAACAAGTGAATCTGGCATTTGTCCTGGGAATGAGAGCAGGCAGATGCCATCCACCCAGGCTGGCAGTGGTTGTACAGCCCTGTAGAACATTGGATTCCAAAACAACATTGCTGTTAGTGACACCTTTGAAAGCAGGACTCTGGAACACCTCTGTGAATAGGCCCTTTAAAGACAAACCAGTTCAGAGAAGGAGGATCCCACCTCCAGGCTGGATGGCTTCTGGATCATGCTGGTTGCACAGCAGGAATGATACCCATGTGAGTGGTGGTTGGTTTTTATCTGCCTTGCTTGGGTCAGAAATGTGTGTGAGAAACTTACTGCTTTCATGTGGAAACCTGATTTCCCCTCTGTTAGTATTCCCAGCCAGTTTCTCTCTGTGTGTCCTTACACCCTGCACCTCCTTCCACCCCCTGGAGCTGACTCTGATGCCTTCACATGGATCAGTCCCTCATTTTCCCACCCCCTCAGCCCAAGCTCTTCACATGTGACTCTTCTCATGTTGTTTAACATCAGGGTCATGTTGTTTAACACAGTCCTGTGATGTGTATTGTGAGTCTTTCCCTGCCCCAGACATTTCCAGCCATTCCTGTTACCCCTTGTCCCTAACAGTGTGGTCACACAGTCTGCTCTGCTGACTTGAATCCATTCTCTGTTACTGCACTCCTCAAGGTCATTATAATCTTCCTGTGTGATGTCCTGGCCTGTTCTAGATTGATGATACCATCTCGTTTTGCCTCATCAGCACATTTCCTTTGCCTTCTCCTGCTTTTTGTGCCAAGACCATTAAGGCAAATGTTAAGCAGAATAATTTTTGAGGCAGAAACTCAAGGAGTTGCACAGGCAACCCCCCTTCAGTGTAACACATCCCCTTTCAGCTGAAGCAATTACTGTGGTCTTTTCAGGCAGCTCTTTACCAAATTTACTTTTCATATGCCAGTCACATCTTTTCTGCCTTATCTAATAATTTACTATGTGGCATCGTTTCAAGTGTCTTCCTGAAGCTCAGATGAGAGATATCTTCTGCATTTCCTTCATACAAATATCTCTGAACTTACAAAAGGAAGCTTTTAGGTTAATGTTGGGCTGCATCAGGATATTTAAACTATGTCAAGATAATAAATTGCAACAAAGTCAGTTTCAACTGTGTTGATCCTTTTGATAGATTTTTGATTTTTTTCTTTAATATTCGATGGTGAATTCAATATGAGAATTATGTTGGTAATACACTGATGTTTTGGTTGTTCCTAAGTAGTGTTTACCCTGGTCAAGGACTTGAGGAGTTGCACAAAAATCTGGGAGAGAGCATAGTTGGGACAGCTGACCTGAGCTGGCCAAAGGGATGTTCCACCCCATGGAACATCACATCCAGAAGGGCTGATTTGGGTTTGGGGATGGGGTTTGGCATCAGTCAGCACGTGGTGAGGAGCTGGATTGTGCATCGCTTGTTCTTGTGTTCATCTCTCTCTTTTAAGTGACCATTAATATTATATTTTAATTCGTTGCAATTATTAAGCTTTTTTTTTTTTAATTCTTTGTTCTCCTCCCAGTCTCACTGAGGTGCTGGGGAAGTGGGTGAGTGGCTAATCCCAGTTACCAGCTGGGCTTAGACTGTGACAGCACTGCTCAGGGCCCAGCTGAACTGTCACCTCCATCCCACATGTCCTTCTGCTGGAAGCACCAGCTGGAGCAGCAGGACCAGACTCTGCCTCACCAGGCAGCAACAGAGTCTCTGTGGGTCCCTCCTCCCACATCAGAGCTCCAGCAAGGAGGCATCAAAACTGACTCTTCATTAACAGACACATTGATACAATTGAAATTATCTTTATTTTAATGTACTATTTTGACATAATATAAATTATTTTTATGCTATCTTTTTTTTTTTTTAAGAAAAAAATATTTAGTTTAACTTAAATAAGTTAAATAAAATAATTTTCCCTGTCGAAGAAGGCTGTGGGTCAAGTGCTCTCTCGTGTTCCTGAAGCTGGAAGCCACGCAGGGGGAGGACCGTGGGCATCGTGGGTGGCAGCGAGGAAGGGTCAGTTCTTTGGGGTCTGGAAGTGCCTCAGACGCTCCTGCACCCAGGGTGCCTGGGGGTCCACACACAGCTGCCTCCCCTTCTTGGTGACCATTCTGCCAGGAGAAAACCTGCATTGAGGTGCTGGAACAAGGCTGGGAGGTGCCTGTGCCGGGTCCCTCCAGCAGCACCCCGAGTGTCCCCAGGCACGTCCCCAGCTGCCCCCGGCACCGCCCGAGCCCCCGGCAGAGGTGGGTACTCACATCACGGCCGGGCGGGCGCAGCTGCTGCTGGTGGTGTAGGTGGAGCTGATGAGGCGAAGAGGGATGGGATGCTGGTGGTAGCTGAAGCAGCAGGAGGTGGGGACGCCGTCTGTGAGGGCAAAGGGACAGACAGGCAGCTCTGGTGAGACCCCAGCTACAGCACAGGCTCTGGCCCCACTGGCACATGGGGTTCCCCAGGGATTTGTCATCTCACACCCACTCCTTGTGTCATACTCCCTGGTAGTAGCCTCCCAGGCTGTCCCCAAGCCTGTGTCCTACCTACCCTCTGACACTGCTCCCAACCCTCCCCACAGCCATGAGGGTCCCCACTGATGGACAATGGCCCACCCAGCCCCTGGGAGGACACAGTGACTCCGGACTCACCGAGATGGGCCTCGGACAGGGAGCAGGTGGCCACGAGGAGCAGAGAGACCAGGGTGGCTGCCAGGACCTTCATGGTGCTGTGGGGCTGAGGGATCTGTGAGCAGAGCTGGAGCTGGAGCTGGGGAGGCTGCAGGGCTCTCTGTGCACGATGCTGAACCCCTGTGCCCATGCTCTCCTTTTATCCCTGTCCACTGGGAGGGCACGGGGTTTCAAGGAAAGAAAGTGAGCGCATCATACTGGGGAAATATGTCAGGATTGCTCAGATTTGCTGAGTAGGAAAAGGCAAGGAAGCCACAGAAGGGGAAGTGAGCGCCGGCACGAGGTTGCAACTTTCGAGATGCTATTTGGGTGCCTGTGGGGACTGGCTGGAGCCCAAATGCCAACACTGACTTTGCAAGGGCTGCACAGGCCATGAGGCAGCCTGGGCTTGTGAAGCTCCACAGCCAGAGCTCTGATGTCAGTACCAAGCAGGCAGCTGTGAAGGAACACCAGCAAGGCTTGGACAGGATCTGCTCTGCAGCAGCTCCAGCAGCACCACTGTGTTGGGTGCTGTGGAGAGACTCTGCAGACAGAGACCCCAACCCAGTCCAGGGGCCCTGGAGTGGACACCTCCAGCCACTGTTGTTATTGCTGGCAGAAACCAGCAATAAAAACTGCCAGGAGTCACATCCCAGCTTCTCCCCAGGTTTGCCACAACCACTCATGCTCTCATGGTGCTCCACCACAGGCATCCAGAGTTTGCTCTGTAACGATGCATTGCACACATCCTTCTCCACTTGCTTGGACATGTAAGGAAGAAAAGATCATGGAGGATCGATGTTGAGTCACTGTGGGCCTCACATTTGTCTCTTTTTGCTGGTATTAAGGTCAAAAGCAGTGTTTCCATCCTGGAAAGTTTGCAGGGACACTGAGCCCCTGCAGGTGCCAGGACTGGGCTCTGTTGCCCTGCTTTGGGGCTGGAGCAGTGGGCTCAGCCATCCTCCCTGTCCCCTGGCTGAACACAGGACTTACAGCTCTCTAAGGATTTTAGTTTTGTCTGCAGCCTCTTGACAGTCAAGTTGCTGCAATTACTGCCTGCCCACTTCTTCCCAAACAGGATGATTTCATCCAATTTAAGCTCTCTCTGCTGACTTAGCCCCCAAAAGCAAAGACCCCCATGTCAGGACACAGGGTGTTAAGAGTAGGAGCTACAGGCAGGAGGTGATTCTGCAGGTGATTCTGCTGATCACTGAGATCAGCTCATTGCAGCCTTGCAGATGAACCCTGCAGGAGACTGGGGGGTGACTGAAAAGAAGCAGCATTTGCAATCCCAGAGGGTAATTTCCAAACCCCCACAGTGCACACTCACAAAGAGTGAGCTGCCAAACTGGCTCCTTCCTCCATTTTTTAAAGTTTTTCCAGCCTTTCCCTGGTGCTGCCTCATGGTGCCATGAAAAGTTTGCTGCCTGTCTCCCAGCTACCACACAAACCCTTGGCTTCCCCTGGCCTTCCTCCTCACCCTGGCTTGGGCATGACTAATTCCTGCTGTCCTGACTCAAGGGAAAAGTCCATCTCACTGAAATGCTGAGCAATGGCTCTGCCCATTCTCCCATTCCCATCTCACAGCACCTGCAATGGCCTTTTTCCCAGCAAACCTTCCCCAGCCAACAGGTCCTGCATCAGTCCGAGGTGGGAATGGATGCAAATCATCCCCTGGAGTCAATCAGGAGGAGCTGGGCAGTGCTGATCTGACCTCAGGGAGGTGGAAGAACAGGTGCAGCTGTTCCAGCTGTTTCAAACCCCTTTTCCAACTGCCCTGGTTTCAGCTATTGCTGTTTCAGCCACTTTTTGTGTGGGGCTGCAAAGGAATAAATCCTTTGTATATAACAGTGACCAGGGTGTTCATCTGTGGCATTTAGGGAGGGTCTGAAGGAGAGGTAATACCTGCTGTAAATGCTCCTGCTTGTCACATGTCCCTGGATACACAAAAGCAGAAGGAAGGACTCAGTTCCTCAGAGGAATGAAGATCTGCCTTAGTTTTTTCTGCCAAGGCTGTTGCAGAGACACTGAGTGGTTCCTCTAAAGCCCAAAGCATCCTCTGTGTGCAGAGGAATCCCAAGTTCAGGGCCAGCAGAACCTTTTTGTGTTTCCATGAACCTCTCTGTCCATACATCCCCCCATCTCCCACAGAGACCTTCCCAGACTCTGCCCTCCAGCCACCCCGTTCTGGCACCTCTCCTGCCCTCACCAGGGCCTTTGTCCATGGACAAGAAGTGGGAGGGAGGACAGCAGCTCTTAGGATGAGGGAAACCAGAAATTGCAGTCTGGGTCAGCCACAGGAACAAGTTGCTGAGCTATCCAACCCCTGGGCTGGGAATCTTCTGGGGAGGGCAGCCCCAAGCCAGGGAGGAGCTGGGCTTGGACAGGAGAACTGAGTCAGGGGCCAACAGCCAGGGATGAGCAATGGCAGTGGGCAACTTTGGCTTGGTGGGAGCCCCTTTGCCTGCCCAAGTGGAGAGAAAAGAGGTGGAATAGCAAGAGAGCAGCACTGGGAAACCACAAGCACCAGGAGGGTGGTAAGGGATCCCACACCCAGCAAATATTAGAAACTAGAAATTAGAGCTCAGGGCAGTGATAAATAGAAGCCCAATGATCTGTGTGCACTGGCTCCAGCACCAGAGGAAGACTCGTCATCCTGTAGGAACCGCGGAAAATCTCACAATGACAGAGATTATTTCTAATAGAAGTGGCAGAAATATTTCCTCTTTGCTGCAGAAATGTTTGGCCAAGCTTTCAGTTCTCCATTTAGCTGAGGGCCGGATGGGGCTTTTACTGGATGCTGATGAAATGCTTTCCATTATAACTGGAATCGAGGATATTTTGACAAATTGCACAAAACAGCAACTCAACAAAAGTAGATAGTTTGCGTTTAAGGAATTAAATATAAGGAACTGATGTAAAGGGAAAGTGAAAAAACGACTTATGGTTTTATTTCTCCCGCCATGGAAGACCACTGTAAGCAGATGACATTCTAATCCAGCAGAGAAAGACAAGACAAATTTGGGGGGCAGGAAACACAAGAAACCAGAAATTTCAGCTTTGCAAATACAAATTTGGAAAGTAAAAGAAAGGAAAAGCCTATTAGTTAGGAAAGGGAGTAAATAGCCAAAAGTGACACTTCTTTTGGGCTTGAGGTTACAAGACAAGAGGTTATGGTCAAGTACTCAACACAATCACCATTTAGTGCACCCAGGTGAGAAAAGGGAAAAGACAACAAACAAGTAAGAAAGAGGAAGGTAAGGCAGGTGTAGTCAAAAAAAAGGCCCCACAGATTCCTGAGCCAGGCTGTGGTGATCTCATTAGCAGGACAAACTCACATGGAGTGGGAGAGGTACCAGAAAGCCAGTGATGAGCAAACATGGCACTAGTCTTGCATGACCTGATGCTTTTGGCACTGCCTTGCATAAGTGTCCCCCCAAAAATGAGGGAATTCAAGTCTAAAGCCCACACCACCCCCAAGGGCTGTGCTAAAAGAGCAGAGGGACCACCCTCATTGACTGAGGGCAGAGCAGGACAAATGGGGGCATGGTGACATGTGGAAAACTGTGTGGAGAGAGGAGCCAGAAGCACCAGGAACAGTGTGTGGCCACTGCAGATTCCCAGATTTGCTCAGTCCTGGGATGAGGAACCTGCCTCTTAGGGCTGCATATTTCAAGAAATAAGAGATAAGAGACGAGCAGCAAGAAAGCCCCATGTCCAGGCAGGGCAGGCAGCCAATGCCACGGGGTTCCTCCAGACCAGGAGAGAGGATGAGGGATGATCTCCACCAGTATAAGAGGACAGCATTGTCTCTGGTCCCCAGGCCTGCTGAGGGAAGCTTGGATGCTCCTCAGCCTGCAGCTGACCTTAGGGAAGCCTTAACTCCCAGCTCTGCAGAGAGTTTTCCCTGAGGACAAAGCCCTGCTGCTGGCACTGGTTGCATTTCTGACCCTGAGTAGGGGCAGAGGGTGTTCTCAGCACCTCCTTCAGGAGAGGCTGCCAGACACCTGGGGCCCTGCACTTTGCAGCACCAAGGGGATCACAGCAGCCTCTGCCTTCCCCATGCACCAGCCCAAGGCAGAAGGAAACCACAGGAAGAAACTGCCACACCACAATCCCGCTGAAGTGTAGGGAAAGCCACATGGCATTATGCAACATCCGCCTGGGAAGTGACACTCATTGATAAAAATTATGCAAAGGGGTCCCGTGGCTCGAGGTTACAAGGAGAATATGGCTCAGCTGCCAGCTCACCCTGCACAGAGCTGTCACTGACCCTTGGGTGTGGTTTTTTATGAGAGTAACTCAGCATTCAAAGCAGAATTCCCAAACCTGTCCCCACCAATATCTTCTTAGTTCTAATTCTCAAATTACCCTTCTCCCTCCAAGGATCCTGTGCCATGCCCTACACAAAGACCCACAGTCCAGACCAGGGAGTTTTCTGTGGTCCCAGATCAGACAGAGCTCTTCTTCCTTCAGCTTGAGAGACTTTATGCACCAGACTGAAAGGAAGGAGAGTGGTAGGGGCAAAAACACAACCTCTCCTCAGGCAGGAGGGTGCAGCACACCCTTGGCTGATGGCATTCCAGAAAATCCTGAGGAGATTAATGAGATCCAGCAACTAGAGGGTGACATGTGCCTGACACCCTCCAGCCACCCAGCACAGCCAAACCACAGGGTCACTGGGCTGGTCGCCCTCAGCCCCACACTTGGTAATTTTTCACCTCCAAGTCATTAAATGCTTTCATCCCCTGACTCAGTGTCCTCTGTGTCAGCTCCATCCATCTCTGAGACAGGATGGTCAGAGTGAATGTGCCATTCAGAGCGGAATCATCATCTCTGAAAGCGTTTGAAAGACGTGTAGATGTGTCACCTGGGGACATGGTTTGGTGGTGAACACAGAGGTGCTGGACTTGATGATCTCAGAGGTCTTTTCCAACCATAATGATTCCATGATTCTATGGTTTAGAGAACTACTTTATTCCCCATCCTTCACACACACCAATATTCTGCTTAATCCTTGGACTTGCAGCACCAAAGAGCAACTCTGCAAAAGTTGAAGATGTTAAGTGTCATTTTCTGAAGCATGCCTGCAAAAATGCTTTGATTGAGCATGTGTAATTATACAGTTGTGGGCAAGAATATTCTTTTCAATTGGAAGGAAAATTCCAGATGATGTGGTTCCATGAGGATTGTGGCAGATGACTGGGCCCAAGGTCATTGACTTGTGCAGAAATACCCTAAATGGGGGCAGATTTATGGCAACAAATCTGGCAATACGTATAAAGGTATCTTTAAGGAATGTCCCAGCTCATCAGAAAGATGATTAAAGTGAGTCACAAACAAATAGGGAAGTAGATAACACAACATTCTTTTGGAGAAACTGGCTGGTCATGGCTTGGATGGTGCCCTGTTTGCTGGGTGACAAACTGGCTGATGGCTGGTGAGAGAGAGTGCTGGGGAATGGAGTGACATCCAGCTGGGATGAGTCACCAGTGGTGTTCCCCAGAGATCAGTACTGGGGCAATGGAGCTGGGGAAGAGTCTGGAGCACAAGGAGTGGCTGAGGGAGCTGGGGGGGCTCAGCCTGGAGGAAAAGAGGCTCCGGAGGGACCTTCTTCCTCTGTACAACTCCCTGAAAGGAGGGTTGAACCAGGTGGGAGTTGGGCTTCTCCCAGGTCACAAGTGGCAGGATGAGAGGACATGGCCTCAAGTTGCACCAGGGGAAGGTTCAGGTTGGATATTAGGGAAAAATTCTTCACTGAAAGCATTGTCAGGCACTGGCACAGGCTGCTTAGGGAAGTGGAGGAGTCACCATCCCTGGAGGGATTTAAAAGACTTCCCAGCTTCTCCCCAGCTTTGCCACAAATGTCAGGGGACCTGCCCAGGGCTGGAGGACAGTGCCCTGGCCCCTCTCTCTCTCATTCTGCAGCCACCCATGTTTAACCACTTGATCCATCTGGGACAAAACCAAATCAATCCCTAAACCCCCCAAGTCCCCAGAGCCAACTTTGTCTTATTGCCAGCCTCCCCTGCCTTTTCCCTGCCTTCAACCCCATCCTACCAGGCAGGCAGCTGCCCAAGGCATCTGTAAAGGCCACACCTGGGCAGGGGCTGCTTCATCTTGGAGGTGTGCTGGGGACATCAGCCTTGGCCCTTTGGGTTTCCCTGCCCTCCCAGGGTCTCCTGGACTATTCCTGGGTCTCTGTGGGAATGCTGTGCCCTGATGTGACCCATTTTCTCCCACAGGACTTGCACCTCTCACTCCAGTTGCAGGTCAGCACAAGATGGTTTATTGACTCTGTCAAGGGATGAGTTGGATGTGGAGGGGGCGACAACAGGGGAGGGGATAGAGCCAGCTCCATAAATTAATGACACAAGAACATGCAGATAATTATGGGATACAAATAAATAGAGCTTATGGGGAAGGCAGTTTCACATGGAGGTGTTGGTTGACTTCTGCTTCAGGTACTTCTGGAACCAGTCCAACTGTGGGTCCACACAGACTGTCTGCTTCAGCATCTCCACACTTTGGGGGGAAAGAGTATCCTGTGTTAGCCTGGGAGTGCAGGATCCCTGCCAGCCCGGGGGTGTCTGTAGCATCCTGCCCACCACTTTCCCTGGAAGTGCTGACTTTCAGCAATCTCTGCAATTTTGGCTTCCTTCCTGGTTTTCTGGCTGGCAGGTAAAATGGGGGGATTTGGGGGCTATTTGGAATTAAGCAGTGAGGAATGAGGTGAATGTGAAGAGCCAGGTTAGGGCACCCCCACCCACAGCACTCTTTGCAGGGTGGGTTGTTTCCAAATGCAAAACAACTGGTAGGAAAGGTGGGCGAGGAAAGCAAGAGTGAGGAGTGGGATGCCAGGGAGGAAGGGTGAGTGGAGCTGGGGTTACTCACATCACGGCCTTGTGGGGACAGAGGGAAGGTGTGTTCCAATAGCTCTTGATTCTGAAGGCAGGGATTTTCTGCCGGAAGAACATGTCCCTGGAGCAGCACCTGACATTGAATCTGCGGACTAAAAGGAGACAAGAGGTTTTGGTGATCTCCCACACTTGGCATGAGGGGTGTGAGCCCTGGGGACTCTCCTGCTCCCTCATGCTACAAGGGGTCCCCTCTTGCACCCTCAGTGGTGATGTTTTTCCCCAGGGTAGGAGCCCCCCATTTCCCTGCCCACGAGGGGTTTGCTCAGTACAGCTCCCCAGCTTGGGCTCGGGGATTGAAGCCTATTTTTGCTTATTTTGAACGAGTCCAGGCAGGCCTTTGCTGGGGCAGTCCCTCAGACCCCAGTCCCATGGCAGAAGCAGGGGTTCAAGCTCCCATCCCTTCCCTAATCCCATCAGTTGGCAGGAGGAGCTGGGGAAAAGCGTGGTGTTGGTACTTACAGGAAAAGCCCTGGCTTCCAGTCCAGGGAGCTGCCAGCAGCAGGATGAGCAGGGCCAAGGAGCAGATCTTCATGTCCAGCCTGGGGCTCAGTCAGCACCAGCAGAATTCAGCTCTCACTGTCTCAGGCCACCGAGAGCCACCTGCCCCTCCTGCCTGCACCCCAGCATGATATATAACCCTGCCAGGTGTTCCATGACAGGTCTGGACTCTCCCCACGGAAAGAACCACCTGGATATATTGATAAAGTGCAAGTGGTGAAGGGAAATTCCTTCTCCCATCCCCTTTGGCCCCTGTGATATCTGAGGACTGCTGGAAAGTGTGGTGAACCAGTGATGTGCTGGGGCTGGGAGTCTATTTTGGGTTTGGTTATTGCCACCAACAAACCACACAGGATGATGCTCACACTTGCCAAAGCCTTGTGAGAATCTCTTTTCAAAAACCACCCATTGCCATCAGTTCTGATGCCTCTCTTGCAATTTTGCACTGGATGAGTGTCTTGGTGGTGACGGGGTTCACCCCAACCCATCCTGAGACCCTGCTTGGCTGCCTGCCATGGTGGCTGTGCCCATCATGGTGTCTGTCCCAGTCTCAGTGCCCATCTTGTGGCATCCTGGTATTTTGGGCTGTCACTGGGGCCCATTCAGTCATCCCTGGGGGGCTCCTCTGACAGAATTTAGGCCAGGGCTCTCCCCTCAGGATGGTGGATAAGGAGCATGGGAAGCCCCTTCCTCCCTTCTCACTGCTGCTTCCCCAAAGCCTGCATGGACATGATTTGGCCCCTCAGATCTTCACAGAGACATGGTTGGAGCTTGGCTCTTCCCAGCTCCATGCTGACCCCAGCACCTGGCTGGGAAAGGCAGCAGCAGGACCTGCCTGCTCCTGAGACACTCACACAGACACATGTTTGCATGTGTGAGACAACATTTAATTCTGTTCAGTGTGTCATACAGAAAACAACAGTGGAACTGCTCCCCCTGAGCCCCTGGGCTGCTGCCAGGCCAGCAGGCACAGTCTCTCCAGCACAGAGTTCGTGGGGGCTGGCAGAGGGTCTGGAGCCAAGCACCCCACAGGGTCAGCACACTCCATTCTGGTAGGATGCCAGGGTTGGCAAGGGCCCTTCGCCTTCAGGGGGGTGGTGAGGGCCATCCCAGGATGATAGGGAGGATGTCCCTGATGAGCTGCTCTGTCCAAATGCGTCCCCGCAGCCACCTCTCCAAAAGGGTTGTCCCCCGTGGAGAGGATCCCTGGCTGCCTCCGGACACCCTGCTAGCTGGGGATGGAGAAGGAGCTGACTTGGAAGCTCTGCTGGTACCTCTTCACCCATGCCCTGTTTGCCTGGGTGCAGATCTCCTTCCCGTTCCTCACCCTGAAACTGGGGCAGAGATAACAGGGGGTTAGTGGTGTGGTGGTACAGGGACCCCAGCGCTGAATTTCTGAGGGGCTCAGAGGCTCAGAGGCTCAGGATTAGACCCACGAAAGCAAGGCAAAAGGTCTGGCAGGATCTAGAGGGGCTTTACCCCCCGGGTGCATTTAGGGTACTCACATCACAGCCTGGTGCGGGCACTCGGGGCTGGTGGGGTAACAGGCAACAACATTGTCTCTCTTGATCCTTCTCGTCTGGAAGTTGAAGCAGCACTTGTCTGGCATGGCTGGAGCTCCTGGCGGGACAGCACAAGCTCGGCTTAGCCTGGAGACCCTCAGCCCTACCTCAGCCCTCCCACCGTGGGAACGGCGGCTCTTTGGGGGGAGCCCCCTTGCTCCCCATGCACGAAGCAAACCCGTCCCCACAGCCGGGGGGGCTGTCCCTGTCCCCCACCCGCACTGAGGGCAGTGCTCACTCTGAGCCAGGCTCTGCCAGCACAGCGTGCTGAGGAGGAGGATGGTGCAGACCACGCTGGTTGCCTTCCCCATGGCGGATTTGGGCAGAGCTGCTCTGTGTGCCGGGATCGGGGCTGCTCCGTGTGCTGGGATCGGAGCTGCCCGGCTGCTTTTATTGGGAGCAGGGGCCTGGCTTCCCCCAGGGCTGCGTGAGCAGGGGGAGGACCTGGTCCCTCGCCACGTCCCAAAGCACAGAGGGAAATTGATACTGATCCCTTCCCACCACAGCCCTGGGAAAAGAAAAATCTTCTCCCAGGCTGCACTTTTGGCATCTAATGGGCTTGGGATTTTTCCTGAGCTCATGCCTCCAGCATTAGGGCTGATGGACAGGCTGTTCCCAAAGTTTGACTCTGCACCTCCATTCCCTGGGCTGCTTGTGTGCCCCATGGTGGGACCCCAGGGTGGGCAAAAGGGTCTCGGGATCTCCCTTGGATGGGACCAGGGACAGGCACAGCATCCTGCAGGGTCCCCAGCAGCCTCACACACTCCTGACAGTCCATGTGCTCTCCCTGCACCGTGAAATTTTGTATCCTGTTGCTTTACATCCCAGCCCAGAGGACCGACAGCCAAAGAACCATCCCCCCCCTCAAAAAAAAATAGCCATAGAGAAAAGAACTAACATAGAGAAACAGCTTCTGTTTGGTTGCATCAGGCACATAAACATCTCTGTGCTGGTTTTGGGGGTGTTTGGGGCCCGTGAGGATGGGGGGAGAATGGGCAGGTGGCTCCACTTCCCCCCACTTGGTGCCAAAGCAGCGGCTCATGTTCTTGGCCATGCTGAGCTGGGAAAGGCAGGGGCCAGTTTGGGGCTTCCCTAGTGGATTTTGCCTGGCTGCAGCTGTCAAAAAAGCCCCTTCTCCCCCCAGCCCTGTCAAATCCCAGGGTGCATCCCAGCTGCCGGCAGCTGGTGGATGGTGGGAAGCAGAGGAGAGATGCAGATACACGTCCCTGCCAGCCCGGCTGTGCAGGAAGCCACATCCCACCACACGGAATGGCAATGGCACCTGTGGCATCTCGGACACCTTGGACTGCAGTGCAACCCTGCCATGGAGAAGACGTGGGGTGCTGGTCTAGACAGGGACCTGCCCTGATGAGAATGGGGACCATCTCCATGGTGGCACCACAAGTATCCCTTCATTTGCTCTTCTCCAAAGCCATTTCCCAGAAATCAGCCTCAATTTGCTTGGGGTGGATATGTGGGATAACAGTGAGGTGCAGGAAGTGGGGCTGGGGGATGCCCCAGGGCTGGCAAATGTGGATGAGGAGATTTGTTTTTTTCTGGCTGGCAAAGCAGAGCACCTTCTGTCATCACCCAAACTTCCAATTAATCTCTCCTCAGGGAGCAGAGGAAAGCGGATGATTCCGGTCCTGGTCCAGTGCAGCTGCCTGGCTCGCCTTTCCCTTACTGGATCCATCTTTTCTCTCATCCCTCTTCTTACCCCCACGCACCGAGGAGCTCGCCTAAGGATAGAAAATATTCCCTGCAAGAAGAAAATGAAACATAAGGAAAACAAAACAGCATTTACTGGTCTAGGAAAGGCCCCTTTTAAAGGCTGGTAGGCAAACTACTGGGATGTAGCAGGCCAAAGAAGCCCAGCACCTGCAGAATCCCTCTGCTCTGAGCCCAGGCACTGGCATCTGGCCCTGGGGGGCAAAGAGACCCAGCAGACAGGGGTTTTGGAGCATGGGGGATTTTGGCAGCCCCTGAGCATCCACAGGTGCCCCAGACTTGCCTGGATCTCTGGAAGAATATTCCCTTTCTCTCTCTACATAAGCCAGGATGGGGCTCTAGTGGGTTGCACAGACCTGGTGCCAGAGCTGGTGATGTCCACAGGAGCTCGGAGCCAAAACCAGGTGCTCCTGTGGCTCTTGATGAGTTCAGGAGGAACTGGCCTTTGCTCCCCTCCAGCTCATCAACCCTCTTGTGTTTGATGCAGAGAAGGGCACAAGACACGGGCAGACTCACAGCTGTGATAAGCAGAACCAGTCTGTGCTCTGGGGTGGCCTCATGGGTCTCCTGATCCTGCATGTGATCCAGGCTGAAAAACACCCTTTTCCTCCCTTTCTTCCCTTGTTTCACGGGAGGACCCCTGCCAGCACTCCCAGCTCTGGCTCCAGGCTTGGCTGCAGAGGCGTTGGTCTCTGCAAAACAAATGGGACAGATCCTGCTCCAGCACAGGGGGAGGAGGCAAGTCTGGGGGCTGAGAAAGGCATTTAGGACCCCGCCGGTCTGAGCTTTTATTGCCCCTTCCAAAAAATGTGCAGGTGCTCCAAACCTCCCACTGCTGGGTGGGATTAGGATGTCCTGGTGGACGCTGCAGTCCCATGGCTGCCCCACGCAGGCTCCTCCACACCCCTGAACAGAAAGCAGAGCAGCTCCCGGAGAAACCACCACTGCCAGGAGCGTCGGCGCTTAATCACCCTCCACGCTCAGAACGAGCCCCAGCCTGGTCTGGCAGAGCTCTGCAGTGCTGGGGCTGCCAGAGGGAGTTGCTGGGAACACCGGGACACCCTCTCGGCAGCCCAGCCCCCTGGAAACGCCGCTCGCCCCTGGGTGAGAGCTGCTTTCCCAGCCCTGTGTGCAGATGCTTTATTGATGCTGCAGCACTTCTCGTTTCAGCTGATCAATAACCCCGGGGGAGGAAGATCTAAGTGCAGCGCCCGCGGGACGGGGCAGCCAAAGTCACGACCATGATCAAAGCAGCTTTGCCAAGTCAGGTCTGCTTCTATAAAGGATTTGTTTGATTTATTCTTCTCCCTTTTAAACCTTGGTCGGATCAGCTTTTCCATTACCTTGTAGGGGCTGACACTGAGATAACGACTGAATTCACACCCCATGTGTGCTGTTTCCTTTTTGAAGGTTCTTGTCCGGCCCCAGCTACTCAGGACTTCCCCAGCTGCTTGCAGAGATGCTTCATATTGGGATGGGTCACCCACTCCTGTCCCCAGGAAGAGGTGGCTCATAGTCCTCCCCTGCCACCGCTTCCCCAAAAAGCAGAAGTTGTCTTTTTCTCCAAGGCTGGAAAACCCAGTGGGCATTTACATCTCACCCCCAGAGCTGCTCACCGAGGTGGGAGCAGGTTGTGCATTCCCTGAGGCATTGCCTGGTACCCAGCTGCCCTGAGGCTGTGGGATGGGCCCATCTCCTGCCACTGGAAGATGCAAACGTACAGAAATAAGATGGAATCGGTGCTGCCACCCTTCTCCAGGGGATATTTCACCAAGAAAGTCACAGATAAGCCCCAGTTTCAGACACAATAATCACATGGGAGCAATATTGGACATGCCACAGGTGCTGCTGGAAGAATCTGCAGCCACACTGCCAGGCTTGAACCAGACTGTCTCGTCCTCACCCACCTAACCCGGGCACAGGGAAGGGCTGGCAGTGATGCTTCCTGTCTGTGGGAATTGGGAACCCAACAAAGCAAATCATGTGGCTTTAGTGTAGATCTCAGGGGTTTTAGGGTCCTCTCTTGGTTTTGGAGTCCATGCTCTGCTTCTGGCTGGCCCCATTGCCCAGCTGACAGTACCCTACATCCCACTGGCCCCAAAATAGGGAAAACAGCCCCAAAGGGCAGGGTTTTTAACCCAAAGCAGTGACGGGGGGGAGGCTCAGAGCGCCTATGGCAGAGCTGATCCCAGAGGTGAAAAGCCCTCTCCTGGGATGGCAATCCCTCTCCTCATCACCTCAAGGGAGGATTTTGTGGTGTCCATGTTGTGCCATTCAGGAGACTCATCCCTTGGCATTTCAACCTCTCTCAGCTGTCCCAAGCTGAACTTTCCCCCTTCCTCGACATTTTTTATCTGCCGTGTGCTGACTGACTCACTTCCCGTGTCCTTTGGCCCCCGGCATCCTGACACCCCCGCACAGGCCCTGGCTCAAAACCTGGTTTCACACCAAACTCCTCTGCTTGAGATTGCAATCAGAGCTGAGTTGAGTGATCTGTTCCCCCTGCTCCCCAACCTTGGCCTTTGAAACCCCAGAATTTAAAATAAACCCAAAGCCCTATCTGACTCCTGATCTCCATTCCTGATTTCTGCAGGCTGCATGTGTCTCACGATTTCACAGCAACAGGCACAAACCAGCTTCTAATGGTGAGGGAAAAAAAGAGAAAAAACTCCAAAAGCACAAATACAATGCTCATAAAATCTTCTGCCCCCAGGAGCTGGGGTCAAAAGTAATCAAAAAATACACACTAGGGACTTGCTGGGCTCTCTGGATTTTCTCCAGGCACAAGACCCAAAGCTGGACAGTGCAGGGAGGCAGGGATGGGTAATGGGGATCAACAACACCAGGTTGTGGGGGATTCTGTTGGACACCCCTTAAATCCCCCCATGAGCTGGCCCTGGGTCACCGCGGTGTTGTCCCAGCTATCAGCAGCTACAATCTGCCTTTGTGGCCTTGGTGACTGTTATTTTTCACACATATTTTCTGACACCTCCTGACCAGGGAGGAAAAGACACCCCGTGGGAGATGAATTCATTTCCTCCAGGCCCACCTCGGGGTATTTTCTTGTGTGTCCCTCCCCTGGCATTGCTCCGAGCTCGTGGGTGCTGGAGCCGTCATGGACACTCTTTCCTCTTGGTGTGAGTTGCTTTTGGAAATTTCTCTAAAATACTTTTACAAATATTTCCTGGGCTGACTGTGGGAAAGACCTTCCTGCTGCTGTCCTGAGGAGTTTGTCCCAGGGAAAATTTAAAGTGAGAACGTGACACTTCGATGGGGATGTGGGGATGTGATGGGGATGGCGACAGAGATGAGCACCAGCTATGCAGGGCTGGGATGAGGGCTGAGTCCCATTGGCCTTTGTCATTTTTGGGACCCCAGGGCTTGCTCGGGGTTTATGGCAGTGGCCAAAATATGAGCCGTGTGTGGTCGCAGCCCATGGGGGGTTTGGGGTGCCTGCCTGGTGTGCAGCAGCAGTGGAGGGGTCTCTGCATCCCTCCAAGCCTTGGATGATGTTTTCCCTCCGTTTGGCACAAGATGTCAGTGCTGCCCAAGGAACGGCTGTCAGAGCTCTTCCATCGTGTGGCCTGGCCGGGCCATGGTGCTCTTTTTTGGAGTCCCCGGCCTGGGGTGCTGCACTCCGGGGGCCGGACGTGCCCCCCTCACCCGCAGGGACCCATCGGGACTTCTCCTGACTGATGGAGTTGCACCCAGAGCAGCAGGTCTCACTCAGTCCTATGGCCTTGGGTTCTCCCCCTTTGGAGACACTCCAGGGCTCCCTGACACCCCCAGCACCGTTGGAATCATCTGAAGAGAAATCCAGGAAGAGGCAGATAGAGGGGGTTTAGCCCCATCCCCACATCCCATGGCACTGCCATTTCTGCTGCTGCCCATCCTCGCCTCCCTGTGGTGTGAAGGGGGTGGAGAGCAGCTATCCCAGGTCTGGCATCCTTTGGGAAGGAAGGAGGTGCTCCTTGTTGGGGAAGAAAATTAGGAAAGTTGTGGCCGACAGAGGGAAAAGAATCTTGGGATGAAAGAACTGAAACCCTCTACCAGCCACAAGTGGAAAAAAGGGGAAAAAAAACCCCTCAAAAGAGTGTTGACAAGTCTGGAGGCTTCTGGGACCTTTGGTGACCAGAAAAATAACACATCAAAGACCCCACGTATGCCTGAAGACAGATATAAACCCTGAGCCAAATGTTCTATGAATATTTAACTACCATCAATATTTAATTAGCAGATAGAGAGAGATTAAGAGCAAAGGGATCCATTCTCCATGTTTACTCCAGCCCTGCTCTGTGGGCTCAAGGGGGCTTGTGGTGCTGGTGGGGGGCACAGGGCTGCCTGCAGCCACACTGGGTGCCAAAATCAGGGCACAGGGGCCCTGAAGAAAGGGAAGGAGCCCTCAGGAAGGCTCTGTTTTCCCAGCTCCTCACTGTGGGAGAGGGGAGGGATAATTCATGCATGACGTGGGTGCCATCCAACAAAAATCTGTAAAAAGTCTTTTCAGAGATTCAGGATGCTCCAAAAAGAGCATCTTTGCCCACCAGCACCATGGGGGTCCCCAAATTTCAATGCATTGGCCACCAAGGGCAGCAAATGGAGCAGGAAAGTGCGGAGGGTGGGTCAGGATCCAAGCTCTGAGCTTTCCCAGTGGACAGGGGGAGTTTTTTGGGAGCACAGTGCAGCTGGGAGCTGCTCAGCCTGGGCTGCTCTGTGGGGCCAGGGCACAGGGGGTCACCTTGGTGGGGAGGGACACTGGAGGTGCCTTGTCCCCATGCTCTGGATCCATCCAGCTTTATGTCTGCGTTTGTCCTCCTCTGGGCTTGAAATCCCCTTCCTGCCCTGGTGCCTGTCAAACCCTCTGGCTCTGGGGGCAGAGAGGTGCCTGCCTTCCCTCCCTGCTGCCCCCCAGGCTGTCCCTCCCCTGCCCACACTGTTCAGCTTTGCACTAATGCTTCGCCCGCGGTGTTTAAGCCATATGGGCCTGAGTGTCTAATCCACTATTAATCCCTAATGACTAATCCTTTTAGGTGACAGCAGTGGCTGGGGGGTGGCAGGAGGGGAGGGGATGGACACTCTCTGTGCCACTGTGGTCCCTCCTGGACTGTGTCCTCATGTCCCCTGCGTCGGGGGACATCTCAGCAGCCTTCAGCTTCCAGCCTGATCACATGTATCCCACCCTTTCCCAGAGTCTCATCCTGGGCTCTTTCCAATCCCTTCCCAGCCAAACCATTGCTTGTGCAAGTAAAGCACCTCATGGTGCAATGGTGAATGTGTCTGGACCTGGGCATTTGGTCTGGACCAGGTCTTGGGGGTGAGGGTGTGGGGCTGGGGTTAGAATGGTCCCAGGGACCCCCTGCACTGCCTTGTTCCCTCTCTCCATCCCAGCACTGGTCCCTACAGCTCATGACAGTGAGCCATGGTGCTGGGGACATCCTAGTGACTTTACCCTCCTGGCTTGGTCCTCTAGCATCTTCCGAGCTGTGGATGCAGTGATGCTTTGCCATCAGCTGAGAAGGGGGTCTATTTTCCCCTCTTGTTTTTGATGGATTTGATTTCAATCTCGATGCCGATGGATTTTCAGAACTGGACCCTGGGTGAGCAGTAGGAGCCAGCTGGGCTGGGAACGGGCACAGGGGATCCCCACCCTCCATCCCTCCAGCAATGCAGAGCCCAAGAGGTGCCCAGAGAATCAAACCAACCACCCAAACGCCAGCGTGGGTGTCTTTTAACACCGACAAAGCCAAGCCCAGCCGGCGCAGGGTCCGACACCCCTGCACACCACACAGCAGCGCTGTCACCCTGCAGCGATCCCTGTCCCTGGAAGGACGGGGATTACACCGGGTCACTGGTGTATAAAATTGCTCCTGGTTGGCAGGGGAAGCCACGATGGGCTGCTCTGGCGTGGGGACCTGCCGGGCCCTGTGCGGCGGCTGCAGTTTCCATATCTGGGCCATTCACCACTCGAGACTTTTAGCGCCCGGAGCAACGGCATGTACTGCTGATGAGTTCTTTCTGCTCCAGTAATTACAGTGAGGAATTTGTCAGAACGAGCTTTCTAAAACCTTCTTGTCTTGTTCTGATTTTACCTGGAGTGTAAAAAGTCATTAGTACAGTAAAACAGAGGCTGTGCTAAGCCAGCAAGCCATCCAGATAACGCAGTTTACATCCGCTACACACTCAATATGCACCAAAAAAAAAAAAAAAAGAGGAAAAAGGAAAAAAAAAAAGATTAAAATTGCTGGCTTTCTCTTTCATCCAGATGGAGTTTTTCTTGATTGAAATTAGCGGGACGAGGAGGCAAGCGGAGAAGGTGGCAGTCCTGTGGGATGGGCACGGTGGGATGTGCCGGCTGCCGATGCCTCCTCTTCCCTTGGCATCTGTCACTGGCTGACGAGGCACGGAATGCCCGGCCCTCGGTGCTCTCTGGGCTGGGCCAGCCCTGCTATTTGGGACAATCTGGGTTTCACCCTCTTTCAGGAGCTTCTCTCCCTCCCGCAAACACACGCCCAGGTTCATCCGGTACCTGTCTCTCGGTTTGAAGGGGCTCCCGCCCGCCCCAAAACACAGCCTGTGATGGGGCTGTGCTGTCCCTGCACAACAAAGTCAGCGGAAAACCCACCCGGATGACGCCCTGGATCGCCTGGGGCTGCTGTGAGCGTCCTGCTGCGAGGCACTGAGCCCCGGGTGGGGAAAACCCCTCCTGATCCCATCATGGCCTGAAAATAGCATCAGTTGTGGTTTCAAAGCCTCCCAGCCCCTTCGGGCTCCGGTTTCAGGGATATTAACAGATGTCAGGGAGAGTCTGGGGAACTCAGGCTTGAAATGAGCCAGGAAAAAACATCATATCAATAGCACAAAAAAAGGATCTGAGGACAGAAGTAGAGAAGTGGGTGTCAGCACCCTCTCTGCTATTTTCAGCAGGCAGCTGCAGCCCCTGTTTCCCTGCAGTGTGAGCAGGGCTCTGCCCACAGAGGGTCACCAACCCCTTGGGGAGATGGATGGGTGTTGTAAAACACGGGTCTCTTTTTCTTAAACTTCCCAGCCGAAAAATAATCAAAATCTAGCAGAATACATAATGGGGTGAAGAGGATTTCTCTTACAGAACTCTCCTCGATCTGCCTCCGTGGGATGATGCCCAGCTGGGCACCACATCCATTCCTGATGCTGCTTCATCCCTGTGTTGTCTGAAACCAGGTGGGAAATCCCACTCTCACAGCTTTTGAGTTTTTTTTGTTAATAGGAAGGTTTGAAAAAAGAGACACTTCTGTCTTGGGTTCTAATCAAGCCATTTTTGGTTGGATTTAATTAAATGATAACTTTGTGGGGGCTGCAAGGAAAACCTTTGGTGGGGGCTGCTTGGATTTCAGGGTATTCCCAGCATTCCTGAAGGCAACTTCAGAGAAGTGATTGCAAGGCAGAGCATCCCTCTCTGCCAATGAGAAACACAAACCCTCAGATTTCCTCCCTTCTTATTTACTTTCATGAGCAACTTGGCCAAGTTTAATCAAGGAAATGTTTTTGGTGTCACCACATCTGTCTTTAAGGTCTAGAAATCCTGGGGAATGGGAGAACATTTCATCCCCAGTGTTGAATCCTGGAGGCATGGTGACTCCCAGGTGCCAGGCAGGTATTTTGGGTGCTTAGCTGGGTATCTGGGTAATGATGTTTATAAACTGGCACAATAAATCCTCCCACACAATAACACTCAGCTTCTGTTTTTCCCTTCTTTGAGCAATTTTAGGGTGCACAGACCCGTTTTTCCCTTTGTTGCACCCCAGCTCCATGTGCCTGAAGGGCCCTGACGTGCAATTTGCAGCACCTCTGGTTAACATTAATTATTCCATCTTTTAGCAATGTGATATCCCATATCTGTGCACCCTGGAAAGGCTCCCTGCCTCCTGCTCTGCTCCCAGGGTAAATGGCAGGTGAATGAGATTAGGAGCTGTGAGTGAGTGCCGTCCAAGAGCCTTAACCAGCAATTCCCAGAAACGGCAGGGAAATAATTCAATATCATTTATGTGATGCCGCTATGTCGGAGTCAGGCTCAGACCATGGCTCTCTCAGAGGGGATCTTTAATTCCACCCTCACCATGATTAGGCTCCAAACAGGATGTTAGGAGCATTAAATGGATAGGTTTGGGAGACCAGCAGTGATGGGAAGGGTCTGTCTGCTTCACTTTCTTTCTCAGGCTCCCCAGTCCAGATGTGGGTGTCCCCAAATGGCACTGCAAATCCCACTCCTCCACCCCAAATCTGACTGTCACCCTGTGGTGGTGGCGAGGCCATAGAGGTGATTCAGGGTGTTTGGGGTGCCAGTAAAGCTGCATTTGGTTCCAAGGCCGGAGAAGAACAGTGCTCATCCAATTACTGTTTTTATTTTGCTGAAAATCTGGCAGTTTTGGGTTGGCAGCAGGAAATGAGACACTGGTTCAAGGTCAAGCTCCAGCGGCTTTGGCCAAAAAACAGAAAAATAACCCCATGCGGGTGATTCAAAGCATCCAACCCTGCAGTCCCAGAGGGGGATTTTCTTTCCTCTCTTTGCCCAAATCCAGGGCCAGAATATGACTGCAGTCATGGAGAAGCATGTGGGGCACTCTGCCACACCCCCCTCACTGCTCTCCATGGCTCCAGCTTGACCCTCACCTGGTTTTTCTGCCCCTTTTTCCAGCCCCGGCCTCTTTTTCCATCATTTTGGCCATGGCAGTGTTGCCCTCGGTGCTTCTCTTCCTCATTCCACCACAAGGATGAGGAGAGTCTGAGGATGCTGTGGCTTGGAGAATCTCTTGGGAATGACCTCAGGACTTCTCCAAGACCTTAATTTACATCAGTTTACTCTCTAAAAGGAGTGCAAATATCACCTGTCAAGCTCATAACCTGGGATGCTGTCAAGAGGAAAGAGAATTCAGTTATTTGTTGGAGAATAATCCCTGTTGTTTGCAGCAGCTGGCCAGGGCAGGGTCTGAAATCTGCCCTGGTGGGAAACACCCATCCCATCCCATTCCATCCCTCTCCTGTGCCACCTAAACATGTGCCTTTTCCTCAGGGACACATGTTCTCACCAGTGCATCCCACCCCACGGAAGCAGTGGTTTACTGGGCTGGGCCAGGTTTTCTTCACCTTTCCATCCCCTGCCCACACCCTTTGGCATCCTGGGACAAAGCAGTGGCAGTGGGAGAAGGGAGTTAAAGTGGCTGGAAAACGTTTTTAATGAGCCTTAAAACCACTTTGTGTCCTCACATTGTTTCCAGTAATAAAGTCGGGTTATTACAAAAATCTATTGCCATCAAAAGCTGCTGATAAACCTCCAATCCATCCTCTGTGAGTTTAATATTCCTCCTGGAGAGTTTTCCCTTTGTTGCTGCTCCAGGCCCTTATCTTCCATCACTCACCTGGATGGCTGTGCTGTGATCAGATTGGATTTGCCATTTTGGAGTGTTTGGTTTCTAATTTGTGGGATTTTGGTCTCGGTGTGCTGGAGCTGTTGGATCCCACTGGGATGAAAAGGATCCACGTGGAGTGGGACAGGTGGGGAGATGCTGCACCCCTGAGATGGGCTGGTGGCAGAATGATGGGACATGGGATTTTTTTTCCCCAAGTTTCTGGCAGTTTTAGAAAGGGGAGAGTAGAAATCTGCTTTGAGATGGTTGGAAATTACTCCTTCTCCCCCTCCACAAATTATGGTCAGAGGGAAACATGGAGGAATAAGGATATGAATAAGGAAGAAGCAAGTGGGAATAAGGAATAAGAAATGAAGAATAAGGAAGAGGGAATAAGGAGTAAGGAATAGAGAATAAGGAATAAATAAAGAAGAACATAAAGAATAAAGCATAGGGAATAACAAATAAAGAATATTGAAAAAGCCATAAGACATAAGGAATAATAAACAAAGAATACAGAATGAGGAATAAGGAAATAAGGAATGAGGGCTAGGGCAGGGTCCACTCCTGGTCCCAAGGACTGGGACCACCTGCCCTCACAGACCCTGAACAGCAAAGCACCCTCCTTGTCACCAGGTTTTGGGGCTGGTCACGCAGGGATTGCTGCCGGAACTTCTGCTCCCTTCCTGCGTGGGTAAGTGGGAGTCTGGGATGGAGACTTAAGTGACAAATTGCCTGCTTTTTAGTGGCATTAAAAATAGCCTTTGGGCTCCTGGGATGGCACTAACGCTCGGGCAGATCTGGCTCGGGGCCGGGCTGATAGCGCTGGCGCCGGCGTGTTTTCCAGGGAGCTCTGGGAGGCAGATGGGAGGCGGCCAGTCGGGGGGTCCCGGGGGCAGCGGGGCTCCCCCTGGCCCAGCACCAGCATTGATCAGGGGCTGCTGTTAAAGACTCAGGGCCTCGGGGGGTCTTCCCCCAGCTTGGACCAGGGGGCTACAGCCCATGAGGAGGGTGGGGGCTGACAGGGCTGGTCAGGTCCTTTCTGCTCTCACTGGGCTCCACTTTGGCCGTGGGCAGGATTTTCCTCAGGGTTTACCCGGGAGCAGCACATCTCAAATCTTAGCTCTGGGATGGAGAGAAGCTCATTTTGGGGTTCCTCTTCTCAATCTGGGGTCTCTCTACCTATTTCAGGGTCCCTCTGCTCAGCATCCCTTGCTGCTGCCCAGGGGTCTCACAGACATATGACTAAGAGTGCGTAGTGCATGAGGGGGGTAATTAATTAAGATCACTAATGGATGGAGCAGGGCTGGACAGGTGCTCACGCTCCCAGTGGCCTGTCTTTTCCCATGGGAATCACCCCTCCAGGGAGCATCCCTGGCACTGAGCACCTCCACAGAGCCTGCATGGTCTCGCCAGCTTCTGCAGGGAGAACATAAATCTTTCAAGGCTGCAAATGTCTTCTTATTTTTCTACTCTGGGTGAAGCAAATGGATTTTTTTTGCAACTCCCTTCAATGTCACTGGCACAGAGCTCCGGGAGCGGATGCTGTTCGTGCCACCACCCACCCCTCCCTGAGCAGCCAAGCAGAAACTCACTGTCTTCCCATGCCTGGCCTTTGCATCCTCTTATTTTTCTTTCTGGGAGAGGAAGATGAGGCTGAGGAGGGACATAACCATCCATTAGACACTTCCCTCTGCCCAAAGGTTCAAAAAGGGCTTCAGACATCAGAAAAACCGTTCCCAAGTCCAGGCCCATTAGCAGGTCGATGTAAAGGATGCATCAGACACTCAAGGGCTTTAATTGAGATGTGACCACCTGTAGCCAAATACTGAGTCATCTTTGGCCAAACATCATCAAGGGCAGGAGTGTTTTGTTGAAAAACCACTGGGCTCTGATAGAAGTTGTTGCTCAAAACATTAAAGACCAGCTTTTGCCAGAAAACTGTGATTCTTTCACTGCCTCTTCCCCAAGACAGCCCAGCAAACACCCCACCAGAGAATCTTCCCTCCCTCCTGACCATTCCCCATCCTCCCATTCCATGAGTGGACTTTCTAGGGGCATTATTTTATTTTAAACAGCTGCTGCATATTAAGCAGAGAAATGACGTTGAAGGAGGCTCTTTTGACCCTGGTGCTATAATTATTCCAGACTCCAGCAATGGCTGTGGTTCAAATACAATTTTCCCCGACGCCTCCCAGTCCTGACTGGTGGCTCCTTTCTGTCGGATACAGGACTGCTTTCGCTCCCAGAGGCTCAGTGCTGGTGATGGGGGATGCAGGAAAACCCCTTTTCATGGGATTCCCAAGAGGTTTTTGCATCCTGCAAATGCCCAGGTGCACAATGAGGAGTTTTCCTGCTTGTTTCAGGTATATTTTGGGTGAGACCCAATTTCTGCTGCCTCCAGGGCTGCTGCTGCTGCCTGCTCCCTGCCAGCTCCAGCCTATGCCAGACGTGACACCCGTCCTTCTGGTGTAGGCAGCAGGTTGCTGTTGGGCCCAGAGAGCAAAACAAGGAGCTGAACCCAGTCCCTGCTCCTACCTCTGCCTCCCCCCCAGCCTCCCCCCGCATTTTTCACTACCAAATCACAGCAGCCCTTTCCCGCTCTGGATCTGCCTCCTCCATCCCCACTCCGGCGCTGCTGAAGGGGTTAATCCACTTTGCACAAAACCAGATGGGAAGATGTTTGCTGCTGAATGAGCTCCTGAAAAATTCATGGTCCTAAATGGTCTTCCAGGGGGTTCTTTCCCTCTAGTAGAGATAGGAGCAGCCCAAATCCCAGCTGGGAGCTACTAATGGGCAGGAAGGAAAGGGTTTTGCTGGACCCTTCTCCAGCTGGGATTCCATACCCCCAGGACACCCCGGCCATTACCGGGGTGGCCATTAGGCAGCGCTGGGGCTGACCCAGATGAATTAGCAGCTGCTCCATTGTTATCCCACCGGACACACCAGCCGGGCAGGCGCTGGGGATGGAGCTCCAAGCTCCAGGATAAAAACCAGGCTCCGGTTTCGCCTCCCGAGGTTGGTAGAGAAGGTTTCTGCTTGCCGGGGTGGGCAGGTGCCCCATCTGCCTGCAGCAGAGCCCTGGCAGCCCCTCGGGAGCCTCCGTGGGGAATTCGTGTTGTGTTTGATCACTCCTTGCTTGCAATTACTGCTCCGGCATTGCCAGCCCTGGAGGGAGATCCCCTGGGGAAGTGT
This sequence comes from Calyptomena viridis, assembly GCA_013390005.1. Taxonomy (NCBI): domain Eukaryota; kingdom Metazoa; phylum Chordata; class Aves; order Passeriformes; family Eurylaimidae; genus Calyptomena; species Calyptomena viridis. The sequence goes on along the minus strand of WEIV01008458.1, from coordinate 113,394 downwards.
CTGCTGGTGTTAAACCGAGTCCCGCGGGAGGAGGCACGGAGGGAACACAGGAACTCCCCTCCTGCTGCTGGGGTCTGGTATTTCGGGTGGTTTTTGGGGTGCAGAAGAGTGCCCAGCTTGGGCAGTGGGTGTCCTGTGGGAGATGCTCACAGTGGTGGGATCCTGGAGCTGCCACCACTGCGTGCCCAGGAGCAAACTCATCCCAATGCACTGCGGTGCCTCCGAAAAGTCAGGCTGTGGGAAGCTCAACTGGTCCCATCTCTTCTCCCAATGCTGTCTCTGTCCCCGACAAGTGCTGTTGTGACAGGTCCAGTGAAGGGGAAAGGGAGGCCCTGCTCACTGCCAGGGCCTCTCCCTGCTCAAGCCTCTCCAGCCAGGTGGTGCTGGAGCAGGGGCAGAGGGGCCCTGAAGCCACTGGAGTGGGGTTTCCTCACCTGGAAAGGTCATGGTGGCCAGGAGCTGTTTGGTGTGATGGACCCCAAGGCTGTGCCCCGTGGTGACCTCAGTGAGCTCATTCCCACAGCACCATTAAGGGCTGTGCAGCCCCCAATTCCCCCCACCCCATGGTCCCTGATCTGATAAGGGACCCAGGGAGCCCTAAAAGCCTCTGGAAAATCAAACTGCCTGAGCCAAGCCAAGTGAGGGGGCAACTGGGAAACCAAAGCAAATGGGCCGTTCTCCTCCTCTTAAGTGCTTTTCCCTGTCTGTATTTCCATCTGGGCCGGAGAGGCAGGGAAGGGGGTGGTGATGGAGTGGAAAGGTGAGTCAGGGCACTTGGGTGTCCCTTGGTGAGAACGTGGGGATCTGTGGGGACCCATCCTGGGGACACGGCCTCTCTGTGCCCTCCTGCACGCCTGCAAGGTCCCAAACTGCAGTGTGTGAGGTGAGGCTGGAAAAGAAGGGAGTCTGCATTTTTTTATATGTTTATATATTTGGGATCCAGCCATAGCCAAATCCCCGTGGTTGGGATGCACAGTGTGCTTTTGTTTGAGGCAGAACCTGTTGCCTTTTTTTTCCCAGCATCTGCTGCTGCCTCGCTCACCTCAAGAGCTTGGTCTGTGATTTAGGTGCTGTAAATCCCCTCAGCCCCTCAAAAATAACACAGAAATGACCTGCTGCTCCCCATACTCAGCAGCCCCCAGCTCTGGGTACCTGTGGCATCAGTGCTGCCATTAGCCCAGTGCCAACTTCAGAGGAGCTGCTTTTGGACTCATCTAGTGGTTAACCCTCCTCCAAATCACTTTTTTAAAAACAAAACAAAACGAAATACAAATCCCCAAACTAAAGAGTAAGGCAAGAAAAGAAATACTATTGTTGGCCTCCTTGGCTGCCAAGATAACCGCCCCCTCCTAACGAGCTGCTGTAATTAGGTGCTTTGAATCCCTGGTGCTGGGGAGAAACCTCGTGTTCATCAATTCTCTGCGAGGATGTTGGGATGCTCTGTTCAAATCAGGGTGTTTGGGATGCAATGGATGCTCTCACATGCACACGAAATGCAGCCCAGCACTCGGACACAGGGATTTACACATCGGTCCTGCCCTGCAAAGGACACCCAAGCTTTGCAATTTGCCTCTTTTTTTCTTCAGAAATAGAGAATAAAAAATGGAAATGGAGAAATTTCCCCATGGGATAAAAATTATTGAAAAAAAGGGGGAAAAATATTACTGATGGTCTATTAAGTTGCTCCCCTCTGAACTACTGAGGCTGCAGGTTTTCCCTCTCATTGGGCCTTTTCACCCCCCTTTACTCTCCTGTGCTGAGCCCCAACAACTTTGAGACTGTTGACTTGTTATATCAGATAAAATATTAAAGTCCTATGTTATAGCCCAAAATTAATATTTTAATAGAATGTAAAAGTCGAAGCAAAGATGAATCCAAACAGTAAAATTGAAATGAAACATTTTTATCTCGCAAGAAGGAAAGGGCTTGATGTGACTGCTTTGATTCACCCTTCCGTTACTTTTATGGGCTATTAAAATATTCATTTTAATATTATAAATATTGCATTCAATATCTAATGTGCCGTTGCACTGTTTGGGGCACCCAAAAGTCAAAACAATTTACTGGTCATGGGTTCCATGGGGTGTGCTCATGTCCTGCAGCATCTCAGGGGTGAAGTATCTCAGCTTGTTTTTTGCTTTTCCCACCCATTTTTCTCTGCCAGCATCACCCTGGGAGGAAGGAGACCCATGGGATGGCCCTGGGGACCAGTGATAGGGACAGTCCCCAAGTGGGCAGAGACAGGGGGAAGGAACACCAGGACAGAGCCATGGATCCATCTAACAAGCCATGAACCCCGCGAGGAATCCAGCTGGACAATTAATTACAATAAAAGGCTTTTTCCCCCCACTGCCTTAGAAATAATAATATAAAATTAATTTATGGCAATTACAAGATTTCTATATTTATGTCATTATCAGAACTATATAAGGAAAGGCGAATGATACAAATGTATTTCAGGCACTGCTCTGGAAGGGAGGGAATTGATATATATTTTTAATCACATTCAAGGATCAGCCATTCAACTCCCACACAGAATTAGCTGTCGGGCCAGGGTGTGATGCTCCAGCCATTAACAAGGCAACCACCATTGGGGAGAGCTGCTTGCAAGGAACTTCCCTGCCTGCATTGATCTTTATTGGAAAATAACGGGAAAATTGGAGGCTTGAAATGAGGATTTCACTGTCCTGGGTGTTCCCAGGGCAATTTTGTTTTAATTCTTTCTGGTTTACAGGTGATTTACCTTTTTTGGAGGATCCTTGGGGTCACAGCGTGAAAAATAACAGCCCAGGGTGTTCTCCCAGGTGCAAACCTCAGCCCTGGCTCTTGGTTTTTTGTTTAAAGTCCCCCAAAGTATGGAGTTTGCTGTGTGTTTTCCCATGCCAATGCATCCAGAGGATGGGGGCACTCCAGGAGCCCTCCCCACCCTTCATGGCTCCACATTATCATCACAGCAAGATCCTTGGAGACAAACAGTGGAGCTGGAGAAAGCCCAGATGTGTCTTGGTGGGCATTGTCCCTGTGGGTGCCTCAGTTTCCCCATGGAAAGGGAGAGGTGGGTCCCCCCCAGACCTCTCACCCATCACCTGGGGCCCCTTGGCAGCAGCTCCTGTTCCCCCTGCCCGCCCTCCTCGGCACCTTGGCTCTACCAGGACACCTCCACAGAGGCTCCCACAGGGATTAGGGCCGGATTTGGTGATTAGCACCTCTCGGGCACTGTTATCCCAGCGATTAGTGCTGCCTCGGGATTACTGGCAGGTGAAACGCCAGCCAGGGATTACCGGGAGAGGCCGGGCTGTCCCGGCACGGCGATGCTTTCTGCCCGACTTGGCACTCATGATCTCACTCGGAATTGGCTCCCACAGCTGGGATTTATCCACACGGAAAGTGCCTCCAGCCCATAGGGTTTGCACCCCAAAATCCTTCTCCACGTAGGGGCCCAAGGTGCTGTTGTGATCGGGGTGGATGTGGTGGTGACCTTGGAAGTGGAACCAGTGCCACTGGGGTGAGTGGGATGGGAGCTCACCGGTGCTGGCTGGTGCCCCCAAGCTGCTCAGGGGGGATGCAGGAAGCCAGACCCAATCCTGCCTAGACATGCCTCAATGTTTTTTGGGGTAACTCCTTGAGAAATCCTTCCTTGTGCTTTCCAGTGCATCATATGTCCAAAAAGCAGGAGATACTCAGGTGGGTCCCCATAAAGACAACTGGGACCTGACGCTGGATTCACATTTTGACCTTCCCTGTCTCAGCTCCTGCTGAAATAACAAGATTTATTTCCAGCATCTCCCTAACACAAGCGGCGATTCCAGCTTTGATCCTCGCTTGGGAAAGAGAGATCACAGCCGCCTGCTCCTGCCCACCCCAGCCCCTCTGCCTGCCAAAGCTGGAGTCATAAATAAAATCCAGCTGGGGTAAAAATACTTATTTCTGTAACAGCTGAAAAATATCCCAGCAGTGGTGCCAAGAACCTGCCAGAGGCGCCGCGGGAACGCAGGAGGGATTGCACCCAAACATCCCTCTTTAAAAGCTCTCATCCATCAGTGGGAAAAGGATCCCATGACGGGGAAGGATGCAGCCTGATCCCGTCATCATCCCATTTCCCAACCCCAGAGCCTGTTTTGGAGTGGGGAAACTGAGGCTTTGCCCCATTGCCCTCTGGGCAAGGCTGGGGAGGGGCAAATCACAGCCCAGCCACTGCTTCACTCTGTCTAATGCTTTGCCATCCCCGGGGATTCAGCCCGTGAGTCAGCCCTCCCCTCCCCAAAGCAATCGGGAGATTGGCTTATAAATCACAGGATTTTTACAAAAACAAGCAGTGAGTGCCTGGGCAGTGGCGCGGGGCCGCTCCCCACAGCAGCCAGGCCTTTTTCCATCATCAAAAATGATGCTCAGCCCTTCCCACAGAACTCCAGGCGGTGGGTTTTGGGGTACATCCCATCTATCTCTTCTTCAGCCTGGTCCCTCTGCCATTCCTCAGCATCATTTGGAAAGACCTCCCAGCAGCACCAAAAGGTGCCAGGGATTCCAGGGCTCGGTCCAGGGTGCATCCTCCCCCCTTTCCTGGGCTGCTGCTTCTTGGGGGCATCTTCAGCTTCTGTCACTGCTCAAGGTCAATCCCATTAATTGCTGTGAATTATTTTGGCATTAATGGAGATGTCTTATGCACTTCCACTGTAAATGAGGCTGCCAGGATGAACATGCTGGCCAATATTTCTTGGTAAAGGGAGATGGGGAAATACACGGCAGCAGAGCAGGGAGGGCTAAGGCACCTGGGTGCTCATGGGGCTGGTGGGGGCAAGAAAACCCACCCTTGGGCTGGGGTGGCTGAACCAGCCATGGTGGATGTTCACAGGAGGTATGTAGGGAATGGCTGTGGTGGGGATTTGGTTTCTAAATACTCACACATCCCCACTGTGCACTCTGTGGTTGAGGGGTGGCATTCCCAGGGTGTGAAGGCACTGTTGCTCCCCAAAAACCCAACTCTCCCATGGCTCCATACCAGCAAGCCAGGACAAGGGGAATCCCACCCCAGCCATGCTGAAAACATCTCCAAGCCTTGCAGGAGATGATCCCTGCATTGTGGAGGTGTGCAGGGGACCAGGCAGCCTACGAGGGACAGGAGTAAGGAGATGGATGATCCTGCCTCCCCATGGGGGCACAGGGGGCCCTCAGCCACCTGCAGACATGTGCAGCCAGACCCTCCCTGTGTCCACAGTGCTGCAAGGAATGGGATGACAAGGCTGATCCCCCCCTGGGTGGCAGGGTCACAGCAGGAATGGAACAGAAACCCCCAGGGTGGTGGTAAGTGACCAAACCCTTCTGGCCCTCCCATCCCGGGGGTGATGAGGTGTGTGCTCCCTGCTGCTCCGCACTTCTCCGTCCCCCCGGAGAGGTCCTGACCCCCCCATTTTTCATGACCCCCTTGCATTGCAGCCTGGCGGTGCACGGCCCCCAGGGGAGGACAGGGCCAGGCACTCTCCCCACCCTGCATCCCGGGGTGCTGGAGTGGGGGGATCGGGAATGGGAGGTGGGGGCTGCATCGCATCGCGCTGCACCGGCGGGGACCTCCTCGCCTGAAGAGGAGGGGGAGGAGGAGGAGGAGGAGGAAGCTTTGCCAAGGTGCCAAGATGCAGACAACTGTGCAGGGAGGAAGCTGGCAAACCCGATTTACTACTACTACTATTATTATTATTATAATTATTTTAATTTTTTTGTAACATTTTTATTTTTGTGAATTCCGGGCGGGACTCCGGCCCGCCGCCCTCGGGCACATGCCATGACCTCCTTCCAGCACGCCGTGCCCCCGGCCATGGGGCACACCCCGCTCCCACCGCTGCCCCTGGAAACCTTTGTGTTCGTAGCTGTTGACTCTTGTTTTAGTCTCTTTATAAAAAGAAAGAAAGAAAAAAAAAAAATTCTATCTACACCCTGTCTCAAGCATTCAGTGCGTGAGGGGCCGGGGGCACCTCCTGCCCCGTGTGGAGCAGCCACAGCCTGGCAGCTCTTCCCGACCCCTCCGGAGCATCCTGCTGTGGAGAAAAGCCTTTGGGTTTCCACTGGGCTGGAGCTGAGCCTGCTGGAAGCAAAGCAGGGGGTGGCAGGGGGTAGCTGCAGCCCCCCAGCTGGGCATGCTGCGGGTGGTTGTCCTTGGAAAGAAAAACTGGAAAACAAATGTTCCCGACCCACAGCTTGTGCCGGGGGTGCCAGGAGGAGGCTGGTGCTCACGGCTGGAAGCCCCCTGGGAGGCTGAAGTACCAGGCTTGGTTTGTTTGGGAGCTGAGCCAAAGGCTTTTCCACGCTCCTGGTTTATTCGGAGAAGCTGGTGCCCCTCAGTGGGATCTGCTTTGAGTCCAGTCCCTGCCGTGCTTGTCCCCCCGTCCTGCTCCTGGCACAGGAGCATCCCTGTCCTGCCACCTCCCTGTGATCCTGCCTGGGCTCCCCTGCCCTTGCCTTGCCCATCTCCTGCCAGAAACTGGAAGGGTTTGAGCCTTGGGCTTTTCTGGTGGGATCATTCCCAGCTTACTCTTCCTGGGAGGACCCACCGGCACCGTGGCTGATGCTGGCGGGCACGGCAGGGCTGGCAGTGCCCTGTCACCCACCTGTCCTTGGGCTGTTCCCCTTCCTCACTTTCTTTTCCTTCCAGCAGTAGCTGCTTTTGCTCAGGGAGCAGGAGTGGGGCTGGTGGGGCTGCTCTGCCTGGGCTGTTCCCACCTGTCCCCAGGACCCCGAATCCCGCATTAGGAAGTGCCCAAAGAGCGAGGGAGCTGCTCTGCTAAAGTGCCTTGAGGAGGAGTGGGCAGGGGCGGGGGCAGAGCAGGGATGGGGGTCCCGGGGGGTCCTGGTGGCTTCCGGGGCTCTGGTGGCTCGAGTGCTGTGCTGGGGTTTGGCCCAAGTGGGATGGGAACATCCCATGGTGTCGTGTTGTTGGGTTTGTGGTGTTTGAAGGCAGGAATTTGAGTTGGAGCAGAATGGGGTGTCCCAGCTCCCCTCCCACCCTCGATATCCCAGTGGATATCCCAGAGGCTGCTTCCCTCGGGAAGGATGAGCCACAGTGGGGT
>WEIV01008458.1:0-104867 GCA_013390005.1 Calyptomena viridis | reverse complement strand
CAGCCCTGGCGGGGGGGCAGCGGCTGAGCCCCGGGTTCCCCCCCCCAAACTTTGCCTTCGGATGCGGGGACTCCGCCGCCGAGCTGCTCCTGCCAACGATTAATCGCATCTGCCTGGGATTAATTATTCACCCGGCTGTGGGTTGTGTTTTTTTTGGTTACGTTCTTGTTGTTTGCTTTTTTCCCTGTTTATTTTTTCCTTGGGGGAGCGCTTTAATTAATCTTCCCCCCCCGCCTTTGGAAGAACAGCGCTTGGAATTCTTATTTTTATTCTTGTGCAGAGGGGCTGGCGACCCGCACCCTGCAGCACCATCCTCCATCAGCACATCGGTGCTGTTTTTTCCTTCGGGAGGGGGTTACACGTGCACTTCTCCCCCCGCTCCCGGCTCTTGAGGAGGAAGAGGAGGANAGGAGGAGGAGGAGGAGGAAGGCGCCTCCCCCTGCCGCCCTCCGCTCGCTGGCACCCACCGGAGCCCGATGCNCACTTCTCCCCCCGCTCCCGGCTCTTGAGGAGGAAGAGGAGGAGGAAGAGGAGGGGGACCCGCCCCCGCCGGCTGGGTGCTCCCCCGGCCGCCCTGCAGGCACTGGGGGGGGTTGCGGCAGGTTTGGGGTGCGGACTGGGGAGGGGTGGGGGACCGGAGATGGGGTGCTCTGCTCTCTGAGCTGGGGGGGCAAAGCCGAGCCCCCCCTAACCTGAACTGGTTCCCCCCCCTCCCCAAATTCCGCCGTTGGCTGCTGCTCCCGGTTTGCACGTGGTTGGATTTAGGGGATTTCTGCGGTTTTTTTGGTGCTTGGTTTGGATTCCTTTTTTTTTTTTTTTTTTTTCGCCACGGGGCCCCCCCGGTTTTCTGGCTGTCCCCCCACCTTGCAATGGCCTCTCTGGAGAAGATGCTCCCCGGGCCGGCCGCGCTGCTCTGCTGCCTCTGCTCGCTGCTGCTCCCCGGTAAGTGCTGGTACCGGGGGAGGTGCTGGGGGGGGCAATATATATGTTACATGTCTGTCTGCAATACGGGCGGGAGGTTTGCACCCATTCCCCCTCCCTGCGCAGCCCCTGCCCCTCTGTGCCCGGCTGGGACCCCCCTGTCACAGCCATCCCCTCTCTTGGTTCTCCGTGCCCCCCCCCGCCAAGTGAAATGGGTGAAGATTAGAGTTTATTCCTGGCTTAATAAAATGACAGCTTGTGCTTGTGAGCGCTTGCAGAGGGTTGTGTACCAGGGCAGGGAGCAGGGTGGCAGGGGGACACATGGGGCGAGGGGGCTTCGGCCCCTCCCCAGCCCCCCCTGCCCCTTGTCTCCTTAATGCAGAGCTGCTTTAGCAGGAGGATCAGGGGCTTTATCCGCTATTATCCACTCGCTTATCCCCCAGACCTGAGCCCAGACACTTTCCCAATCTGCGCTGAGTTGCTGGGCAAGCTCTGCCGAGGTGGCATCATTTTGGGATGTGGGGATGGGGGTGCAGCCACTGCCATCCCTATCTTTCTTTCTGACCCCCCCATCCGTGGGTCTGGAGGGCTCTGATGCCTGCACCCACTTGCCTTGTGTTGCATCCAAATCACTGCCGTGGCCGAGCTGTGGTGACATCCCGGCCTGTCCCGGTGACAGCCCTGGGATTGCCAGCACCTGCTGCTGGGGGCTTTTATTGGCCAGCGAGGCCAAAGAGGGGTCACACATTCTGAGGGACGTGGTTTCCATGAATGATTTTATGGATGTTTTCCATTTAAAACCAAGCCCCACAGATGCCCCAGCCAAAGCTGCTCTCCCCAACAGCCGGCTTGGCCAAGCAGAAAGTGGGGGGCTGCTTGCACTTTGAGGGGGGCTACCCAGACCCCTTCTGCCAGCCTGGCTGTGGCCTCAGGCTCAGGGTGTCCTGGGGGCTGTGCTGCCCAGCTCAAGCAATCCCACCAGAGGGGATCCCTGGACTGTGCCTGGCTCCATGTCGCACTGGCAGCCCATGGCCAAGACACATCGGGGGCTCAGGCAGGGCTTTCTCAGCGTCTGCAGCCCCCGAGGGTCTTTGAGGAGCCTGGGGAGCTGCTCACCCGCAGTGGTGAAATAAGGAGGAGGGGGGATGTTGGGATCATTGCAGGGAGCTGGCAGGGGGTTTAATCCTGGAAATTCTGACCCCAGCAGAGAAGAAAAGATGCTCCAGGATTCAGAGCCACAACTTTATGTAGCATCCTTTGGGGAGGCAGATGCCTCCCTCTCTGCACCCCGAGACTGTGTGTTTCCTGGGATGCTGCCTGGCCAGGGTTTGCTGGCAGAGCTCCCCTCATCTTTGGGACCACCAGGTCGGGAGTCTGCAGGCAGGGGTCTGGCAGCCAGTGGGGAAGTTGGATCTCCCGCTCCCCAATTTGCCTGGATAAGATCCAACTGTCTGGGTCGGGTGTGCTGCCGAGAGCGGCTGTCGGCTGTGGGAAATATCCCTGTGCAAGGGATGATCCATCAGGAGCTGCCTCTGGTGAAGAGGTTGGCTGTGGCCCCCTGCTCCCTATTTCCTTCTGGGCATTTCTGAGTCCCTGGTTGCTGCTGGGACACCACGAGCCCAGCGGGTCAGGCCTCAGGTTTAGGCTGGGGCAGAATCTGGCCCCTGGGCTGGGGGATGTGATGGGAGGGGGGTCCCCATGGCAGCGATGCCGGTGTGGAGTGGGCGAGGGTGGCCTGTGCCAGGGCTGGCCGTGCTGCCGTGGGAGGATGCCTGTGCCGGTGGAGGGAGAAGCCTCTGCCAGGAGTTTTTAGGCTCTTTTCAGGATGTGCAGCTGCCCTCGCCGCTGCTTTGGCCTTTCGTGGACAAATGAAGGTCTCGGAGGGAGCCAGAAAAAGAGGCTGAGAGCTACCAATTCTCCAGCGTTTCTTACAAATCGCCCAGGCTGGCGCTGGGGTCAGCCGGCGGTGAAGCAGCACCCTGCTCTCCTGCTCGGAGTATTTTATTCCTTTTTCCCTTGTTTTTCCTTTAAGAGCAGCCCCTTCGTGCCAACCTCGCTCCTGCTGCGCTCCCCAGCCGGCCCCGGGAGCTGCTTGGCCGAGGCCCCGGATCAGCTGCTTCCAGAAAGGGGTTTTTTTTTGGCATCTCCGGGGTGGGACGGCCCCGGGGTGGCCCCAAGGGCTCGCGGGACCGAAGGAGGGATGGACACACGGACCGTGGTGCAGTGGGGGATGTTGATGGTGTCTACTCAGCTGCTGTGCTGTGAAGCTGTTGGGACCTGTTGGGATGTGGCACAGGGGGATTTACCCACCAGTTTGTGGAATGACTTGTGCTGTCTGTGGGGTTGAGCCTGGGCTCCCGCACCTTCTCTGTGCTCGCTGCTGAGCCTTGTCCCTGCAGTGTGCCTCAGTTTCCCCTCTCCCAAAGGCAGTGCTTGCTTGGGAGCAGAGATCCGGGGGTGCAGTGGTCCAGGGGTGCTGGAGTTACTCAGCTGGAATTATCCAGCAGGGCAGGCTTGGGGTCCTGCACACAGCCCTGACACCTCCATCCCACTGCTGATGGGGATGGGGCTGTGCCACTATCCCTGTATATCCCATTGCTTCCTCCCACCACAGGCAAGTCCCAGGCGTGGGGCTGGGGGTGAAGGATGGCAGTGTGGTCCATGGCTCCATCCCTGGGGGGCCTCCAGCCAGTGCATCCCAACCCCAGCAGGGGGATACACACCAACCCCCATCCCCATTTCCTGTGAGCATCTCCCAGCTCAGGGGTTTTCAGACCAGCAGGTGGAGATATGCCATAACTCGCTGTCGAACCGGGAACATACACCCGATGTTTGCTCATTTAACACCCAAACCGGGAATGTACACCAGGAATGTACACTGGGAACATACACTGGTGTTTGCTCCCTTAGCAGCCCCTACCCTGGCCATGCCAATGGGGTCAGAGCAGCTGAGCATCCCTGGCTCCATCCAGGAGCAAAGAAGGGGCAAGGTGAGAGGACAGGATCTGGCCTCTGAGCTGGGTTAAACCTGACATAAGTCTTCCCTTTAGTGTCACAGAAAAGAGGAACATGGAAGGACACCCCTTTTGACTCCAGAGTGTCCTTGCATGACCCCAGGGCCCACTCCCTCTTCCCCCAACCCCAATGCCTTAAATCCCAGAAGGATGCTTGTCCTGGGACATGAGGGTGTGAAGTTGCACACCCCACTGGGAAATTGTCTTTTTCCCTGTTTGTCCTCTTGGTGTTGTTGAGGAAAGGAAAAAGGATGAAGGATGCTATTGGCAGCGTGCTGGAAATCCCGAGTGATGATTTTGGTGAGCATCAGTCGCAGGACTTGGTTCTTGGAATTTCCAGGTGTCTGGATACTCTTATCCAGACCTTTCCTTTTGTGTGTACATGTGGCTGTGTGTGCATGATGCTTCATTGCTGGGGGAAACTGAGACAGGATACGGGGTGACAGCAACCCTCTGGCTGTGGACTGCTCAGCAATTTTTGGCAACCTGGCTATTTTGTTGTTTTTTTTTTTAAGTGCTGCTATTTAAATCTCTCCACCACAACTGTCTGCTGAGGTCCCTCTCTCAGTTTCTCTGCATTACGTAGCAGAGGAAGAAAAGAAAAACCAACACAGCTGGGGATCCCTGCAGAGCATCCCCAACATTCCATGAGCACGTCCAAACTCCATCCCATCCCATCCCGTGGAGGTAGTCATGGCAGGATGTGTCATCATCCCAGAGAGATGATGGGTGAGGGAAGGAATGCTTAGACAGCATAACCTGATTTTTTTGGCTGCTGGAATTGCCTGGCCAGAATAGCCCATGCTGGGTGTGTGGAGGATTCTCTGAGCTGCCGGGGTGTTGCCCTCCACATGGCGCCTGTCGCTGCCGCTTGTGAGTGTCCCATCCGTCTGGAAAAGGTCACTCTTGCTAATCTAATCAGAATCTTTTATTATTAAATACATGGCTCTGCTAACGAGCAGCCCCCCAGGCAGGGAGGGAGGTGGCAGCTCCTGGGGTGGGACACAGGGCTGGGGACCCCAGTGGTGACCGTGGGATGGGGTCTCCCAGGGAGTTCGTCCATGTGCAATGGCAAAAACAGAAATGGTTCAAGGGTGCAAAGTGAGGCAGGTCCTTGCCAAGGGGAGAGAAGGCTGGAGCTCACTTTCTGTGCAAACTGGGAGGCACAAGGTCCTCCAGCCACATTTGATGGCCCAGTGATCCCCACTCTGGGGGGGCACCAGCCGAGCTTGTGGATTTATGGGCGATCACCTCTCCCGCAAAGGTCCCGGGTTTGGGATACAGAGGTTGTTCCTCAGGATGTGGCTCTCCTGGGGACCTCTCCATTTTCCCTCAGCTGTTGCCTGACCTGTTGCTGCTCCTGTGTCCCTCACCCTGGCTGGGTGCTGAGCCCCTCACTGCTGCTCTGGCCTCCTGGGAGGATTGTCAGCAACGCAATTCACAATCTTCTGATGAAGCCACTGTCTCCTGCTGGCGAGCATTTTCCCATCACTTGGATAATATTTGCCATCCTTGATTTTTCACCATCTCTGGAAAAAGCCCAAGCAGGTGCTGCTGGGATGGCTGTGCCCCTGCTCATGGTGCTGTCACCTCTCGGCCCCTGCAAGAGTTATCAGGGCAGGTTTGCTCTGATGAAACATGCTGGGCTCTTTCCCAGGATGCAAAACTTGAGAATTAATTTTGAATTTATTTTTCTTTAAGGAAAAGCTGTGTTTTTCCTCTGGAAGATAAATAAGATTGAGAATGCAATACCCACCTCTGCCAGCTCGGTGTGGCTGCTGGATGTGCTTCTCTCTGGGTACCAGCAGGAAGGAGGGGGATGTATTCCAGCTCTGTGTGTTTGATGCTGAGTGGCAAAATCCTGAGCTGCTACCTGTTCCCAGTGCTCCTTTTGGGGCTGCTGGGAGTCCAGGGCTGATGCTGCACCCCAGCCCTGGTTGCTGAGGGCTGGGGCTGGTTGTTTTGCACTCCTTGGGTGCCTCTGGAATTGAATCTGGCTCCAAACACAGCCTGACACACATCACTGGGGGAAATAGATTAATCAGTGTCTAATCAGTCTGAAACATGTTGCTCGGCACAGCCTGGGCTGGTGGTGGAGGTGTGGGCACAGCCTGGGGGGCAGATTCGGTGCTCAGATTTGGAGGGTGCTGGGAGGATGTTCATGGCCATGGTGGGAGGGGATGGAGAGGGGACAGGGGCGATCTCAGCAGGACACATGGCTTTGGGAGTGTCATTGCATTGCCTCTGCCCCAACACTGTGATGCTGGGGACTTCTCCCTTGGAAGCTGCTGTCCCTGTCCCTGCTTCCCCAGGCCACCCTTCGGGGCACTGTCCTGCCAGTCCTCCCACTTTTGGCTCCCCAGGGAGGTTGTTTGAGGAAGCCATCTGTGCCCACCTGCTGCTGGGGTGCTGCTCCCAGTATGGGGGGAACCAGCATGAAGGGGGACCCAGCCCAGGACCCCCCACAGCCCGTGCTGGGGACTCAGGGGCTGCCTGCTTTATCCCAGGGTATCTCCCCTCTCATTGCCTTTTGAAGCCTCTGGGCATCCCCGCGGGCATCCATAGTCAGCCACTTCCTTGTCTTTTTTAACTTCTCCCTCTCCTTTTAATTAATTTCTTCATTTTTCTTCCTCCTCTGTAAAGGCCTTCTCCTCCCCGTCCCCCAGCCTGTCCCTTGCCATGATTTGTGGAAATTGCTCTAAAGTAGCTGCCGTGTAAAAGCCTTGCTGGCTCTGGGAATTTATGGCAGGCTGTGCCTCTGCACAGCACATCCCATTTAGGCCATATTTATTTATTCCTTTAGGTCCCTTGCTTTTTTTTTTTCTTTTTTTGTTTATTCCCTCTTATTAATTTCCTGGGGGAAGCTCAGACCTCGGCACCACAGCCTGTTGTGGTGCTGGAGTTGGTCCCTTTTGCTGTTGGTCCCAAAATACAGCCTGTGTGCTGGCCTTGGACTCAGTCCCACCAGTGTTACCCTACTTCATTGCTCCTGCTGATGGAGAAGCCAGGCTGGACCTTTGGAAGGGGGACCTAAAAGAAAGGAAAATCTAGCAGTGCCCAGCAGGCATAAGCACAACCCTGTATTAGACACTAAAGAATCCACTCTTGAGCCAGCACTGCTGCTCACAAGAAGACTTGATACACTTTTCCTGGTTGGCACCCACTTTATTCTTAACCCAGGCTGATTTTGGGAAGCCTGGACCAGTGTAACCTCCCAGCCCTCAGTACCATGGGGATTCCCAGCCCTGTCATCCCATCACTGCTGTGTCCATGGGCAAAGCTGAGGGTCTGGAACATCCCTGCATCCCGTCCTTCCCGCAGCCACAGCTGGGGTGTCTCACCGCTGTGCACCAGGGAAAGGTAATTTCATGTTTGTAATAATTATTCACTTAATTGAGTTCCAATTACCTGGGACTGGAGATGGAGGCTCTCGGTGCATCAGAGAGAAAGGAGAGCTTGTTGTCTTTTAAGTCACCAAAAACAATTTTCAAGGCTTTGGCTGCAGGAGACATCTCAGAGGTTTCCACAAGGGGCCCACCTGTATTTTCTAATTTTGGCTTGTATTTTATTACTAGCTTTTTTTTCCCCCTGGAAGTGTGGAGCGGAGAGGGCCTTGTGTTGGGGCTGACTGAATTTTGGGTGAAGGTGGAAGCATGGAGGCTTCCGTTTCCTCTTTTTGTTGTTTTTTAGGCTGTTTGGAGGGGCTGACCCCACTTGAGTGGGAGTGTAGTGTGTGAGGGTTTGGTGCTGAGGAGGGAAAGGGATGGGTGTAGTGCTCATTCCCAGGACAGGTGGGCAGACAGTGTGTGATTCTGGTCCTTCTCTGGGAGATGGGTCTGCCTCTAGCTGGAGCATCCAGGTGTGGGACATCCCTAGGAGCTCCAGATGTGGCACATTCCTGCTATTTGGGGCCGCATTTCCTCTTTGTACTTGGTCCTGATGGATGTGGTGGCAAAACCTGAACCACCAGGTCTGGGGGTGTGAAGCCTCAGCTGGGATCCACAGGATGCTCAGGGGAGTGGAGTGGCTTTATGTCTGTTTGAAATGACACAGCACTTGGGAGATCCATGTTGGTGACCCAGTGGGGAATATCCAGGCTGGACTTCTTCCTTGATGGCTGTGGGATTTTGTGGGATGGTCTGGGGGAGCTGGGGCTGGGGTCTCACATCACTGGTATTTTGGCATCTCCCTTGGGGCTCTGTTCACTCCATTGATTCACCGAGCCCTCAGTGCTGCCTGTTATCATCACCAGAGGTTTTAACCCTCCTAGTGTGACCTCAAACCTTTCCTCCCTCTTCTCCAGTGGTTTTCCTGTATGCTATTCCCCTCATAAGTGGGGATATACTATCGGGAGCCCCCCGCTGTGTCCGGCAGGATAAGCCAGGATAAAGATCCCCCCTGGAGTGTGGCTAAAGTGATCCCTATGGCAGACAGCTGGGACTGGGGCTAAGCTGGAGCTCAGCACTGCCTATCAGTTCTGGATAAGGGGAAGAGGAGGAGGGTCTTCAGCCTCAGGATAACAGGTGGGAGCAGGGGTGGGTCTGGGGATGCTGCAGTGGGGACAGGATGGAGGGGCTGAGCTGTGCTCCCCCCGTGCCCTGTTTTCTGAGGATTCAGAGCAACAAGGGAAGGCGAATGAGCTGGTGCTCCCTTCCAGCCATAGATACATCCAGTCTATCTTTCGGCCTCTTTTCCCATGTGTCCGTCAGTCTGTCTGACTCCAGCATCCCTGAGCAGGGGTATGGATCAGGAGGGGAGACAGTGATGGCTGAAATCCCGTGGTGTGGCCCTGCTGAGCAGGGCAGGGGCTTTTGGTGCTGCTTTTTGCATCAGTGAGACCCCTCCACCTGGGGAGGGTCATCTGGATTTTAAGGCAGGTCTGGAGGGTGCTGCCAGTGTCCCCGTGTGCCCTCCCAGGCGGGCAGAGCAGCTCAGCCCGTCTGGCTGGTGCAGGGCACATCTGGCTGGGCAGATGTGGGGGCTCAACAAGGGGGTCACCAGCAGTTGCATGTTTACATCTCTCTCTCCCCTCTCTCCCTGCCATGAGGTGCAGGTCAGCCTGGCTTCCTGTGGGCTGCTGTGGGATGGGAAGGATGGGACACACGGCAGGCCTGTCCCGTCCTGCTGTGGGGCTGGGATGACTCCTCAGCCCAGGAGGTCTGAGAAGCCCCCAGGTCTGTCGGAGTCTGGCCAGGCGTGGAGATCTGCTTTTTGGCTTGCAGTGCTGAGCTGCGAGGGTGGAAGGACCATATGGTCCCCTCTGTGCCGGCCTAATAAACCCGGAATGCAGGTCAGGTACTGCAAATTCCATTAACCACAGCAGTGGGGCTGCAGAGCAGTGCTTAACCCTTCTGTCCCCCTAAACATAGCCAGAGGGGGGACATGAGAGCCACCTTCTCTCTGGGGATCGGCTTGAAACCTGGCCAGGGGCTGGAGACAGTGGTGTGGGGACTGGAGGCTCCTGAGATATTGCTTGTCTGTCTGTCCTTCCTGTCTCCTTCCATCCATCCATCCATCTTTCTTCCATCTCTTGAGCTGTTATCCCTTCCTTTCTCCCTTCTTTCCCTCCTTCCCTCTTCTCCCAAGCCTATCCTGCTATCCATACATTCTTCCATCCGTCACCTCTTTTCCCTGATGCTAGAGCTGTTCTCTTGCTGTCCAGCTATTTCTGATCCACCTCCCTCCTTCCACCCATCCATGCACCCTCCATTCACTTTGCTACTTTATCTATCCTTATCCACCCTTTTTTCCTTGCTACCTAGCCAGCAGCTGCATCCATACCTCCATGAATCTCCTGCCTCCCTTCTCATTCCATCACCACTCTCTGTCCCTCTGTGATGCAGAGGCTTGGGCTGGGCTGTGATTCCCCCATCCTGGCACCCACCCCAGGCTGGGTTAGACCCTCTCCTGGCAGGATGAGTTTATGGCCAAGGAATGGAGGCGCCAGCCCTGTCCTGCTCCCGGCAGCATATTATAGCATCATTTAAATGCATTTTGTCTGTGGAAGGAAATAGCTTCTCTGGGTGCCGGCAATCCGCCGGCTCTGAACTAATCGTGACCATCCCATTAATCGCCATCTCAGCTTGTCCCAGACCCTTCCCCCATCTGGCATGGCCAGGGTGCTGGGCTCGGTGACGGGGCCACCCTGGGTGTCCCCATTCCAGCAGGGTTTGGCACCACGGTGCCTTATCTGAGTCGAGCAGGGTGCCCAGCATGTGTTTGAGTGGGGCTTTCCTCACCCCTCCAATGCACAACCTTCATTTGCCATCAGAGAATCCCCACGGCAAGGAGGAAGGAGCTGGTTGCTGTGGGTTTCTGCCATGAGCTGGGGCTGGAGGGACAAATTGCAGTGGGTGGCAGTGGGTGCCCCTCACCAGCAGGCACTGGGTGCTCACTTGGGGGGCACAGAGGTTCTCCTGTTCCCCACTCAAGGGACAGGCAGTGACACCTGGCATTTTGCACCATCCCAAGGGTAGGTTTTGCTCAGGGCCGTGCTGGGCATTGAGTTGGGTGGGTTTTGTGTGGGTTTTCTTTATGAAATGACCTAATCCTTCCCCAGCTTGAGAGATTTTTAAGGGATAAAATGCTGTTTCAACTAGTGGGTTGAACAAAGCCCCTTTCCCTGCTGTCTGTGCCTCTGCTGGTCCTGTTGATACCTCACTCAAGTGATGTTGCTCCAGCCAGTGGATCCTTTTGCACAAATCTCATGCCTTGGAAAAAAATCCCCTTTTCTAGTTGTTGAGGATGGCAGGGAGGATGGAAACCTTCACATTTCACAGCAAGAAACAACCTCTGTGAGTCGGAGGAGCAGAACACCCCTCACTGCTGGTTATTTCTGAGCAGAGGGACACCCACGGGTGCTTTCCTGGGCTCAGCACCTCTCCTGCAGCTCCGGGCTCTCTGGGAGATGGGAAAACAGATCGGGAAAGCGGGACAGGGTGGCAGGGGCTGGAGCTGTGCCCACGGTGGTGCTGACACGGTGGCCTCGAGGGTGGTGCTGGCAGCGTGTGCCCAGCATTCACACAGCCCTGGGGAATTCTCTACCTGGCTCTTGGACAACTTCCATCCCAGGCGATGTAGCTGTGGATGCCGCCTGTCCCGTATGGAGTGCTAATCCCTTTACGAGCCCTCCAAGCTGCTTAACTCCCCTGCGCCCCGCAGCAAAGAGTTCCCCGGGTGGGCTGGGGGTTCCTGCATCCCCTTCAGCTCTGGGGAGCTCGGCTGAGGCCATTCTCCCTGCTGGAAAAACTTCGGAGTCCTGGCACGCTCCAAAGCCCCCTGTCAGGAAGGGGGCTGAGTCATTCCCGGGAGCCGAGCCGTCACATCCGTACCTTTCCCCGCCGTTTGACACGGGTAATTTGGGCTCCGCTGCTCGGGAGCCGCTTGGGAGCGGTTGCAATCAGCGTTTGGAAGGGGGATGCGGGGGACTGGCGGGGAGCCGAGGGGAGTGGGGGGGATCCAGGCCTCCTGGGAATTTCTGGCAGCCGACGGAGAATGCAAAGACCTTGAGATGTCTTCCAGGCTCCCGCAGCTGCCAGCACCGCGCGTGCCGCCGGCCGGCTCCGCACCAGCCGCCTTTCGCGGCGTCTGCCTTGGCAGGAACATTTCCATGGGTTTTCTCTCCGCTTGCTGACCGTGGCAGGGAGGTAACCGGCTCCCTCCGGGGGGCTCGGGCAGCTCTGACCCTTGGGAGTGCATGGATGGCACTGGGTGCCTGCGCTGCCGGGGTGGAGTTACTCTTTTTTTAGGGCAAAACGATCTGAATGAAGGACAAAAGGGATTTCCTAAGGGCCGTCAGACCTGGGCGCTGCTGGGGTTTGTGCAAAGTGGCACCATCATCTGCATCCCTTTTCCACCAGGTCATGACCATGTCTCGAAAAATTTGGTCTGGGCCAACTTTGTCAAAGGGGACAGCACTGTGGGTGGCGCCCCTGGGTGGGTGACGGGTGACAGGCTGTAACACTGCCCTTACAGGCAGCCTGTGAGGACAGAACGGGTCTGGGGTCTGATTTAGCCACGTCCCCATGTGATCTGGGAGCTAAAAGCAGGAGGAAAGCCTTGATGATAGATATGTGGTGGGATCTGCCGGTGAAAAATTAGCCCTGAGCCTAAGTTTTGGTAACGAGCCTTTGGAAAAACTCTTCATCATTTTCTCTGCGTGTTTGGAAACATTGATGAAAACAGTTATTCCCTGTTTCTGCAAGTGGATCTGTGCTGTTTCAGCCAGTGCCTTGGCATGGGTGCTGGGGTGGGTGACCAGCGTTTCTGGCTCCCCAGGGACAACATGAGGCTGGATGTGCTTCAACACACCCTGGCCCAGCTTTGGGCAGCTCCTGAGCCTTCCTCCTTGCTGGACAGCCCATCCCATGCTAAGGGTGGGTTTTATGAGGCTGGTGGGAGGCAAAATCACAATCGAGGTCCTGGAGAGCTCATCTGTATTTTTGGTTTTCAGGACAGAAACCCAGCCAGGCTCTTGCTGCCCTTGCAAGGGGTCTGAGGGCTGAAGCTCCAGCTCCTTCTTGCTGCAGGGCTGGACCTCTCCTGCCTGGGTCTGTTTTCCCTGGTCAGAAGCTGTTCTGGAGGGGGATGCCCCACATTAACTCGCCCTCTCCATCCCTTTCACAGCCCATGCCAAGGGGCCAGCTCCCAGCCCTGAGCCCGCCGAGCCCCCTGGTGCCATCCTGCTGCCTGTGAGCTACCGCCTGTCCAACACCCGCTTGGCCTTCTTCCTCAAGGAGGTGGGAGCCAGCCCGGTGGGCAATGGCAGTGCCCCGCTGCAGCGTTCCGAGCCCTTTGTCGTCTTCCAGACCAAGGAGCTACCTGTGCTCAACGTCACCCTGGGGCCCTTCAGCACGGGGCTGGTGCTGCCCAAGGAGCACCTGCAGCCCTCCAGCACCCTGGAGGTCCCCGACCGCCTCACCGTCAACTGGAAGGTGCGCGCCTTCATCATCCAGCCCCGGCTGGTGGCCAGCCAGCCCGTGGTCCAAGTGCTCTTCTACGTGGCCGGCCGGGATTGGGATGACTTTGACGTGACCGACCGGCTGCCCTGTGTGCGGCTCCACGCCTTCCGCGACGCCCGGGAGATCAAGAGCTCGTGTCGGCTGCGGGGCAGCCTGGCCATGTGCCTGGTGCAGGCGGAGCTGCCCCACGCCTGGTTCGGCCCCTCGGCTGTGCCGCTGGGCAGGAGGAAGAGCCCCGAGAGCCTGGAGGTGCCGGGGGAGAGCCAGCAAGCCGAGCTGTACTACACCCTGCACGCCCCCGACGGGGCCGGCCAGTGCCTTGGGGAGACGGTCCCTCGCCGTGGGGCCGGGGGGGCCAGGACTGAGGGTCCCACGCAGCACCCGCTGCTGCGCATTGGCAGCGTCAGCCTCCTGCAGCCCCCTCCCGGGCAGCCCATGCAGGAGCATCGGCTGGACGGCAACGTCTTCATCCGCCTGCCTGACAAGCCCCTAAAGCCCGGCGAGGTGCTGAGCATCCTCCTCTACCTGATGTCCAACTCCACGGTGGAGCACTTCACACTCAGGTGAGGTCCAGGAGCAGCTGCCTTTCCAGGGAGTGGTTGTTTGATCTGGGCAGGAGGGAGAGGATGGGGAGGGCGTATGGCCTTTATGGGACCTGCTGGCTGTTGCAGCGGGTCTGGCAGTATTTGGGGAAGGTGAGGGAGGCCAGGGGATCAGCTGCCATGTGGTTTTGCAGTTTTGGGGTTTTGCAGTGGGAACTTCTTAGAGGGCGTAGCTGATCATCCAGGGTTTCGATCTCTGCACTGGCACTATGGACTACTGTCTTTGCTCTCCCAGTGTTCCTAGTTGCACTGGGATTCTGCCAGCAAGTGTGGGTTTATTCACAGCCACTTTGGGGACAAGGTATAGTATGGCCATGAGGCTGCTGTGGAGTGGGGAGGGGCTGCCTGTGTCCCACTTATCCTGCCCCAGAACCAGGTGGGAGCAGAATGGGGACGTGGGTGCTGAGCATCCCAGTGTGGGGAGCTGACCCTTTCTTGGTATGTGTCTCTAAATATGGGGGTACAAGCCTTGGCTAATTCTCTTCAAAGGGCATTTACAAGTGTCCCTGGGCCAGCAGTGAGCCCCTGGCACAGGGGATGCAGCACTCCAGGCTCTCCTGTCCTTCACCTTGGAGATGCCCAGTCCCACAGGGGCATTACTGCCCTGGGGGCAGCACTGGAGCTGGGGGACCAAAATCCTGCTGGAGGGGTGGTGGAACAAACTCCTAAGGAAAAGAAGAGGCTGGGGTGGGCTCAGCCCCATGGCTGTTAATTCCAGCTTGGATGATGTTTCTCACAGCCAGGAGGGATCAGGGCAAAAACTCCTCCTGACTATGACAGAGTACCCAGGGGGACCCAGGGGTGCCCGGGGTGAGGGTCCAGCCCTGACCATCGCTCTCCACAGGGTGAAGGCCAAGAAGGGTGTCAACCTGCTCAGCACCAAGTCGAGGAGTGGGCAGTGGCTGGTGAGCTCGGAGCTGCTGACGGGTGGCAAACATTCCACTGCTACTGTCGACGTGTCCAGGGCAGACGGTGCGGGGCCCAGGTAGGGAATTCCCCTCTGGGCGTGCTGGGGAAATTGCTGGGATTTGGCTGAAGTGGTTCTCCCTTTGCCCCCCACCCACATGGGTGCAGTGCCACGTGGGTGCTGGCAGGGGAAACTGAGGCACGGCAGTGCACAGCCTGGAACGTGAAACTGGGGGGCACGGGAGGGGGATGAGCAATCGTAGGGTCAAACCCTCAGCCCAGCTGAGGTTGGGGCAGGTCCTGCACCAACATGGGAAGCGGCTTAATCGTATGTGTGGTTTCTAAGCTTGGCTGGCATGGTGCAGCTGGATGAAGGTCAGGAGAAGGTGGATTTTGTGGCCCAAGGTGGGCAGGTTTGTGGGCAGGTTTGTGCCCAAGGGCTGTGTGAGGTGGCATGTTCAGGTGGGATCTGGTCCCTGGGGTTCAGGCAATGCACCTGTCAGTCATTAGTACTGATTGGCATCTGCATCCCTAGCTCTGAGATAGGATCTCCTGGCTGTGGTGGATGCTGGTGGGCACGTGGCATGGATTTTAAGGCTGAATTGTAAAGCCATGGAGGATCCTGCGGTTTGAGGTGGAAGTATTTAAATTTTTTAATGAGTTTTAATGCCATGAGAGGCAGCAACTCTTTGCTGACTATCCTGGTGGTCTCTTCTGGGAAAGAAGGGGAGCAGTTCCCAGGCAAAGTCCCATCTGCACCCCAAGGTGATGGATGAGTGTCATATGGGGACCATGAACCAAGCCAACACCTGAGATGAGCAGTTCTGCCATGCTCAACACAAGGCCCATTCCTGGGGCTCTGGGAAAGTATCAGGTCAGTTGAGGAGAGCCTGGAGGATATAAATGGAATGATCTGAAGGAGAAAGGACCCACAAAGCCAAGTTGAAAACTCAGAGGCTGCTCAACCTGGAGAAGGGGAGATGTGGGACTGGCAGAACGTGTTGGACAAGGGCAGGGGATTGGAATGGGGGCTGAAAACAGCAGGAAAGATTCTGAAGTGCTGGAAAGCAATTGTTCCCAGGATGGGATATCTTTATCACTGTGTCTTAGGGAAAAGGGACACAAGTGCCTCCAGGAGCCAGGTTAGAGCGAGCTGATGTGCTGAAGCTGTTCCTGCCCTCTGTGATGGAAATCTCCCCATATCTCTGCCCCTCACCCCAAAACTGAGTGAAGCTGGAGACAGGCTCTTGCAGAAAGATCCTCAGCTCTGGCTGCTTTGAATGTGACCTTAAAAGTTCTCTGCAGAACCCCCTCCAAAGGGTGTATCTGGAGGGAGGTTTCTCCTTTACCCCACAGCACTGCATCCAGATACAAACTGCAACCACGGCATCCGAGCCCGTGGCCCCGTGGCTGATATTGGAGTATCCCCAGGGCCATGAGCCCCCCTCCTCTGCTTGCCCACCTCAGCTCTCCTGCACAGCACATGGAATACCAGAGCTGCCGGCAGTGAGATCCTCTCCCCCTTCCCCCTCTCCCGCTGCCACCGCCGCTTCAAATCAGCCTGCAAAGGTTAGAGACGGAGGAGGAATTTAAAGTGATTACAATCACCTTTTAGACAAACAACTCCATCAAATATTAACGGAATGGAGAGTATGAATGACTCAAAGCCGTGTTGCCCTCCGGGCTGTGCAAACAGAGGAGTTTGTTTCACTGGGGCTCTGGGGGCTTTTGGCAGTGCTGACTGTGCAGGGAGGAGGTGAGAGCCCTGAGCTTTGGGGTGATAATGGCCAGTTTTGGATGCTTTGCACCCCAGAAGCTGCATCCTGAATTCCCCCAATCTGGGCAGCCTGGCTCTTGTCTCTGCTGTGGCTGATAGCAGATAATTCTTGTGGGGGACAGAAGATGGGGGCTGGCTCTGTCAGGGCTCCTGGGATGCCTCAGGGTGTCCCATGGCAAGGAGTCCCAGCACTGGACCATCTCTGGCATAAAACTGCAGCTCTGCTGTGCCTCTGAACCTGGCTCTTCCCAGCTGTGTTTAGCACTCCTGTGTTGGAAGAGGCAGTGAGCAGCCAAATCCCCTTCTTCAGACCAGGTGGACTTTGGCTATTCCCCTTGCACCCCCCTACCTGCCTTGGTGACCCCACCAGCCCCTGTGTATCAGCTGCACTGCAAAGCCCATCATCGCTGCTGAGGGATCAGGGCTCACCGTGGCCTGGAGCAGCTCCAGCTTCTTGCTCTCCTCTTTCTCTGCTCCCTTTCACTCATGAGATATTGATCAGAGAGAAGCCCAACTGTGTCCCGCATCCCCAGATCGATGGGACCTTCTCAGTGGCTGCTGCACTGTGAGATGAGATCAGAGCCAGTCCTGGCTTCCCCTTCCACAGTGATTTCACTTTTCCTCCCATTTTCTCCCACTGTGCTCTGGGGGGCTTTTGCTGTTGTTGTGGTTTTGTGGGGGCTCTGGGGTGTCCCCCGGGGATGCTCTATTTTTGGGGAGCAATGCAGAAGTTTGACTTGTGGAGGTTGAACCCCAAGTCCCCCCAGTAGATTTGCAGGTCAGAGGCAGCAGGATTATGTCTGTGGAGTTTGTTCATAGGGATGGGTGTGAGAATGATTTATGCTGTGGGCATCAGATTGTGTCCAAGCCATGATGCAGAGGGACAGCAGCTTGTCCCCTTAGACTGGCACTATGTGCAGGGTCTGGCAGTGCACCCTCTCCATCCCGTCCTGCCTTAGGGATGCCCCAGAGTTCAATCCCTGTCTGTTAGCTCCACGTCCTGCTGTCCTCAGCAGTGTGTGTTTGATGAACTGATGGTCTGGAGCCCGTTATCCCCTGCTGGTCCCATCTACCTCCCCCATCTGCACTGTCCCATCTGCTGCCTGTGGTTGAACCTCTTTACCCTGTGCCTCAGTTTCTCCATGTGATCCCTTTGGAAGAGGCTGTACAGTCAGCGGCTTGGGCTGAGCTCTTCTGTAGGGACTTCCTTGACATCACTGAGCACACTGAGTGTGGGACACTTGGGGTGTGACCTGCAGGAGATGATTGTGCAGGCAGGAGCAGCCCAGGGCAGTAAATCCAGCAACACTGCTGGAGTCAGGGAGGTGAGGACAGTACCTACAGCCACCCACTGTCCCCTGGGGCCGTGGCCACACGCTCACACTGTGATAATATATCACTCAGCAGCCCTTGGGGAGCTGACAAGGTTTTTCTCCTGCTTGGGAGAGACAGTGAAAAACATTTCTCCCTCCTACTGGGAAGATTCCCTTGGGAATCTGCAGGCTTCCATCGGAGCAGCTTCTGTTAGAGGTGGGAGTCAGGGCTGCTGCATTTGGGAGCCAACAACTTAGTGGCACCCATAATACATCACAGTACCCCCTTGGCAGGCATGGGGACACTGAGGACACCCACTGGTGGTACTGGGGCTGCCTGGCACTTACTCTGGGCTGTCTGTGGGACACTCAGCTCACCATGTCCCCTCCTGTCCCCCTGCCCAGGGATGAGGACTCCTCCTCTGAGATCATGCAGCTGGATTTTGAGATGGAGAACTTCACCAGCCAGTCGGTGACGCGACGCATCATGTGGCACATCGACTACCGGGGCCGCAACCCCCCGCCCGACCTGGAGAAGGTGGTGACGGAGCTGACGGTCATCCAGAGGGACATCAGGGCCATCGTGCCTCTGGCCATGGTGAGCAGGTTCCTGCCCTCTGCTCAGTTATCTGCTTCGAGGGGTTGGGTCCCCCTGAGGGATCTCCCACTCTCCCATGTGTCCTGCAGCACGTACACATCCACACTTCCCACCACCCACACTTCTCTGCCCCAGGGCTGGAGTGGGAGAGGGGCCAGCTGGGATCTGACCCCAAGAGGACAGGTTGCCCTCTAATGTGATGGTCCCTTTTGCACCCCATCCCTAGGACACGGAAATCATCAACACGGCCATCCTGACGGGGAGGACAGTGGCCATCCCTGTGAAGGTCATTGCCATCGAGCTGAGTGGTGTCATCGTGGATGTCTCAGCTATGGTCGAGTGCAAGTCCAACAATGAAGACATCATCAAGGTGGGTGTGGGCAGGGGGCTCTTGTGACTCTCGTGAGGGGCTGAGCTTCGTCCAGGAGTGGTGTGAGCTGGAGCTCAATGAGAGGGGTAGTGATGGAGCTGATGTGCCACACAAGCCCTCCCTTCCCAAGCATCCTCCCCTCGCTGGCGTTACTCCATGCAGGCTTCTCCCTGGGATCTGCTGGGACAAGACACTTTGTCACTGTCCCCGGAGAGGGCACGGAATGCTCTGGCACTGCTCAGGCTGGCTCCAGGCAGCTGCAATAACTGTGGGTTATCACAGCACTTGGTGCTGATAAGGGGAGGTAATGTCACCTCACAATGTAAGCTGCACGTTTCCATCAGCGCCTGCACTCGGTTCTCTGGGTGACATTTATTTCCTGTTTGGATCAGATGCTGTGCTGGGGGCTGCTCCCAGCAAGGTGTGGGGGGCTGAGCCAGGCGGTTGGGGATGATGGAGGAAGAAGGGGACTGAGGGAGAGGAGCCAGATGGACTGCACAGGAGAGGTGCTGGTGAGGCCAGTGCAAAACTGTGCAGCAGCAGCAGCAGCAGTGAGTGCCCCCGCACCAGCCCCCGCCACTGAGGCAGCAGTTGGTCCTCAAATCCTTCAATTTTTCCATCACCAGACCTATTCATCCATATACATTCTTCTATCCCTGAATGTATCCATCTACCCACCTGCCTGTGGCACTCTCGCCACCATTTCCATCCATCCACCCCCAGACATCATTACCTTCTCCCAAACACCTCCCACCCCTCTCCCTGCATACACCCAGCCCTTTTTCCCTTTCCATGTTCCTGCTGTGTTGGGCAGAGACAGGGAGCCATGCCGGGGGTCTGGGCTCTCCCATGTCCCCCAGACCACGATCCCTTCTCCCCTTTGCCAGCAGCCACCAGCAGCCCTGTCCCCACTGGGACTTGCTGTCCCCAGCAGTCCATGGGTGTGGGAGGGTGGGTGACAGCCAGTGTCACAAACTGTTTACCCAAGTTCTTGACTAAAACTCTGATCTGTGCGATTTACAGTGCCGGGTTTAATTTATGAAGACCAGTCCTCCACAGTGTGATAAAACACTGGAGCAATAATACACTTCAGGATGGACTCCAAGACACTTAAACTGTTTAATGTGCTGTCTTTCTACTCATAAATCTATTTACACACTGTCCCCAGACCTGGGGGGAGCAGACACATGCACAGGAGCTGGGATGAATAATGCAGGGAGCAGCCCTCCGGCCCCAACTCACCTCCCGCTCGGAGCCTTGTGCAATTTCTTCCTGAATTATTTTGTGTTTGTGTTGGAGCTTCATTTCCGAGGGAGCTCTCAGTTACCTGCTGAGATTGGGGAGTATGATTATGGTGTCAGGGCTATAAACCTGTTACATAAATCAAAGCTTACAGAGTGGGATGTGCTATCTGTTACTGTAAATAATTTAACATGAGGGAGGGCTGGAGAGCTGCTGCTCCCCACGCTGACTGTGGCTCTGTGGTGGTTGCTCTCATGTGTAACATGGAGGGAATCTGTTCTGGACCTGGTGTTGACACAGATGTGAAGGTTCCAGGGCCACCTGTGAAGGATGGTGGGAGACCACAGGTGGAAGTTGTCATCCTCATCCCCTTCTGTGGTGACACGGGGTGACAAAGGTGCCCGTTCTCAGCCCAGATGGAAGAACATCATCACTTAAGGTGGTGTAGAAATAACCCCCCTTGCCTGCCCACCTTGGGGGCTGTGTAGGTGTTGAGGGACATGCAGGGAGTGGAAGGGTCACCTCTGCTGCCAGTGACACTCAACAGGAGATGCTCAACCTCACCTGTGTGTGAACCTTCTTAGGAGCCCATGTCCCCTGGAGGACCCACCAGGAGCAAGTCAGCCCAGTGGGACTGAGCCTCAGGGGTCCTGGCCACCCACAGCCACCGCCAGGACCCTTGGCCAACACGGGGTGCCACCAGCTGGGTGGCTCTTCCCACTCCCGGGGGCCTTGGAGAACATGTGTCGCCCCGATCCATGCTTGAGGCTGTGCCAAGCAGGGAGCTCCTGGCCACAGAAGCAGAGCCAGTGGTGCCTTGGCTAGGAGCCCAGGCAGACCTCAGCCTCTTGCTTCCCTTGCTGCAAATCCGGGAAGTTTCTCTGAACAAGCGTGGGCTTCATTTGAAAGCTAATCTGCAGTCACTCCATCATCAGGACAGGCCTGATGTGCAGGGATTTTTTTGTTGTCGTAGTTTCAGCCCCCTCAGTTGCAGAGCAAGTGGTCCCCAGAAGAAGATGCCAGGGGGGTTATTAGCCAAGGTAGTGCAAGCAGCAGCCCATTGTGTTTATTGTGATAAATGCCACAATATCCAGAGCATCCTTTGCTGGAGGATTCACCCGGGAGCTCATCTTTATTCAGATACCGCCTCATCAGAGATGAGATTGTCTTTTCAGACTTGCTGAGCTGGTATCTCTGATAGGAAGACAGGGAATAAACCCTCCTGCATTGCACTTCCCTCCTGTGTCCGTGGAGCAGGTTGTCTTGGGAACCCAGGTCCTGAGCTCTGCGGACTCCTCCTGGCCCAGGCACCTTGCAGTAGAGTCCTGCAGATGAAACCTGAGGTGTTGTAAAAGTCAGGCCCTGCTGTGGGCTCAGAAATGCAAAGTTCCTGCATCTGGTTGACCACAGAACAGGTGGGGACAGAGACAGGGATGCTGTCACCTCTGCTGTCAGCTACCATGCAGTGTGGCCTCAACCCTTATCAGCCATCAGAGAATCCATGTGGGAGAGCAGCTTGTTGGAAATCAGTCCTTCTGTGCTGTTGAGGTGCTCAGTGCATCTGAGAGCGACTGCACTGCTGGCTGACCAAACAATTTCTGGTTTTCCCTGGCATTAAACAACTCGGATGCAATCCCTGATGGTGTAGGGAGGGGACAAGGGGTCAGGGTCGGGCACAGGGCCACCACAGATGAGAGGTTGGAGTCCCCTTTTCCTGGTTGTCTTCTGCCCCTGTTGCTGGGAAGGAGCTGTTGACTGGTGACCTAAACTGAAACACTGGGTGATGCTGCTGTGGTGTCCTCTGAGCTCCTTAATTGGCTCAGTCGGTCAGTAATGAGTGACTCCCGCAGGACATATTTGTTTAATAGTGAATTTAACTAATGGCATTTGCATAAGTGGGAATTGAAACAGAAAGAGTGAGAAGACAAATATGAGGATTCAGATGGACTGCAGGGAGCCCCAGGGTGAGCAGGAGGGACAGGGACAAAGCAACTGGGTACGGGCATGTGGCTGGTCTGTGCTCACTGCCT
This sequence comes from Calyptomena viridis, assembly GCA_013390005.1. NCBI lineage: Eukaryota > Metazoa > Chordata > Aves > Passeriformes > Eurylaimidae > Calyptomena > Calyptomena viridis. The sequence continues at coordinate 83,134 of WEIV01008458.1, read as the reverse complement.
GTGGCCTCTGGGCAAGGGTGGAGGAGATTTTGGGGCAAATGTCCAGGAGGAGCAATTCACAACCTCTGTGAAGTGCCCGTGGGTGCCTCCAGCTTGGGTGTGGAAAATGGTACAATTCAGTGCAGAGACCAAAGAGAAACTGAGGCAGAAAGTCAAGGTGGGAGTGGGGGAAAGCTGGCAGGATGACCTGGGTCAGGGGACACATTGGATTATGGACATGGTGTGTGGGAATCTGTGCCTCTAAGCAGGGATCTTGGGGAGAGCAGAGTGTCCCTGCTCCTTTAGGGGCCACCTTTAACTGGATACGTGCCAGGTGAAATTCTGCTCCTCCAGCACTTCCCATCCTCTGTCAGCCTCCTGCCAGGATCTCTGCTGTGTCTGACGGGCCATTGCAAACCCCAACCCTCCCTTCTCCCCCAGGTTTCCAGCAGCTGTGACTATGTCTTCGTCAGTGGGAAGGAGTCTCGGGGCTCCATGAGCGCCCGGGTCACCTTCACCTACGAGCACCTCTCGGCCCCGCTGGAGATGACAGTGTGGGTCCCCAAACTGCCGCTGCACATCGAGCTCTCGGACGCCCGGTTGAGCCAAGTGAAGGGCTGGAGGGTGCCCATCCTGCCGGACAGGAGGTGGGTGCTGCGGAGCCACTGCGCACAGGGTCTGTCCAGCCTGGAAAAGGCAAGGTGGAGGTGGTGGTAGTGGGCTAATTGCCTCATTCAGCTACTTAATGAGGAGGTTTTAAAGCTGGTGGAGCCAGAGTTGTCTCAGGGGTCCTCAGTGGAAAAGTGAGAGCCCATGGACACAGGTTGCATGTTTGTATGGAAGGAAGAAAATTTCACAGTGAGGTTGGTTAATCACTGAAGCAGCTGATGGGGAACATTGCTCCTTGGCAATGGTCAACAATTCCCTGGATGAAACTGGGAACAGCCAATTTCCAAAGTTACCCCTTATTTGAGCTCTGGAGACCTCCAGGTGTCCATCCCAACCAGAGTTATCTTGTCCTCTCAGCTGTTTAGGGGGTGGAGAGTCTGGTGACCCTGTAACCACATGCTGCTAAAGTCCTTGAACACCTCATGGACAATGGCCATCTTTTGGCCAGGAGCCACCAGTTTTTTGATGACATTGCATTTTTCCCTGCTCAGCCACCCTTCTCCTTTCTTGTGGGGGGGGCTGAAGAGCTGTGGCAGTGGGGAGCTTGGCAGCACTGCCCACCCACTGCCCCATCCCACAGGTCGGTGCGGGACAGTGAACACGAGGAGGACGAGGAGGAGCGGAAGCAGAGCCGGGGCTGTGCCCTGCAGTACCAACATTCCACACTGCAGGTCTTCACCCAGTTCCACACCACGGCAGCAGAGGGCACGGAGCAGGTGGTCACCATGCTGGGGCCCGACTGGCTGGTGGAGGTCACCGACCTGGTCAGTGACTTCATGCGCGTGGACGACCCACGGGTGGCCCACATGGTGGACAGCATCACGCTGGCCGGGAGGGAGCCGGGCACCACGCTCTTCAAGGTACTCCTGGCCACCTTTCCCCGTCTCTGCCAGCTTGGCTGGGGGTGGCAGGCGGTGACAGGCACCCCTGTCCCCTGCAGGTCGTGTCCCCACTTGTGGAGGCGGTGCTGGGCGAGACCCTGGTGACGGTGGCGGAGGAGAAGGTCAGCATCACGGACCTGAAGGCCCAGGTGGTCTCCAGCCTCTCGCTGTCCCTCCACCCCAGCCCTGGCAACAGCCACACCATCATCGCCCGGACGTCTGTGCAGCAGACACTCAGCTTCTTCAAGCAGGTGAGGCCAGGGGGTGCATTTGGGCTTGGGGTGTCTGCTGGGGAACTTGGGGTGGGGCAAGGGCTCCATCTGCAACCCCCTCCTCCCAAATCCTGCCCACACTCATCTCAGGCCCCTACAGCATCTACTGTCCTCCAGACACCCTGGTGGCTTCAAAGCACCCCATAAAACTTCACACAGACCTGTGATTCAACCCTGCCCAGCCTGGAGACAGGACACAACCATGGGGACAATGCGGGAGGGATGAAATCCTATACAGTTCCTAGCACAGCTCTGGTAGCCATATCTGGCACCTCTGGGGTGGGGTATGGAGTGATCCTGGGCAAGTGTGGGGAACATTGGGGAGAAGAATAGACTAAAAAGAAAAGAAACAAATAATGGTTGGAAGGAACAAGATGGATAATGAAGCAGTAAAGGGTGAATTGGATGGAGAGAGGGATGCAAAAGGAAATGGATGGAGGGATGGACAGATGGGTGCAGGTGGGACTGGCATCCTGCTGGGCAACCGGTGCCTGTGTTGGTCCCGCAGGAAGCGCTCCTGAGCCTGTGGATTTCCTACAGCGACGGCACCACGGCCCCCCTCTCCCTCTACGACCCCAAGGACTACAACCTGGTGGTGAGCAGCCTGGACGAGAAGGTGGTCTCGGTGACCCAGGACCGGGCGTTCCCCTTGGTGGTGGCGGAGAGCGAGGGCGCGGGGGAGCTGCTCCGGGCAGAGCTGGTCATCTGCGAGAGCTGCCAGAAGACCAAGCGCAAGAGCGTCCTCTTCACAGCCCTGGCCACCGTGCGGGTCCACTTCGGGTCCGAGGAGGACCCGACCTATGACTATGACCATGTGTCCAGCAAGCCAGGGCTGGGGGAGACAGGGGCCAGTACCACCCTGCGGGCAGAGGTGGAGAGGAAAGCGGACCCGAGCGAGGACAGTAGGATGTCCAGCGCATCTCATCCCACGGAGGACTTCCCCACCATCCCTACCGGCTTTGTCCAGGTGACCCGGGGGCTGACGGACCTGGAAATAGGCATGTACGCCCTCCTGGGTGTCTTCTGCCTGGCCATCTTGGTCTTCCTCATCAACTGCATTGTCTTTGTGCTGAAATACCGGCACAAACGCATCCCGCCTGAAGGCCAGACCAACATGGACCACTCCCACCACTGGGTCTTCTTGGGCAACGGGCAGCCCTTGCGGGCTCACAATGACCTCTCCCCACAGCCCGAGAGCCCGGGGAACCCCCTGGAAAACGTGCAGACCTGCTGCCATGGGGACCACCACAGCAGCGGGAGCTCGCAGACCAGCGTGCAGAGCCAGGTCCACGGCCGAGGGGACGGTTCCTCGGGGGGCTCCACACGGGACCAGAGCGAGGACCCGCTCAACTCACCCACCTCCAAACGGAAGCGGGTGAAGTTCACCACCTTCGCCACAATGCCCTCCGACGAGCTGGCCTACAACTCCATCCCCATCGCTGATGAGGAGGACTTGGAGTGGGTCTGCCAGGACATGGGGCTGCAAGACCCCGAAGAGCTTCACAACTACATCCGCAGAATCAAAGAGATCGCTTAACGCAGGGGCAGAGGGGATGGGGCGGGAGGGAGGGGGCTGCCACGCTGTGCCACGCCATGCCACGCCGTGCCATGCCACGCCACACCACGCCACACCACACCGGCTGCTTCCCTGGGGCCGGAGATCCAAATCTGGCTCTCTTGCGCGTTCCCTTTTCCGCACATCTCACGTCCTCACCCTGTCGGAAGCACCCCCAGGGGCCTTTTTCTTTTCTTGCCCTTTACCGACTGGTTTTCCCAGGGGAGGCAGCAGCACACACGTGGCCCCCCCCAACCTTCTTGCCCGTGGCAAGGGAGGTGAGCAGAGGGCAGAGATGGATGGGGTCAAAGCCCTGGTGTGTGCGCGTGTCCCTCGGAGAATGGGCGGGATGGTGCTGCGGGTCCTGCCGTGCAGGGGGTGGAAGAGGGGAGATGTCCCACTCCCCCCCATGAGCCCAGCAGAGAGGTGGAGGGTGGGAGTTTCTTGAAGGTCATCCCCTGCCTTTGCTGCACTTGGCTGCACAATTCTGGAGGTGAGTGCTGGTTCAGGGATTTGCTGCCCTGTGGTTGTTGGGTGTTGGGGGGTCCCCTCCCACCCAGAGCCCACTGGCCCATGCTGTGGGTGATGCTGGTGTGAGGCAGGAGGGGAGGACAGCTGGTGGGGGGCTGGAGCCCAATGGCCATGGGTCTGGGGCACTACTACCCCCATTGCCTGCTGTGTCTCAGCCCCAGATGCCAGGCTTGTCCCATCTCCTGCTGCCTGGAAAGGGCTGTGGCCCACGGGCAGGGCAGCTGCAAGTTTGCTGCCCATGAGCCTGCCTGCCCTGCCTGCCCCTCAGCAGTGGGGCCAGTGCTGGGTCCCCCCACCCGACAGCCCTTCTGGGACCTCCAGGATGGGCCACTGGTTTCTGCCCCCCTCAGTGATGGAATGTGGGTCCGGGACTGGAAGGTGGTACAGGTGTTTCCCACTGCCCCTGTGGGACCAAGTCTGGGTGGGGACACCCACAACCAGACCTGGCCTGAGCCTCCCAGTGCCAGCCCAGTTCCCCCAGTGCCAGCCCAGCAGGGATGCCCGGAGCCAGGCTCAGCCTCTGTGGTGCCTTCTGACTGCCATAACCCGATGCCTCCCTGGTCACCTCACGCTGGCAGCAGCTCCCAGCCCCTCTGGTTCAGCCCAGAGGCCCCCCCAGCCCAGGCCACCCCATCTCCCAGCTCAGAGCATCCTCAGCCAGGTTGCCCCTGGTACCAGGGCTGTGGGGCTGGGGGTCCCAGGCTGTGCAGTTGTCCCCATGGGCACTCATATGTGGGGACAGGGACCCTCCTGGCATCACCCAGTGGAGGGGGATGTGGAGGCTGGCAGTGGATTATTTCTGGATCGGGAGTTACCCACCACTGTGTCTCTTCTTNTTTTTTTTTTTTTTTTTTTCTTAAATAAAAGACCAGAAAACTAAAGAATGAAACAAAAAGTCTAAAAATGAAAAAAAAGCCTAAACCAAGTGGCATTGCAGCACTGTGATGGGCCCTGTCTCTGCTGTGGTGCCCGGGGTGGGGGCTTCCAGTGATTTGGGAGTCAGCCCTGGTGGGTGTGGGATCTGCTGGGGACACACACACACTGCCAGGGTCCTGGGGGCATGGCTCAGCTGTGACCCCCACCTGAGCTCTGAGCACTTTGGGGTCAGAACTGTGGATCTGGGGCTTCCCCTCCCAGATCCTCCTCTCTTAGGCAGCCTGACGAAAGGTGGGTGGGCAGGGACCAGTGATGCAACCCTATTCTTGCTGCCCCCGTGCCTCAGTTTCCCTGGCAGTGAGCCACAGTCCTGGGTGGTGTGCAGTGTTTCAAAAGCCTCTTTAAAGAGTTTATCAATTTAGGGTTATGAAAATTTCTCCCCTGAGTGGCCTTAAAACTTACCTGATAGCTCTATGCTGATTTTATATATGCATATATATACATATGTATGTGTGAGGGAACTGAGATGTGCTCAGGGGCCAGGCAGGTGATGCCATTAGTTGGTTTTACTGTGCCCCGTTATCTGAAGGACCCAGGTCTGGCTCAACGAGCTGCTGAGCTGAAAGTGGCTCCGAGCAGTAAAATTAACACAGCCAACTTCCCTGCTTGGAACTGCCAAACCTCCTCGTTCAATTAACATATATGAATATTTGTGGGGGAAAAAAATAAAATAAGAAAAAGAGAGGGGAAAGGTAAGAAAAGGGTATAATAAAATTTTATCATTGTAATAAGAGCCGGCAGCGCCTGACTCCTGGTCCGTGGAGCTGTGAAGGTGGAGGTGGGGGAACAGGGATGGATCCACAGGAATCTGGGTAGCTTACCCAGGCTTGGGGTGGGGTGTCCCTGCAGCTGAGCCACTGCCAGGCTTTGCCCCCCTTCTTCTGGCTGCTCACCCACCACCTCCTCCTGGCTGCAGCCAGGCCCAAGGTCTGACACCAAGCATCAGCAGCAGTTTTCCAGCCCATCACTTCCCATTTCTGCTGATGGATCCAGCTCGGGTCTCCGAGAGCCCTTGGGAAGGCAGCACCCACGGGCCAGGGGAACCCACGCTGTTGATGCTCTCGTGCCCCTGTACCCCCAGCTCGTGTCCTGCAGCAGCACTGCACCCCCAGGCACCTCCATCCAGGCACTTCCCAAATCACCTCCTCCCCTCGGATCTGGGTGAGGGGCAGCAGGAAGAGCAAGAGAGCTGCTCAGGGTGGTTTTGCAGCTGTGTAAGTGTCTATTTATTGATATCTATATGTATATATTTATACTTCATACATATGTATGTATTTATACTNATTTATATATATATAAAGGATGTATATGTGTAGTCCCTGTATGGATCCATGCAAAGGGCTTTGCTCAGGTGCAGGGGTGTGTGGATGCACACACAGACACCCATAAATACACACACACTTGCCCCTGAGCATCACTCACCATCCCAGCCCTCAAACAGTCCCTCTGGGCATTAGGAGCACCAGGGAAGGAGCTCACCACCAATTTATTTGGGCCTCTGATGACCTTGAAGCCGGTCAGCAAACACACCAGGAGGCAGCAGGCAAAACACCTGGGACAAACCCCAGGAAAATGAGAGCACTGAGAAGGCTCTGGTGGTGTCTGATGGTGTCTGGTCCCTTCCCCAGTTGCTTCTCGTGACTCCTACTACTGCCATTTCATATTTTTCCCAAAGGAATAATCCAGTTGGAACATAATTAACAAAAAAGACCCCAGAGAGCAGCTGGAGATGGGGCGATGGAGACTCCAGCCCACCCTTGTGCTGGGGGCTGGTGGCACCTACTGGGACAGGCCACCAGCCACCTCTGCTAATCCAAAACCAGCACCTTCCCCCTTTATTGCTTCAGATCCCAGTAAATAATCCCCCACCAAACAGCCAAGTCTCAGTGAAAGAAAAAAAAGCAGAAAATAATTAAAAAGCAGCCTCTCTCCCAGCTCCCCTCAGTGCTCTCTCTGTTTATTCCCGCTGCCTTTTCCCTGTTTAGTGGTTCACTATCTGTTCCCAGCAGGCAGGGACATATTTGCATTTTAATTTGGTGTTGTGAGGCTGCACAAGCCACCTGTGAGGAGGAGGCAGAGCTGGAGCCTCACACCCCTGCACCCCGATGCCCCCCACCTCCCAGAGGGAAGCTTGGTCCCCCCAGTCCTGCCTTAAAAATTCCTTTTAAAAATGATACTCTTAAAAATCCCAACAAACCTCATAAAGCATCAATGTCCTCATGCAACAGAGAGAGCAGGGGTCAAAGGAGAGTGAAAAACAGGAATTATTTTTGCTGAGGTCAGCCCCTCCCCTTCTCCATCCGCCCCATTATCTCCCCCATCATTTCCTGGTGTCTTGGGTTTTCTCTCTCCAGCACATCCTTGTTGTGGTCCCCCTGGGATGCCTCCAGCCACTTTCCCTCTATGTGCAGCACTGTCCTCAGGATGGGATTGTTTGTGGACAGGGACCACAAAACCCAAGGGACTGTGGGGGACCCAACTGTGTTTCCACCTCTGTGATGTTGCTTCCATCCCATCCTGTGCCTGGAGCTGTCCCACATCACCGGGGATGGAGGGATATTCCCGACACCATGGAAGATTTATTTTCCGGGAATACAAGTGATAAGAAGAGCCTCTTCACAGTCATTTCCGACTGTCCCAGGGAAGTTTAATTAAGGCAGGACCCGCGCGTTGCCGCCCCTCGCTGTTGACATTAACGGGGCAGGATTTGCGCGGCAGCCGGGACATAATTACTTTGGTAATTGCGCCATTATTTCTGGGGGCTCGCAGCTCCGTTTTCTGCCCGGCTCAGCGAAGATCCTCCCTAGGGAGAGGGCAGGGATGCTCTCGTCTCTGCACCAGCTGGAGCTGAGGATGGGCTTCCCGAGTGGCTCCAGGGAGCGGAAATAGGAAAGCCCATCGGAGCCCAAACTTTTGGGGCTCCTCCTCTGCGCTGGGAAGCTGTTCCCCACCTCCCAACTGTGGATCCTTCTGTGCTGCCTATTCCCCTGGGCATGGCTACTGCTGCAGGGAGAGGGACTGGAGCTGGTTGGGAGTGGGGAGAGAGCTGCAGGTCTCCCAATCACCCAAGAGCACCCAGGAGTCTCCACAAGATTTTAGGTTCCTGCTATGAATTTCCCCTCCATTTTCTAGGAATCACCCATCCCTTTCCAGGGATGGTTGGACTGGAGACCCTCTGGAAGGTTTTTCAGGGTTGGCTGGGAATTTTTGCTGCTCTCCAGGACTCCCCGTGGTTTGCCAGGAATTCCGGGGCCTTTACAGGGTTTCATTGGTCTGGTGGAAAGTGTCACTGCAGGGACTTGGAGTGAGATGAGCTGGAAGGTCCCTTCCAACCCAAACCAGTCTGCGATTCCATGATTCGGGACAGACAGCCATGCTCCCTAATCCCGTGGCTGCTCCCCCCAAACCTGCTGTGGGCTTTCATTCCAGTGCCTCAGTAAAGGTGTGTCAGGATGGCATTAAGAGATGCAGATCCCTTTAACCACCGTTGCATTTTAAATGAGCTTCCCGTAAAGTAACGGGCTCATTTTCAGTTCACCGACTCAGCACCGGGGAGGGGGAACCATTTCCCGTAGTTCCCACCTGCCCTCCGATGGGATCGTGCCAGCACAGGGCAGTGCCGGTGGGTGACCCGGTGTCCTCAGGGGGGCCCGATGCCAGGTGGGACCACCCTGCCCAGGGATGGCGTGTCCCCCCTCCCAGCTCTGCTCTGGAGCGGATGCGGAGCCCTCGCCCACAGCAGTGGGATCGCTCCCTGCAGAGGGTGCAGTGAGAGCCCAGAGTTGCTAAATCCAGCTATTCCTGGCTGAGCCAGGCAGGGCAGGCAGCAGATGCTGCTGGCTGTCCCGGCAGCACGGCCAAAGAAAAGTCCCAATTTTGTTAGTTCGTGGATTTAAAGGTCACGGAGGAGCAGCTTGTCTGACCTCCCGTGACACGGCTCAGCGAATGGCACCCAATTACCCGGCTGCTGGGCTTGGCATTATGTCCCATTAAAGGGCTCCTCTTGGACATGATTGAAATCCAGGCTGTGAGGGTTGCACGGGGCCACAGCCCTTCAGTCTTCCTGTAGGAGAATGCATCTCCCAAATATTTGGCTTTGGAGGGACAGCTGAGCTCCTGGGGTCTCCTCATGTCTGGGGCCAAAGCACTGAGTGGTTTTTGGTGCTGGACCAGGGAAAATTAAACCTTTTGGCCACGCAGGAAAAAAAACATGGAACTTTTTCCTTGCAAATTAGTGGGTTTACAACTTTTTTTTTATTGTCATTCTGTTCACTGGGAATCTAAGGAACTGCTCTGCAGGATGGGACCTCCATGGTTGGAGAAACCAGCTCAGCCTTGAGGGAAGAATGGCTTAAACTGGGATGCAGCTGCGAAGACCTGGCTGGGGGTGGAAACAGCACCTCTGTCCTGATCCAGCACGACAGGGACAGGATGCAGAGCTCCAGGCCCTCAACACCCTCCTGGGTGGCCCTGTAACATGGCTTCACCCCTCTGTGCCTCAGTTTACCTTGGCACTAATATGTCCTTGGTCTGTGGGTAGGTGGGTTCAGGGCTGCAGTTTCAGATGCAGCCTAATTAGTGTAACAATAATTCACTGCTCAGTAATTAATCACAGCCAATTTTCACGCTCTCCCCATCCCGTCCCCCTCCCTATATTTGCAGGGTTTAGTGCTGTCCTTTGCAAAGTGCCATTTAGGACACCTAGTTAAATCCACCTAGTGTAGTTAAATCTACACCCACTTCAGGGCAAATAAAATCCTCTCTCAGCCCAAACTTCCACCCAGCTCAAGCTCCAGCTCCAGTTCCCTGCTGTTGACGAGGGAACTGATGCCCCAACACACCAGGACACTTTTGCCTGCCCCGACCTTGCAGGGGTTCAGGCCTTTTGGCTCCATATCCCTGTTGGAAACGGCGGGTGCCCAAGCCAGGATCGTGCATGGAATAATTGGAGGCAGCATAGATCACCCTAACGACGCAAATCCAATTAGCCAAGGGTTAAGCACTCCACTGATGAAAACCAGGGGCTCAAACTGCTGAGCCAGCAGAAGTTCTGCACCGATCAATGCCATGTAAATAATATTGCTGGTTCCTGGGAGCCCATCGCTTTCTGTCTCAACAGTGAAATACATTTTGTCTGGCAGGACCCCACTGAGCAGATTAATAAGCATCGTCCTGGTTTAGGTCTGGGGGGGCACATGGAGACGCCGCCTTTCCCGGCTCTCCCGCACACACAGTTAAGCAAAATGAGGAATAATTGCTGCTCGTGTCGTGCTGGAGGCTGCTGTCAAATGGCCTGGAATTACTTAGGGAATGAGGAGGATTCTCTGAGTTGTAGCTGCAGTGGAGAGGGAAAAAATGCTGTGTCTACACTGGTGTAACCCAACCACTGGTTTATGGAACTGGAGCACTCCAGGAAGCTCGAGAGAGGGGACATGAGCTGGGACACACAGAGAGGCTCCCAGTGAGAGCTGCCCCAGCTTACCTGGACCCACCATCCACTCTGCGAGGTCCATGAGCTGGTCTGAGTCCCATCATTGATGCTCTGGTGGCTACTAAGGCTTCTGCCTCTTCTCCACAAGCCCACCCATTCACCCCCCATACTGCTGATCCGAATTCCTCCCGATTCATCCCAACCTCCGAAGCATCTAAAAGCAGAGCCATGGGGAATCACTGCATTCCCCTAAACTCTCTCTCCCCAACCCAGATGCCTGCAGGGACCTGCTGAATCACGGAATGGTTTGGGTTGGAAAGAACCTTAAAATTCATTTCATTCCACCCCCTGCCATGGGCAGGGACACCTCCCACTATCCCAGGTTGCTTCAAGCCTTGTCCTACCTGTCCTTGGACACTTCCAGGGATGGGGCAGCCACAGCTTCTCTGGGCACCCTGGGTCAGGGCCTGCCCACCCTCACAGGGAAGGATTCCTTCCCAGTATCCCTCTGTCAGTTTGAGATCACTGGACACCACTTTCCTCAGTGACAGTCAGACCCTGAAGGGTTATTGCTTCCAGAGTGATGCACAGAACTGGACAGTGGCAGAGATGCTGCTGGGGTTGGGGAAGCACCACCTTGGCTGTTGTGATGGGCATTTTGCATCCCAGGACTTTGCTCTGGGTGCCTTGGATTTGTCCCTGTTTAACCTGGTCGATCATGGCTGAAACACCAAGACACTCCAGGAGAAAAAGGATAGAAAAAACACATTCAAAAATAAAAATATTTCTTTTTGATATGTTTTCTTGGCTTGCAATAAGCCACTTCAATCTTTTGATCTGAAATTTCTTCCCCCCTGACACGTCCTTTGCTTGCATTTATTTATTTTTGCCTTAAAAAGCTGGAAATAAACCCAAGCCATTTTGATTTTGACTGGAACAGAGCAGAAGACGATGTCTCTGGAAAGTGATTTTTTTTCTGAACCACTTCAGAACCAGGAAAAAGAAAAAGCCCAAATAAATCTGTTGTTGGCATAACTGAGAGGAAGATATTGAGTGTGTGGAGATCTTCAGGAGTGTTGGCCTTGGCTCAGCTCTACCAACAGCTGGAGATGCCAAAATGCCTCTGGAAAAAGCTGGAGGGGAGCTGGGGGTGCAGGAGCAGGGCCCTGGGGTGCTTGGCAGAGGGAGGATGGAGCAGCACCCCTGAAGCCAGAATGAAGCCCTCCAGCATGGAAATGATCCCATCTGGGGGAGGTTTCAAGGATTTGGGCTCTCAGCTGGCTCAGAGGGATGTAGCTCAGGGTCCTGCAGCCTGGGGAAAGCCACCTGTCCTGGCTCATGATGGAACAACCTTATTACTGAGTTCCTCCCCCCCGAAAAAATGGGCATTGGGGACCTCTACAACTCACAGGCTTAATTTTTTTTTGGAGGTATTTCCTTAGGGCTCTTTGCTGGGATCACCCCAGGCTGCTGTGGGTACCCACCCAGAGCAGGCTGTGTGTGCCTGGCTGGGTAAGAGCCCACGTGAAGAGCACTGCAGGTCACCTCCACTTCAGCCAGGCCAGGCAGAAAGCACTGGGGGTGTGAGTGAGACAAACCGGGGCTTTCTGGGAGCACCAGCAACAAGTTCAGTGCCATTTCAACCAAGAAACATCATTTCTGGTCCCACCACAGCTACAGCATCACTTTGCTGGGTTTGTGTACTGTGAATGCAACCAGGGCACAGGCACCTTCCTGCATGTCTCTGCCCCCAAACAGCAGCTCCCAAACCCTCTTGAAAGCGGTTGAATCATTTCATTAGTGTGTTTTTAAAGCTGTCATTACTGGGGCTCTCAGGTAGCTGTTTTATAACCAGTTTATTTTTCTCTCCACACTCAAAATGTCCACAATTTGTTTCAAATCACTGCAGTGCACACATTTGCCAGGTCCTCTCTCTATTACCTGATTTTGTATTTAGGCTTTTTGTTGTAGGTTGTGATCAGGAGGGAGTTCTCCATCCATTAGTGTGGAAGCAAAGTGTCTCTGGGGCAGCTTCCCTGGGCTCTTATGATTTGATTCCAGCTAATGGCTGTGGTTGAAAAAATACAGGTATCCTAAAACCCACCCTCCTTGTGCTTTTGGGGGTTACGAAGGCACTGGAAACTTCTGGCTAAAAACTACAGCCCCCATCCCAGTGCTGGGATGTTTTATCCTCCCCCTCAATGGCCCTGCAAATTGCTTTTTGCCTCATGTGGTTGGGGAATGTTTTGTTTCAAGGCTCACTGATGTAGAGATGGCAAATTTCCCCTGTAATTAGGTTGGGATTTCCTTTTCCTTTCCCCTCAAAACCCATAGTGTTTCAAAAAGAGGTGGTTTATTTCTGGAGGACATGGCAGAAGACACAGGAGGCAAAGCCAGCCTGGAGGGGAAGTGGCATCCAGGGCTGCAAACCTTCCTCCCGAGAGAGAGGAGAGACTTCTGAACCCAAGTTGGCAAAGCAGTGGTGCATGAGGGCTGTGTTATGTTTTCCCCAAGTGCCCATGTCCATGATTGTGCTTGTTGCCAAACAATGGTGGAAAAATCCAGCTTCTTCCTAAGTCCTGACCCTCAGGACCCTCCTTGGGTCTCCAGCCCGAGCTCGTGCCAGAATAAATCCCAATAAAAGGAGCAAAGACCCTCTTCCTAATCCTATACCACAACATGCAAACCCCTTCCAGACCTCCACAGGGCTCAGAGATGTGGAATGCAACGTGGAATGGATCCAGGTTGGCTGTGGGGAGCTCCAGCCATGTTTCTTTCTTATTTTGCCACTCCTTCCCCATTTCTCCCCCCATTCCCAGCAGCATGTGATCTATAGCAAGATAACAGCTTCAATTGCTCCAAATTGCTTATTGAGGACTCTGTGGTAAATCAATGATTTTAAATGGGATCACAGAATAGCAATCCCAACAACAGTGGAATAAAAAAAACAAATGGAGCTGGTTGGCAGCGAGGAGAGGGAAGGGCTGGGCTGATTGCCTTCAGCTCTGCTGCTGGTGATGGGCACCAGAGCTGCAGTGTGGGATACAGGATCCGCCCTATCCATTTGGGAACTAGTCTGGGTAAAGCCAAGTGAGGGATGAGCTTGTAAAGTGCTGAGTGGGTTTCCCCTGCTCCTTTGTCACAGGTGCTGGAAGTAAAATTGGGATCAGCTCTTCAGCATCACTCCTGGGACAGGATGCACAGTGCTGGACCCCCAAAACTCCTACAGTAAGGTCCTGAGTTTCCTACACAGAGCAGGGGAACCAAGCCATGGGTGTGTGGCAACAAACTGGGCTAAAATCCCCCAACACGTGCACACAGGTCCCTGCACATCCTCCACCTCCACCCTGTTTGCAGACAAGGTGCAGACAAGGCCAAATTCCCACCAAAGCCATTACTCATCCCCTCCAAATTTAATTCCTGGGTGTGAATACCCCCATTCCTCTCAGAACAAACAGCCTGTTGGTCGCTATTGAAGAACATGAGTTATCATGTCCTTAAATAGCCATTCTCTTGCTTTTAAGTGCTCGGGTTCTCACAGTGAGTTAGTGAGAGCAGAAACGCTGTCACTTAGCAACCTCCCCAGTTTGGAGGATGCAAAGGGAGGTGGGGAGGGGGGATTTCTGTCTTTCTTCTGCTGGAATTTCCAACTCGGCTCAGTCCTGAAATTTCTGCCTCTGTGAGACAAGACACAATGAAGATGCAGGCAAACAAAAGCACCATTAGACATGTCAGGGAGTGGATGAATGAGCTCTCTTCCTTTCAGGATTTTCTCTCCCCCTTGATTAATGAATTTCATTTACCACATTAACAACCCCACCTTCATCTGCATGGTCAAGGCAACAAGTGGCCCTGCCTCAGTGTTGGCTCAATTGGGATGCAACGGATGGAGGGATGAACGGAGGGATGAACAGAGGGATGAACACAGGGGCTTTCTCCCACCTGGCAGAAAACAAACCAGTTTCATGGGCATCCCTCATGCTTTCCAGAGATGGGATGAAAGGACACCTACAAAATCACATGACAAGTTTTCTGTTGCTCTCTGTGGCCATTTCCTATCTCTGCCACCCAAATCTGGAGCATTTCAATCCATACAGGTCATTTTAAAGTGACTGGAAGAGGGAGAGTTGGCTGCAACAGGTGAAACCCAAGAGCGGGTGCTGGAGAAGGTCGTGGTAGTTCTGGGGCCATGTGGGTGAATTAACTTCAATCAGCTGCAGGTTTATAAAAAACATTCATAGTCTTGAATGGGAATGGGGTGAGTTTAGGATGGATTTCACCCCGGAGAAGAGAAGCTGGATGGAGTCCAAGATCTTTGGCTCTGGGATGAGCTGTTTCATGGGGTTCAGGTTAGAAGTGAGTGCAGATGGATGTCCCCAGGAGTCAAGGCTTTGGCTGTCATTGGCTCCCCCAGGTGGGACACTTTCTACACTTCCTGCCTGAGCATCCCCAGATGACACTACAACACTGGCCTCAGGCACGGGACTCTGCTGGAGGTACCAACCTGAGCAGCCCAGGAGTCCATGAGAAGAGATGGAGGAGAGGGATGATGATGTTTCTGCTGAGATGTGCACAGAGCAGGGCCAGCAGGGATCCCCTGTTCAGAAACTGGACATAAGGAGAAGACCCAGAGAAGCAGAAACAATGCAGAAACCACCTGATTTGCAGGGTGCAGAACAAACAGGGAGCACTGCAGGCCCGTGATCTCATGGCAAGGGGTTCCACCACTTCTACTCCCCCTGCTCAGGTCCCCTTTGGGTTTCTGGCTACAGGTCCCACCCCCCAGTGGAAGATGGATCAGGATCTGAAACACAGCCCCCATTCTGCTTTAATAGACCATTTACTGTATCTAGTGAGCAAAATGCCACCGCCCTTGCAAATACAGCTGGGACTGGGCCACCACAGAGCCCCACCGGTGTCTATTGTGCAGCTGCTAAAGAACCTTCCTAGTAATTAATTGTTGGTGATTTTGGAGGGGAGAACTTGCCCATTACACACACCATGCAATTAGCTCTATTTAAAAAGCTCACTGCAGGGCTGGATTCAGCAAACTTGGCTCACCTCAAAGAGCAGTTAAGTGCATGCTTAACTTTAAGCAGGTCCTTTTGTCTCACATACTTCAGATTAAGCATATGCCTAACTCTGGTGCTTATTCTGCACTTGATTTAAAATCTAACTTGGTTACAGACTGACAGAAAGTCATCAGCTCATACTGGCAGCATGTGCAGTTCTCAGCATGGGCAAACACACGTCTCCTCGTGCAGCACCACAACCTGATTTGCAGTTTTCTCATCTCCAGGGTGGTTTTTCCCCCTGAAAACCCAATGCTGGACCTTAAAGAAAGGACTGGAGGGTTAGAAGGGGTAGCAGATACCAGAGACCATCCTTGAGAGGAGCAGCACCCGCAGCCAACTAAATTCCCAGAAGGAAGATCAGGGATGGGAGGATTTAAGGACCAGAAAATGCCACAGTTCCTGCCAAGGCTGGAGGTTTTGCTGGTGTTTAAACAGGCTCCTTGCCCATGAAAGTGAGCAGGATGGTCCCACCGTGGGTCCCTGCAAATCATGAGGGGAAAAGCCCCGTCTGCCAACCCTTGAGCTGCCACCCATGTCGGGGAAAATTGAGCAAAGTCTCTTCTCACTTTGCTGCTCTCCCCGTCTGTAAATACTTAGAGATAGCAGCCGTAAAAGTACCTTAGAGAGAAGGCAGCAGTAAAATTACATCAAGCCTAGAGGCTTAAACTGATTGAAGGATACATTTTCCAAGCTGATACAGCTAATGCAGCAGAAGAGTCTGGTGCACTGAGCAGCTCGTGGAATTTGATAGTTTTTTGCCCTTCTAAACGGCCAGACATCTGGGAAAACCCCCCACGAATATTTCGGGAACGTTTTCAGAGCGAATGCAGTGGTGGTAGGGAATGTGTCAGCCAGAGGCAAAAGTCTCGGAGATTTTCAATGCAAACAGCCATTGCTGGAAAAAAAATTAGGGATAGTGCTAATGCTGGTGTGGTGCCGCCGCCTGTGCCGCCGTTTGGCCCTTTCGGAGGATCAGGATTCATGGCTGTGACGGCGATCCCGGTGACTTTTCCTGCGCTTCCCGGCAGGCGCTGGGGACACAGGGGGACCGAACTGCCGCAGCGCTGACACCAGGGATGGATCCCGGCGCCTGCGGCTTTTCCCATTGCCGGGAGCAGGGAAGGGACAGCGAGGAGCGGAGGGACGGATGGCTTTGCTCTGCAGCGGGGATTTCCCCCGGGAGCATCAGTAAATGTGCCAAAAAGATCTTTAAGCCACTCCTATTACCCCTGTTGCACTTTCTCTGTGCTTGTCAGGGGGTGGGAGGGGACAGGAAGGGGGGGTTTGACCCCAATAAAGGCCAGAATTTTGATTCATTTGTGTAGTAAACCCTCCAAACCTTCTCATCTCCCCAGCCACGGAAATCTGGCTGTCAAAGGGATGAAACATCCTCTTCCCCACAGAGATGACAGGCAGGAGGGAGGGAGGTGCAGCCTCCCACTTTATGTCTGATGGATCCAACCTTCTCCAGAGACCCTCCTTGTTCCCCAGCCTTCACAAGGATGAAGCAGGAGGGGGTGTGAGCTCCTGTGTTCTCCAGTAAATGGGCTCGGGGTGTTAAAACTACCGGTGTGCCCATCCTGTCCCATCCCCAGCTGCACAGGGAAAGGGGAGGCAAGAAAGAGCAGGATCAAAGGGCACAATTACCTCTTCTGGTTGCAAAGGGCGATTTCGAACAGCGTCAGCCACACTCTCCTTATCCCGTGGTGTCACCTTCAGGGAGAAGGAAGTGACTGGGGAAGAGGCACCCAGCCCTGGCACCAGGGTGGGATAATGCCAGGAACTGCTCACTCCAGGTGACAATGCGAAGTCCCAAGGAGGGCCGGTGGGGTGATGGCAACTCGCTGCTCTCCAGCTCGTTTTTGGGTTCATAATGAAGCACAAGGTTATGCTGGACTTGAACAAACACCACAGACACGGCAATATGCTAATAAATGCTGATTTAAATTTGATGGAAGCCAGGAAGAATTATCCCAGAATGTATTAATTAGTGTGATTATGAGGTGTTTGAAAAATGAAAATGCAAAGCAGAGGCTACAAGGAGGAAAGGTATGTAAGGCGGGAGAGCCTTTGAAGCTCTTCCCAGAGGGATGTGCCTGGATTCCTGCACTGAGGCCAGTCCTCTCTCGGGGACTCGCTGCAGCCCCTTCCCCAGGACCCCCCGAGGCACAGCCCGGGCCACACTCCCAGCACAAAGCCCCGATCCACCCGCAGCCCCACACTCCATTTATCGAGGTGCAGTGGGGCTGCGGGAGCAGAAATTGCCAGCCCAGCTCTTCTCCCCAAGCGATTCAGCACCACAAAACTCCGCTTTGCTGTAAATACAGAGGCAGCTCCTGCAATCCTTCCCTCCCCTCCCAAACGCCTCCTCGGGAGCAGAGCTGGTCGGCTGCCGGC
The DNA here is from genome assembly GCA_013390005.1 of Calyptomena viridis. Classification (NCBI taxonomy): domain Eukaryota; kingdom Metazoa; phylum Chordata; class Aves; order Passeriformes; family Eurylaimidae; genus Calyptomena; species Calyptomena viridis. The sequence goes on along the minus strand of WEIV01008458.1, from coordinate 65,408 downwards.
GGGGCAGCCACGTGTTTCCCCTGAAGGGGAATAGGTTTTCAAAGTGAATCTTAAATCAGCAAACTGACGGGCAGCCCTGCCTGATTTCCTTCTCGCTCTCTTCGTTATTGATGTTATTTTACCCCCAATATTCCGAGCTGCCATTTCCTCCACCATCGTCCCCCCCCTGCAATTCCCTAAATCACACAACGAGTATCGAACTCATTCTTCAAACACAAGTCCGGGGTCGGTGCTTCCTCTCTGCTGCAGGAATCTTCCCGGTGTTTTTCCCAGAGGATGGCAGCTTAGGGAGGAGAAGGGGAAGAAGGGGAAGATGCTCTGCCGTCGAGACTGTGAGCATCACCCTGGGATGGAGTTAATGTGGGCTCCCCCTGCACAGGGTGCTGTGATCGGGTGCAATACCCCAGACTGCTTTAAAAGAACATCCTCGAGCTCCTTTGGTGCAGATCTGAGCAAGGAAATGATGCTCAGCAGCGCCCACATGCCCCCAAAGACCACCTTGCCCTTTGCTGAAGGTTCCATGACCATCCCAAAGCAGATCCCTCCATCTCTTCTGCTCTTTCAGCAAGTGACAATGACAGTGGTGCAGTTTCCCACTTAGAAATGCTGCAGGACAGCGATGGCTCAAGGCTCTGTTTGAGATCTCACCTCTGTTCAGTGCTGATCTGTGCCCTACTCACCATCCCCATTCCCAGATGGACAGAGGGATTCACACCTCTCTGGAGGAGGGCAGGAAGCATAAAGGGGTTGTGGTGCTTTTCTGAGGGCAGGCAGCCAGTTACACAGCCCAACCTGAACAATTTCCCTCTGCTGTGATGGCACAGATTTCTCTGCTCATATATTTTCCCTAAATCCAATCTAAATGTTCCCTGGTACAACTCGAGGCCATTTCCTCCTATCCTACCACTTGTTACCTGGGAGAAAAGACTGACCTCACCCTCTCCTCCCAGTCTCCCCATCAAAGCCCAGGATTCAGTTGAGAACATAAAGAGCCTCCCAACTCCAGCTGCCCTGTTTGTGGTGACAAACACTCAGCCACAGCCTGAGCTGTCACGGCTCCAGATTGAAGTGTAGGGAGGAACACTGTGAAGCCACTTCCATGGATCAGTCACAAGGCAGGAGTTTAGCTCATGGGCAATAATTCATCACACAGCAGTTTGTCCCCTCACATCTGCCCCTGCTGTCCCATAGAGCAGACCTGAGTGTGGTGACCCCACACCCCAATTCCCACAAGTCACATCCTGGAGAAGTTAAAAAAGAAATGGACAAAATCCCCCCAAACTTCACCAGACTATTCAGAAGGGAAAGACTTTGATTCAAAGTGACTGCTCCTTTGGAAATTTCCTCCTGCTGAAGGAGAAACACAAACAAAACCCCTTTTTTCTCTGTGAAAAAACCAAACAGGGAACCCAAGCTCAGATCAGAAGGGAGAGCCGTAATGGGAGCAGACACCGTCCCTGGCACGGCTGCACTGACCGCTGACAAATCATTTCAGGTCAGTGCAGAACAACACAGGCTCCTCTCAGAGCTGGACAGGCTGTGATGGAAAAGCAACACACCGATTAATTTGGGTGTTTCTAATTAGGGCAGCAAAGCTGGGCTCAGCTCACTGCAGGGCTGAGCCTGGGGCTGGGCTGTACCAGCTGCCAGCCCACCCCGAGGTGCAAACCTGTCCCTGTCTGCACGTGCCACCCATGAGGTCCTGGCACACAGTGGCCTTGGCTGCTGCTGCTTTGGGGTTGACGGAGTGGAGAAACAGCTTTTGCTGCCCAGGTCACCCCACCTGCTTGGGTCAGGTTGTTTTGGAGCTTGAGGAGGACCCACATGGTGAGTGGGGAGTTGCCTTTATCCTCTGGAGAAGCAGCAACAGCAAAACTCACATCCAGTTAGGACATGCCTGTCTTTACCCCTGCCAGGAGTGATGGGGCAGGGAGAGAGTTTCCAACACCTGGCTTTCTCTGCAAGAAGAGCTGGACATATGGAAGCATGTGAGATAGCTGTGGGGATCCCATGGGACATGAGTGCCTGCCCACGGACTCCTTGCCCAGGTGTGTGCAGAGGAGGGTGATGAAGGGATGAAGGCCCTCAGGACCCTGAAGCCCTGGTCACTACCTCTTTCTGGGTTCAGCCCTGGAGGAAGGTGCAATGGCTGGTGCAAGTTGAGGAAAAAAAAGTGTGTCAGCACACGGAAATGCTGGAATGATGATGGAATGCTGAGCTTGGCATCCCATTGCCTCCCACAGTAACTCTGGATTGGGCAGGCAGGAGGCTTTTCCCCTTCAAAACATGCCTGGTGCAAACCTGTCCCCTCACCAGGAGCCTGAGCAGGGGTGGGGGCAGAGCCTGGGGTGTAAATGGAAACCCCAGCAGCATCCAGGGACTGAGCCCTGCAGCTCTGGGGTGCTGCACTCCCAGCAGCACCAGCTCCCATCCCACAGGTGATTCCCTTGGACTCAGCTAAACGCCACTGCAGGGCACTTATGGGGAGCAGGAAAAGATGCCAAGAAGGTCCAAGGTGTCCATCCCAAGCAAGCTGGGGTGCCTGGGCAGCCTGCTCTGGGTGGGTGCTCAGGTTGGGGCACACAGCTGAGTGGAGGGAAGAGCTGCAGCTGGAGAGCCCAGTAATCTATCAGGCAGGCTCTGCAGCGGGACTTTAATAGACTTATCTTTACCACAATAATGTATTTTATTTTTCCAGTGCCCATTCATTATTCACACACTTATTTCCCCACGGATTATGTATGCTGTCTGAGCTCCGTGCTCCTGCCTCGTTTTCACAATGTCGGCTCTGGTACCTACTTATTTTTACAGCATTGTCACCTGCAAACGGGTTTCGATTTAATCGCCAAAACTAATAATATGGCTCAGTGGAGATGTCAGGGGCAGGATGTTCGTTCCCTTCCAAAGTCCCTCGTCTGAAAAAGAGCAGATGTTGGCACTGAAGTGTGTGTGATGAGTTTGGAGGCTCTCAGACCACCCCCTGCATGGATCCTCTGCCTTGTGGATGCAGCATCCAGAGCCCTGAGATGGAGTTTGAGGTGGGAAAAGTGAGGGATATAACATGCACTTTAAAAAGGACTTTAAAAGGCCCCAAACCCACCTCCTGCTCAGTCACTGGACCCAATGCACAGCAACACCCTTTGACTTGTGCTGAGCTACACAGACCTTGAATATTTTTAAATCAATCACCTGGGATGACCCACAGCACAAGGGGAAGGAGAACGAAGTAGCTGCTCATTAGTCAGGGACATCTGTGAAGCAGATGAGTGCTGGTGTAGTGGGATGAGCAACATCTGCTCGGAGGCATGGAGCTCTGTTTGCAGGGCTTCTGCACCTTGGCAGCCCAATTTTCAGCATTTCTGGATTTCCAGCTTCTTGGCACATGAAAGTGAAGAGTGGTGCCTTACTGTGGGTTTATGGTGAATCCACTGGTCACCTGCAATGACCAAGGGCACATGGGCTCATCCAAACACTGGTGCACACAGAGCCACCACGCTGTGCCTTCCCCATGTACAGCCACACACACTGCAACACCAAACCCCCTCACACACTGGACATCTACTTTTGAGCTGGATTTTGGCTGGTTTGGGCATTCTGGTGCTTTGTGGAGGAGGATGATTTAATTTCACTGCTTTCCTTCCCTGCTTACTTCACACCAGAGGAAGTGAGGCCTCAGGTTTTTTGCCTTTCTGTGTCAGGGGGAAGCAGCACAAACAACTTCTGCAAGCTGTGAAATGTTCCAAAAGGAAGAGATCCTTCTGATTTTTCCCCTGAAGTGGCTTCTGGAGTTCAGATTAGTTGCAGCCTGAGTTCAGGGCTGCCTCCTCAGGCAGCAGAGGGGAGCTCAGCATCTTTATTTCAACCAGATCTCTTCCCCATTTGCTCAACTTCAGCCTTGCAACCCTGCCAAAGAGGATGGGCTGGGGAAAGCAAAACCTCCAGGCACTCAGGAAGAGTTTTCCTTGCAGTTGTTTCATCAGTCCTTTTTCAGGAGCAGGGCAGCCCATAAGTGGTGTCTTCCACAGTAATCTTTGGCTGTATTCAATTTTGGGAGGTGCTGGGCTCTGGGAAGTGAACAATAGCCCTTCCACCTAGGGAACAAAGCCCACAGCCTGGGTGTCTCAGCTGCAGAGGATGGGGCACCCAGGGTAATCTCTGGGCAGCAAGACCTTCCTGGAACTTTTTGTCTGGGAGAAATCTTTGTTGTCGTTTGCTTTCAGGAGCCCAGTGCTCAAACTGTGAGTCTGCCTCCCAAAATTGAATATGGAGATGCCCAACAAGGTGGTTTGTGAGTCCTCAAAACAGAAGTGCTCCCAGTTGCTGAAAACACTGAGCTCTAAAATGCACAGAGGTTATTTTGGAGGAAAAAAGAAGGAATTTTCCTACAGCTAAACCCATGTAAGCCCCCAGTGTGAAATCCCGAGGCAGAGGACATTTCCCACTGCAATACTCACCATGTTCTGCCACCTCAGTGGAGAATTCAGGGTTTGGTTTGGTTCAGGAGTCTTTCCTGTGACTCCAGGACAGGTTATTCCTTGTGGACTTCTTCTGGGATAGGTTTTCAGCAGTGTTCCAAGGCCATGGCAAGCATTCCCGGAGGGAGTGATCCCTGGGTGGTGCTGTGGTGGCTGCATCCCTGCCATCCCTCAGCAATGCCAGGATGAATGTGCTGAGCTCCAGAGAACCAAAAATAAAAGGGTATTTTTGTTTCTGTAAGCCTGGTTTCCTGAGAGAAAGAGGTTTAAGCAATTGCCCTCCCTGTGCCTGAGACAGCCAGCATGTCTTCCCTCCTCATTTTATACCTTACGAGGCAATTGGAACCAAATTTGACAGCAATAATAGGAATCTAAGAGAATTATGTTCTGACAGGCTTGGTGAGGATCCACATTCTGACAGAGGAGTGAAAGACATAATTAATGGCCCCGCTGAGGACAAGGCTGTGCTGTGAGTGTGTCCTCACCAGACATCAGAGACCCTCCAGGCAATTAAGAGCATTCCCAGGGGGAGCACCCTGGGCAGCGCTGGCATTAACCAGCAGCAAGGAAACCCCAGCTGGCAGTGGGTGCTCTGGGGTTTGCTGGGACAATCCAGCAGAGGAAGCTTGTCCCCATGTGGGACATCACCCCCTTGCTCTCTTGTGTGGATCCCCTCCATGGTTGTGCACTTGGAGCCTTCCTACCCACCCGGCCCCTCCCGTCCCACGCTCCCAGCTATGGATGGGAGGAAGAAGGAGCTGCACCTGGACACAAGGAGCCCGTGGGCAGGCACAGTCCTGACTGCCTGGATCCTTCCCTCCATCCTTCTCCTCCACCAGGGCAGCTCAGTATGTGCTGCCCTAATTTTCCCCAGCACGGAGATGGTCTCCGTGTGCTTGGAGGACCGACGTGCTTGTCCTGCCATTTCCACTTAGCTCTGGGCAGGCACAGGAATGTGCTGTACATACTTTTAATCTTAAAATATCACTTGTTACACCCAGAATCCAACTGAACGTTGCTATTGCAGCAGAGGAAACACCAATTTGAATCCTCAGGAGATTTAACGGAAAGGCTTGTTTCAAACCTAATCTTCCTGACATCTTTTGTTTCCTTTCTAAAAAAAAAAAAAGCAAACAGCAAATGCAAAAGCTCCTGTTTCTGTCAAGTTTATAGCAAAGCAAGTTCCCCACAAACCATCGATCCAGGGCTCAGTTGGACCAGGGTGGGATTCAGCATCTTCTCCCAGAGGGATTTTTTCTTTCACCTGCCTCAGCTGGAAGGAAAGGCTTTGTTCGCCTGCAAGATTAAAAGTTTCCTTTCTCTTCATTTCCCTTATTTCAATAGTTGGAAAAACACAGTTTTGCAGCAGTGTTTTGTCTCCTTTCCATTTCCTTCCCTCTGATAGGAAATAATTTGCTCAAGTGGTCCCTAAGCAGCTCCAAAAACTCTGTTTTGGGACCAAATTCCCTCTTTACTGGGGTGAGGGATCAAGGGGCTGTTGGGATTTTCCTCCAACAACTGGCTTGTTCTGGAAGCACCAGAGATGTGTTGAAGCCGTGCATGGGTGGTGATTATATGTGAACATTTTTCGCCCCAAAAAGACTGGAAAAATACCCCCCGCAATAACCTGCTCTGTACGACCACTGTGGTAACAACCACCCCCCTGTGCTCCCCAGCACATCACCGTGGGTAGATGAAATCCAGCACCAGCACTTCCCCTTCTTTGATAAAAGCAATGAACCCCGCAAACCCAAGAGGTTTGCAAGGAAAAAGAAACAAAATAAATAAACCCAAGTCTCAGTGCTGGGAGAGAGGCAGAGCCCATGGAGGCTGGGCCAGCAGAGGAATGGGTGGGAATAAAATAATGAAATAAAGGCAGAAGGAATCAATGTAAGAGGAATTATTTAAGAGGTAGAAAAAAGCTGTTAAAAAAAGGGGGGGGGGAATCAACCCTCTCTTGGGGGGGAATAAAGATGTTCGAGCAAAAGTAGGCCATTTGCTAAACAATGAAAGGGATGAAGCAGATGATGAGTCTAAAATGGCTGAGATGCTGAACTGCTTTTAAAAATCTGCCTTTATCAAGAGAAATGTGGAAAAGTGGTTTGGACAATTAGGAAGTAACAAAGGCCTCATAAAAATAGCTCCGGGGGGAAGAGAAACACTTAGGAAATGGGAGCGTGGCAGCAGCGCCGCGAAGCGCATTAAGGGATTAACTGAGGGAGGGGCTGGGACCAACTGGGACGGATGGGGACAGGGGTACAGGGCTGCCCCCTCCTGACACAGCACCAGGAGCTCCTCAATGTGCCGCCAGCACGGACTCCCGGCTTTGGAAAACCTGGAAGAGGGGATGGAATGAGAGGCTAAGGAAGATCCCGCCAGACAAATCGGAGCGTTGCCCCTTCTCCGCCTTCTAATAGCGGAGCCAAATTAAAGACAGCAAAGCAAATTCTCTCTCTGGGTATCAGGATGTGCTATCGCTTCCCGGGGGTGAAATGGAGGGATGATGGAATTAAATTAAGAAAGAGGAAGTTAAAATTGAATATCTGAAAGGAAAGGCTGCTTGGAGTAATTCTGTGCTCAGCAGGGGCTCAGTGTCCCGGGGAGTGATTGCAGATAAAGTCCGATAGCACCTGGATCTCAGCATCCCGAGAGCATTTCAATCACATTGTGGGGGCTGCTCTGAGGAGCAGGAACTGGGGCTGGACACTGATGGCTTGGAGCCCACCATGCTGCAGGGAAGGGCCCCAGGGATGGGGTGGGGGGAAAGGAGCAAAGTCATCGGGCAGAGTAGATTTTCCTGGTGGTTTTTCTCTGCATTACAGTCACCTTGGACTCTTTTCATGGTGGGAGCAGGAGGAGATGATCTGAGACCTTGGGAGACCTGATGCCTGTGATCACACAGGGCATCTCTCTCCTGTTTCTCCCTGAGTTTCCCCCAGGGATCACTTGGAGAAGAGGCCACCACGTTCCTACTTCTCTTTTCTATCGCTCTGTACAGGCTGGTAAGACAAAACTACCCTAAAGAGGTCGGCCCAAAATCCAGCCTTTTCCCAAACTCAGCCTCTGACCATGCTCAAAGAGGACAAATGAAGCATGAGAGCATCCTGCTGCTCCTGTAGCTCCCCTCCCCACCTCTCAGGGCTTGGGATGCCCCAGCTGCCCAGGGCAAACATCCTCTCCTCGGTAGTTCCAGGCTGGAGAGCGGGATGGCTCCTGTGTCACAGTGGAGAGGAGGCAGTGGGTGGGAGAAGAGCAGTATTTCTCTGCTGGACCAAGGACAGCCTGGGGCTGGTGTAAATCTGGCTGCTCCCAGGGGTCACATCCCCAGCTCTGACTCAGCTGGGCTCTGCTCATCACTGCTGTCCCCACCAGCCCCATCCTCCTCCTCTTCTGGCCAGCCCCTCCACCTCTCTTGGGGAGCAAATGGCTTATCCCAAACCCTGCTGCTGGAAAACTCTGGTACAGAGCAGGGAAGCACCTGGGCAGCCACTTTGCACAGGGAGAAAGCAACTAATGGAAGGGGGAAGAAAACAAACAAAAAAAAGCATAGAAAAAGCTCAGAATAAGGCGATTTGGAATGCCAGCATCCCCAAGTTTTCAGAATTATTTTTAGCATCAAGTTTTGAGCTAAAGGAAACAGCTGTATGAACTCCAGCAGCAGGAGAGACAGGAGGTGGGAGCCAACACCCTCATGTTTTCATGCCACTTTTCCTTAAACCACCCTGAGTCATGCAATTGGCAGCTCCCTCTTCATCTGAAATGAGAGCATCCCCTAAAAAAGCCTGTCCCCTGCACAGTGCCAGAAGGCTGACAGAAATAGGGCTCTGCTGCTGCAGTGCCAAATGTGCTCACCAGCACCCAGGAGCCTTCCCTGGCTGAGCCAGTCCTCAAATCCCCAGCTGAGGTCCCTGGGCTGCTGGTGGTCAGGGCAGGTCCTCTACTTACAGCCAGAAATCCATCAGGGAGGTGAACTGAGCCTCATTCCTGCAAAGAACAATGAGGTGGGTGGTTTTTGGGCCAGAAAACTGCAGATCTCCCATCACATCTGTACAGAGGAAAAGACCACCTCTGTACACATGAGGGTGCAGAGTTAGGACATGAGAAGATATGAATGTGAAAGGTGACCCAGGAAAGACAGCCTGGGTTGTATCAGCTTCAGAAAGGCAAAAAATTAGAGGGAATCTTTCTGGCATGCCCGGGAGCTGAGGCAGTGGGCTCAGGTTGGCTCTGGCATTGAGCTCCGGGTCCATCAGTTGTTTGAACTGGGCCCATCTGCAGCTCCAAGATCAATGCAGAGAGAAAAAGAAGCCTCCTCCATGTCCCAACATCTGCTGGGAGGACTGTTCCCATTCCACCATGATGCCAGTGCCAGTCTCTGCACTGTGGAAGACCACAGGAAAGAAACAGGATCCCGAGTCGTCATCCGGGGGTGCAATTCCTTGGATTCAGATGCAACCCTTGGTGAGGAAGAGCTGCTGGCCACGAGCCATGCAGTCAGATTGGTGTCTGCCACCACATGCCACTGCTCCATGAACTAAAAATTTTATCTTCAAGTCAAACAGAACAAAATTGGCTAAAAAGCAAAAATTAAGGAACTTGGCAAGTAAAATGTTGGCACTGAGAGGACAGAATATTAGGGTTGGTCTGGAAGAGTCTTTACATGTCAGGGGGAGAGTCTTGTCTGAGACATGGAGGTGCTGAGCTGAAGGTTTGACATCCAAGGGAGCCAAAGGTGCTTTCTACTCCAACTTGGGCGTTTGGCCATAGAGAGGGTTGGCTCCTTGGCACATGGATACTGGGAGCAGCTTCAGCATGGGAAAACTCAGTGGGTTATAGAGCCAAAAATCAAAATTCTGCCTGTCCAACCTCCTCGATTGGTCTTGAGCAGACACAGATGGAGAGCTCAGCCTGCTCCATGCACCAGGATGGAGGGAAGGTCTTTGCCATTTCAGCCACACCACCCATGTAGGAAAAACAGAGGGTCAACCAATCCTTGGAAGATATGAATGTGAAAGACCAAGTCTCTGTCAACAGAAACCATCCAACTGGAACAGGCTTTTAGCCAAGGAAAGCTTCCCAAACACAGAGCACTGTGTCCGTGCTGTCAGAAGCAATGTTGTAAAAGGGCCTTGGATGTACCATCAGCTTGTAATGCTGCACAAAGAGCTTGGTGGATCAAGTGGAAAAAATATGACTTTTTGAAGAAATAATATGCTGGACATGGGGTAAAAAGCAGTAGGTCAGACTGATGTGAACCCACTGCTTTCCCTGAGCTGTGCAAAAAGGGTATTTTTTTCCCAAGCAAAGCTGGCTCTGCCAGAAGTTTGGGCAATAAAGTCACATCTGCAGTACTGTGGCACACAGGACTTGCTGGAGAGTTTGTGAGCAGTCAGACAAGGTAAAGTCTTGATCCATTGCCTCCCTAGATCCTCATTTGGCTCATATTTATTAACTTGGTTCTTTCACTGCTACTCACTCATCACAATTACAAGCTCCAGCCCTTTTTCCTCAAGCAACAGCAAGAAACACAACAGAAACACAAAATATATTTTGCCTTTTAGGGCTGCAAAGAAAGTGCAGAGAAATTGTTCTGATGGCTCAGGTCTGGGGAGAGGTGAAAAGGGGAGCAGGAAATGTGATGGTGATCGATGGAGAAAGGGTCCCTGCTGGGTGCTGAGAGTGCCCAGGGCCGTGGTGGGGCCAGGATTGACCTGGAGTGGGAGAGCAGCTGAGATCATTGCTGGTGGTCATGGTTGGGCCAGCTCAGAGGGAAGTGGGATCTGGGACACTGCAGAGCCTGGTGCAGCCAGTCTGGGGCACTGGGGCAAGACACAAGGTCACCAGAGAGTCTGGGAGCTGGATCCATCCCCCAGACACCCAGCAACCTCAGGAGTTTGAGTTCTTTGGGAATATGAACAAAGCCATGCCCCATGTCTATGGAAGGACACAGCCAGCCATGGCACTAATGACTTGGGCACCTAATTATGCCCTTCTTTTCCACATGCTGGAAGGTCCCCTGGTTGGACCCTTGTGAATGAGGACTTGCAAATTACTTTTTAATTTGCTTCGGGGCAGCCAAGGAAGGGAAGGATGGGGGGCTGTGAGATCATTCCTGCCTTTGTGGGTTTTTTCAAAGTGAGCTCCATTGCCTTATGTGAAAAGGACATGCAGGAAGAGTTGGCTTTTGCCTTGGGAAGAAAGTGTTCTTCAAAATAAAAAAAACCTGAATTTTTTTTTAAAAGAGAGAGCTGGACAGCTTCAGAATTCAGCAGGATGGCTCAGGAGCTCTAAGAAATCAATGAGAATAAGATAGTAGAGTTCATGTTAACAGACTGCAAAGTGGGTTGTGAAGGGTCGAAGAGGGTCTTTCAGACTCAGTTGGAGGTTTAGCATATTTTGATTTTCCCTCTCATTCTGGCAGGTACTGAAAAGGAATCAGAAAGAAGCTGACTCCTCACCAAGAGGAAAATTCTCCTTTCAGCCAGCACTGGGAACTGGAGTCTGCTCGAGAGTGTGGAAGATTAACACTGAAAAATCCCAAATCGAAGCAACATTTCATGGCAGATTTCCCACCAGCTCCATGAGCACACACATGTGGGAGAGACTCGTGGCCCCAACCCAATGCACCACGATTTCCAAGAGTTACACAACAGGGGGGAGCAAATGGAGATGTCAGCACTGCTCCTGGCACCATCCATCACACGGAAGGTGGCAGGAGGTGCCTCCCACCTCGCCCCAGCCTGGCAGATGCCGACAGGCTTCCGACATCGCTCCTCCACCCATCCCTCCCTCACCATATGGCTCTCACAGGCTGGGTCCCAGGAGGCCCTTCCCAACAGCTGCTCTGCTAATGACTCCTTATTAATTGCAGGACTCTGGAAGGGCACCAGTGATGCCCCTCTTGAAGGGGAGCCTTTCAGGGATGGATTTGGCTTCAGATCTTCACTGTTGCAAATGGCCCAGGTCACCTCCACACCAGCAGAGATGGTTCAACCTGTGCTGGACAGCTGGTGGGTGATGTGTGTGTCATTTCCAAGCCTTTCTGAGCCTTCTGTATCCTGTGTGCCAACACCCCACTGAGACTGGAGCCAGCCTGCAGAAGGCTGGTCTCCAAGAGGAGCAACACCTCTGTGTCTTCTCCTTCACCACCACCATCCCACATCCCTTGCTGTGAGAGAGCACACGATGCAAACTGATGGGATATTTACTTCCCTGAGCTCTTGGCTCCATCCCAGCTCACATAAAACCTTCTCTCCCTGGGCAGCTTCTCCTTTGCCTGCAGAACTGTAGGCACAGGAGCTGGAATGGGGAATCCAGGAGCTGTGTGGGTGATGGATCCCCACACAGCCTCAGTCTAAGTGATCCTCAGTCTAAGTCCTGGTGATCCAGCCTGGGACAGGACAGTCACCTGGGCTCAGGCTGAGGCTGAGTGGCAAAAAGGACTGTTAATAAAGCTTTGGATATCAGCTGATCCTGGAAGATCCCACCTGTGTGCCCAGCAAGGCCTGGGCAGCCCAAACTCATTCCAGGCCTGTGTATTCTGGAAAGGAGGTATTGGAAGCCACCGTGCTCCCATACTGGTTCAGTCCTGGAGCAGCTGAGGAGGACAAATGTTGCCAAGTCCTAAAAAAGCCCAGCCTGACTCCTGAGGGATGATGTGTACAATATCTCCAGCACAGGCAGTTCTGCAAGCCTGGAATTTTTGACATCCAAGGGGGTTTTTTTTTGGAACATGGTTAGGAGCATGTTCCCAAAGCTCACAGGACAGCCTGGTGAGGCAGAGGGAGAAGGAATGGTGGCTAGACCGACACCAGGGGCCCAGTCACTCCTCCTCAAGCCTCCTCAAGCCAGCCTTGGAGAGATGTGAGAGCATCCCCAGAGCAGGTACCACCAGCCTGGACCAGACTGGACACAGAGTAGCTGGAGCTGCTGGAGCAACCTCTTGAGAGCTCTTGTCCTCTGGCAGCCTCCCCTGGTGGTGGGGTCCCCCCTGGAGCCCCTGTGTCCCCTCCCTGGTGTTGCTGAGCCACACTGAGCCGTGTATAGGGGGTGTGTGTGTGTGGTGAATGTGTCTCACTGAGAAGCACAAGCATATGGTGACTCTGTTCCTGGAGGCACCAAAAGCCACAGCCATTAATCTCTATAAACAATTTTAGCCACAAAGCCTCCGACGACTGTTTCTGCCCCTCCCTGCAGAACAGACACAAAAAAGCTTTGTAAAAATTAGCATTCCTGAAACAGCAGAACAGTCTGACAGAGACCAGAGGAATGGAGAGCAATTAAGTCAAGCAATTAATTGCTAACAACTGGTGTTTCCCTGATGGGTGATGGGGGCCCTGAGCAGGAGGAGTGTGGCCAGTGAATCATTTGGTGGGCAAGCTGCTAGTTGATGGGTCTGGGTGGCTCCTCTGGAGGGGCCCCATTCAGCTCCTGTAAATATACACCAGGCTGCTGTGTCCCAAGGTCACTTGCCTGGATGCGGAAGGCCTGGATCTGTTGTGGATCCTAAAATCACCTCTTGAGGATCAGCTGGAGAGGCCACACTGGCTCTGGGCATGGGCTGAGCCTCTCAGGATGGGCACAGCACCCACCAATGTCCAGACTAAGTGGCCAGTTTACCTTTATAACAAGCCACAATGACATTTTCCCACTGCTGGAACGAGTCTCCTGGTGATGGCAAGGTGGGACAGGGAGGGCATCCCCTGTGCTCCAAAATCTGTATAATTCAGGAAAAAAAGGGGGATATCGGGGCAATATGGAGTGGATTCACCTGTCCCAGAATCTCCAGGATCCGTGGGAAGCAGCACCTTTCAAACCAGAGCTTGGTACCAGGAGGGACCTTGACCCAGCCTTGACCCCGCTCAGTTCTCGCCACTCTCCCCTCCAAGGGTTAAGGCAGAAGCTGCACAGACTGATAGAGTAAGAAATTTCACTTTGCTCCTATTTGTAGTTAAAAAAAGCACTAATTCATTCTAAATCTGCCTGAAAGAGCCTTAAGTGGTAATACACCGATAAGAAGACTTTATTTGGCTTAGCATTTAGAAAGTTTTATGTGTGTAAATGGGCGAGGATATCGCAAAGGCTCATTTTGTCTCTCTCTCCCTTTCAAAGTGTGGAGCTGTCTGGCCTCCCTTCTGCTCTTCTGCTGGCAGGGTTTATATATCCCAACCTTTTCCCCTTTTCCAGCAGGGGAATTATTTCTTGATGCAGGAACAGCACCTTTTTTAGGCAATCCCTCCTTGCCCCACAGCCTCACAGCCTCCCCAGGGCCCAGGGATTTCTCCACCCAATTGTTGCTGGGTGCTGCAGTCCCAGGCAGACCTAGAGCCATCCCTGAGCTTCTGTGGGCCTTTTTGGCTTTTGCTGGGGTATTGCTCCAACAGTCCTGGGGAAGAGACATCCCTACCCAAATATTTAGGCATTCCCATCCTCACCCTCACCCAAGCAAAGGAGCAATTTTGTTCCCCATGGCACCAGGAGTCTTTGCGCTCTGACCACTCAGTCTCTGGGGTTGGGGACATGATTCATTCCCCCCTTTTGGTGTGAGTCACCAAGGAACCACCAGCCAGCAGCACCTTCCCCAGCCCATGCTTTGCTGCTTCTTCCAGTCCAACTCTGCCCATCCAGGTCCACTGCCATGGCTGGCTCTCATGGAAAACCTTTTCACAGGGAGATTTCTCCTCCTGATCCCTCCATTTACCTACAGGGCAATTGGACAACATTCCCAGGGGTTAACAAGGCTCCTGTCATAGGTTAGCATGGCTGTGAAGATATGGATCACTAGGAGCAGAGAGATGGCAGCAGGAGATAAACATTGCTGAGTGGTACTCAGGCCATGGGAGATTTGGCAAATTTTGTAAAGGTCAGTTATCAAATAAATGAGATGAGAAATTCCAGCAAAATGCCTCTGCTCCCTTGGAAATGTCTCACTGAGCACACTTGGCTTGATGGACACTGTCATGGGCTGCCTTATCTTAGATCTGTCGGTGTCTGGAGTTAATTTTTGCTCCCTGAAAATGAACACATTGATGGGGTTTCAAGTGTTACACCTTGAGGTCCTGGGCCAACAGCCAGGAGTTGTTGCCTGGGCTCAATGGTTATTCCTGTGCAGTTGTTCAGGAGGTGACAGCAGCAATGATTTGGAGTTAACCAGTGATGGTTAAATCAATGTCATTGGGAGTCACTTATTCCAGTATTAAACAACATTAACTGGTGATTAACTGGTGATTCCCAGCAAAGAGGCAATCGGGGGGTTCAGCTTGGGTGAGCAGGTCTGGCTGGAGAAACCCAGAAATGTGTCTGGAAGGAGCTGAGATGTTCCACTGGTTGCTTTCAAAAGAAGATATTTCATTCTAGGACACTCAGCATCCTTTAGATAATTTTTAAGTGAAATGTTTTAACTTCCTGATTAATAGATTTATTTTTTTTAATTGTATGAAATTAAAGAAAAAAAAAGGCAGATAGGCCAGAAAATTATGTTTATTGAGGGGGAGTGCATAAGAACCCCTTTCCCACTGATCTGCAGTCATATATTTTATGTTGGGGTGGTTCTTCGTTTCTCATATCCCTGGACACCCCATACCTTGGAAGAACTGCTCTTTTGGGTTGACACTGAAAAACACAGACCAGCTGAGCTCAGCTTTACTCCTACAGCAACCCACAGTGAGCAGGGGAGGATGAGAGGGAGAGCGAAGCTGGAGAGTCTGCAGTGGCCAAGGGGACAGGGGACAAGGCTTAGACCTTGTCCTGGTGATCCAGCCTGGGACAGGACAGTCACCTGGGCTCAGGCTGAGGCTGAATGTCACCTGGACTTGTGAGACACCACCAGGGAAGTCACACAGGAGAGCCCACACTTGGGTGCAACACCCTGAGGAGGAGAATTTCCACTGGATGTTCCTACCCTGCAAAGTTTGGGTCAAGCTCCCAGCGGTGCCTTTCCTGTGCTTTGGAAGGGAATGTCCTTCCCAGCTTCCTCCAGTTGCTGTGTTGGGATTGCAGTCACGATGCCGTGTGTCTGTTCTCCATCGGGCTTTGAGGGTCTGTCTCCCTTGGGATGAGCTGCCCACAGAGCAGAGAGCAGAGGCTTAACAAAGAAATGCAAAGCAGAGGTGATGAGACACAGCGAGGAGAGTTTCATGCCTGTCCTGAACAATCTCTGACAGCCCAGGAGGAATTTGGATGATTTCAGTTTGGTTTTAGCATTATTCCTATTCCATTTAGCTAAATAAATAGAGGCTGGTTTAAACTAATTTAATCGTGTGCACACAGCCAACTCACACAGCCTAAAGCAAATCAGAATGTTTTTGAACTGGGGTGGTTTGAGTTTAGAGGAAAGGTTTGCCACAAGATGAATTTCAGGGGGTTTCTTACCCTTTCCAAAAGGGGCAGTGACAAACTGCTTTGTGTGGGGAAATGAGGGGAAGTTCCAAAAAACAGGGGAAAAAAAAAAAGAAAAAGAAAAGAAGGAGAGTTTTCAAGGAGATGCCCGGATTAACAGCAAAGTTTCATTTGTCCTGAGCTGGCTTTAAAGGCATTTCATTGCTGGATCTGTCTGCATTTGGGATTTAACAGTATCTTCCTAAAACAGCTCAAAATACAAGAGCAGACAGTTATTAAAATGGCAATAATGTGAAAACAGGTATTAAATAGATTATGTGGCTGCTCTCCTCCATCCCTCTATGCCATCCCTTCCCCCTCCCAGTATAACCATGTAGGAGCAGAGCCTGCAGGCAATGAACCCCCTTGGGGCAGCACAGGAGCACAGGGACCCCCTGGGAGCAGGTGACACCTCCATGGATCTTCCCATCCACTGAGACAATCCAGTGGAGAGTTTCATTGGTTTACAACCAAACCCAATCCATCTGGATCAGGGACAGTGAGGATACCCCCTGGAACTCAGCCCACTCAGTGTCCTACCCCTGCTGTAAACACTGGGAACACCATCCCTGCCCAGAGCACCAGGAGGGAGCAGGACATGGTGCCTTTGCCTTTTGCATCTGCAGTTGTGGCCATTCCCCTGCTCCCCTCTCCAAAGGCAGTGATTGGCAGGAAAGCCGTTCCCCTCAAGGGCTGGGGTTTGGCAGGGATGCAAGTGGCTGCTCTGTGTTCTGGGAGAGCAAACTGGCCTTCCCAGGGAGCCCTGGAGGAGCTGCTGGGCTGTGATAATCCAGCAGGAGCTCCATTCCTTGCCACGCTGTTACTCACGTTTGTTTACTGCAGGAAATAATTCATCTTTTCAGCTCTTGCTGGGGATTAATTAATGGTTATGGCTTCTGTGACCCTGTGATTAACTCATTTTCACATAATTGCTTGAAGACAAAACGATGTATTAGTAGCTTTTCTCCCTCCCCATCTTTGCTTGCTGTGGCCTCCAGGGAGACTGAACAGTCAAAAAACCTTGGATTTTCCCTCCTATTTTTTTGCTTTTCACTGCTTTTTTTGCATATTCCTTATAGATCCAAAAGAAAAAAGTCAGTGTAAATTGGTTTTAAGAGCATGTTACAGCAGAAGACCAGCTGGACTTTGACTGGGCACAGAGACCTTCATTGGGACCCCCATGACCAATCCTAACCAAATTTTGCTGTCTGAGGGTGACATTGCATAGGGAAAAGGTCTTGGCTTTGCCCTAAGGACTCTGCAACCTGTAGCAAGACCAGGGTGACACCTTTGCATCTCCTGATGAGAGGGAGTGTGGCAGCCACGTGGTTTGGTGGCCTGCAAGACAGATCACCTGGACAATAGCAAGGATGAACCTTCCTCCTCCTTCATCACCAGGCAGCACCTTGGGTGTTGGGGCTGTGAAATCTTGGTGTGTGAGAGGCCACAGCACAGAGACCGTGTGTGGGTGGGATCCACCTCCCCCTGGGACATCAGCACTGGGAGGGGATTTGGTGCAGGACTGACAGAAGCTCTGTTGTCCCCTGTGGGCCCCAGAGGAGAGGAACTGCCATGGTCCTCCTCCCTGCTGGGACAGGGGGCACAAAGCCCTTCACTTCCCAAGGGCCATGGATGGCCAGCATGGAGAAGAAGGTGACGAGCCTGGAGATCCACCACGAGGTGACCCTTTTGCCTGTCCCTCTGCCAAACCCAGGGCTGTGACCCTGCCCCACCTCCAGGTCAGAAATAGCTTTTCACCATCTGAGGACAGGCTGGAACTTGCTCTTTGCCTAATCCAGACTCCCAAGGGAGCAGCCACCTCACTTCCCTCCCCTCCCAAATCCCATTTCAGTCTGAGATTATTGAGTTAAAACACTCAGCTGGCAGAAATAATAAGCACTCAGCAGGCAGCCAGCAGCTCTGCTGGGCTTCCCTCTGCCCACGCCCTTAATCTATTTTTCAGAGAGTCTTCAAGCAACTTAAGTCAGTCTTTCAAAGCCAAGGAGCTTTAAACTTGGAGAGTTGTCCCTGCTTGTCCTTGGCTCACAGCTCTGCTCCTTCCCTGGCTCCAGCAGAATATGGGACAGGGTAGGAGGAAAGAGCTGTGACCCCTTGTCCGGGGAGATGGAGTGGTTGGAGAGGGAAAAGCAGAGGTGAGGCTGTGAGAGATGCCAGTGCTGGCAAAGTAGATGTGGAAAAGTATAACTATGGGATTATGGGGCTAAATCCAGGCTTCCTGCATGGCAAGTTGGCAGAGTGCAGGAAAAGGACCTGTCATGCAGCGCTGCCTTGGGATTTGCCTTCCAGCAGGAAAATCAGATTGCATGATGAAGAGAGACTTCTCTCCATCCTCTGGGAGAAACATTGGAAAGGTGGCTTCCATCCACACACTGCCCATCCTGTGTGGGCCCAGCAGGAATGAGAATTAAGTTCAAACCAAGTAATTATTTCCTTAATTTCTCTCAAGATTCAAATGTCTCAAATTGCCAATGGGTTTTTTGGGGTGTTTGGTTTGTTTTGTCTTTTTTTGTCTCTTCTCTTTCTTTTTTATCTTATTCCTTTTTCCCCTCTTTACTGGTTCTAATTGTGTCATTAGTAATTAATGACTTTGGAGGGAGGCATTTTCTTTTTAATTAAAGGAAGACAAGAGGAAAGCTGTAGTGACACTCAGGCATCTCTCAGCACGGACAGGATTTTCCTGAAGCAGTTTATCTCTCTTCCAGCAATTGGGGAAGGGACTGGAACCAGCCTGGGGACATTTTCCATGCTGGTGTATCTCAGTTTGGAAAGCTCACCCTCATGCCTCCTCATCCACAGCAAGGAGCTTAATTTTAACTCCAGGAAGAGACTCTCTGAGTGTGAATTCACACGGAGAAGGCAGGATGGATGGTGCAAACCCGCTCCAGATGCAGCTCTTCTCCCACAGAGACCATGGAAAAGACTTCAGGCTCACCTGATTCCCTCCAAACACCTGGAGAGATTTGTAGAGGCTCATCCCACGGGATGCTGAGGAAGCTGATCCCCTGGAAGATGAGGAGAGATCACAGCTCTCTCTGGAACCCAGCAACGCTGTGTTGTCCCTACTTCTGGCTGGGGACCCTTTTCCCAGCCCCAGGCACCCCCAGAGCATCACCTGCTGATCCATTTCCACCAGTGAGGACCCTCTCCCCACCTCCACTGGGAGCAGCCCAGTGGGAAAACTGCCCCTCCCATCTCATCTGGCAAACAGGTAATTATTCCTCCTGCTGCTGCTGCTCCATCCGAGTCAATGCCGTGCTCCATTTGTCATCCCTTGTGAGAGCAGGAAGGGAGGCCACGGAATGGAATTGATTGCTTGGATGCTGGCTGGGCTGCATCAAATCACAAATTATTCCTTTAGTGGTTGTACGTGGGACAGTCGCATGCTGGGATCACTCCAGCAACACTCCAGCTACTGGGAGAACTGGTCTGGCCCCAGAGAGGAGGGGGAGCACCAACGGGATGCAGTGCAGGTTTTGGAAGAGGCCAGACAGCCACACCTTCACTGTGGATTTGCTGATGCTCCTCAAATTACTTCCAGCAGTTGGTAAAAGCATTGAGGGGGGTTTTGGAGGAGCCTGTGGGAAGCCAAACGACTGGGAAGAAGGAAAAAGAAATGAAGCCCCAGGTCTGCAGATGTAGTTCTGTAAAAGATACAGCAAAACACAGCGGGAAAGGAGGGATAATTGGCCCTGAATTAGTGGCTGACGTTCAGGCAGCAGCTCTTGGGGCTCCTGCAAACAGCTGGGAGCAGACACCTGCCCAAGAGCCAGGGGAATTAAGGGAAAAAGAATAAAACCCCCCAAAACCTAACACAAATGTCAAGGCAGTACAAAGGAATGAGCACCAAATAGCACAGGACATTTTCTAAGGCCATTATCTGAGATTCACAGCCCCTCTTAGGCCGTGGCCCCAGCTGTCTCCTTGGAAAAGCTTCGCTGAAAGGAAACGAGGGTGAGGAGAAGAGAAACAGCCATGGTTAACAGGGGAACAGAAGGAGGGAAAGTCAGGGATGATCCTGATGTCCAGCAGGAAGCCTGGAGTTGGTGGGAGCTGCAGGAGCTGTGCCAGCCCAGAGGATCCCGGGATGCCGAGCTCGGAGGGGAGCAGGGCTGAGCATCCACCTTTCCTGCTGGCTAGGATAAAAGGAGGGATGTGAGGGAGGTAATATGCCATGGTTTGTGGGTGGAGGAGTGTGTCCCAGCAATGAGGGAACAGGCTCAGAGGTGCAACAAGGAGATGAGGAACTCAGGGACAGTATTTTGTGGGCCTACACCCTGGCCAGGGTGGGATTTGTGCTGGGTCCTGGATCATGTTATTACAGCAAATGCATTAAGAGAAGTGAGGTTTTGTTATTCAAATATGCTGCCTTCTGCAGTGGGCTCCCATCTGGGCAGCAGGTAAGCCTTGCACTGGAGGCAGACTTATTGTAGAGGAGAAAGTCTGGGATCCTGAAGGGTCCTGGGTCTTCCCAAGCTCTGGTAGCTTTTTCAGTTGTCCCACCCCCAGCACTGGGATAGCCAGTTGTCCCACCCTCTGCACTGCCAAGGTCTCCCTCCCTCCCTTCCCATCAGAGTTCAACAGAGAAACGACATGGAAAAGGTAAGAAATCTGAGACACCATTCAAGGCAGTCCACGAGGAAAAATACCATTATTCACCCAGAGCCAAGGACGATCAGGAGGACTGCACAGACCCCAAGTCCAGCCCCCAGACATTCCATGTGCCCTTGGATGGGGATGGGCCCCTCCAGTGCCACCATGCTGGTGACAGCCACTGCCCACCATGGCACCTCACACTCAAGGCAAATCCATCTCCTCCCAGCTCCAGGAGGCTGCATCCTGCCCCTGCTCCCCCTTTCGCCCCCTCTCGCATTTTTGCCCCATTTTCATTTCTAAAACTCTCAGGGAAGCTCACATTAGCTGCAGCTTGGAGAAAGTAATCAAGCTATTTCTAGGCAGAGAACTAATTTAATGCATGGATGACTTTAGCTCAAAAGAAGAAATAAGGACACTCAGGCATCCTAAGGGAGCAGAATAATAGGGTAATTTGCACAAGATGAGGAGAAAGGGGAAAAAAGGGCCACTACTTCTTTGCATAATCTTCTTTCTAAATCTTCTCTCCCCTGTTTGCTGGTCACCACCACCAAGTCTCCAGACACTGAATGTCCATGCACACAAAGAAGGAAGAGCTGGGTTCTCCTGGGTGTGATTTCTGCTGTGGACCTCACAGGGGTGGGAAGAATTGGGTAAGGAACAAGATTTTGTGGCTCTTTGGGGTGCAAGGAGGCTGAAAACACTCTCAGCCTGTGCCAGAGACAAGGAGCCAGTGAAATTTCTAGTTCCTGAGAGAAAACTCCACTACTTCCAAACACCTACAGGGAGGAAAGGCAAGGGAAGGGAAGGTGGGAAAGGCGGGGAGATGCTGCTCAAAATGTTTCCTTCTGGCGGCAAAACTCTAATATTTAGAGCTGCCTGATTATATGGAATAAAAGAAATGTCAGCATGAAAATCATTTAGAGGTGAAAAATTGAAGCTTTCCCTTCCAGATGTGTGAAAACAAGGATGTTTTCACTTTACCGAAAAGCTCCGTGACATAATTTTCCCTTCCCTTCACCCTCCCAAGCAACACTTGATTGAAAGCACCACTTTCTTGCAGGAAGTTTCCATTATGAGAAAACCACCTTTCCTGTCAATAAAACTGTTCCTGCTGAGGATTTCCCAGCAGTGTGCAAATCCATAAGGACAGCCAAGTGATGGGAATAAGAAAGTCAGGATGGCAGAGGCTTCCATGGTCACAAATCCACACACTCAGGCTGGACCATGGCTTGGGAAGGGATGGGTCCATCCAGCTGGGACAGCAACCAGAGCAGCCTTGGGATGCACAGCTGAAAGGGATGCTCTCTCAGTTATTCACCTCTATACTGAACACAGCAAGTTCTGCCATGACAGAGGATGATTTTTCTTGCTTTCCTCCTGGATCAGCTCCCTTCCCAGAGCAGGTTTCCTCCCTGCAGCATTTTGGTGGCTGTGAGGGAATTGCAGAGCAGCTGCAGTGAGGAGGAGACCAGTCCCCCCCTCTTCTCCTGTCCCCAGCCCCAAGGAAATGAGATCCAGGCATAGACTCACTGTAGCCACCATCCTGCATCCCTGCCTTGCTCCCTGCCCAGTTCCAGCAAGTTGCATGGACAGGGAGAAAAAATATAAGTAGGTCACAATCCCATTTGTCGGTTATTTTGCACCGGTGGAGTGACTGGAACCAGCAGCTTAATGGATGGATCTCACTTGTGAAATTACCCAGCATAAAAACATGTGTACCTGCAGGGCACAGAGGCTTGGTCACACTGGGAGAGGAGACTTGATCCTGTCACCAGCCAAGAATGGAAGGAAAGAGGCTGTTCTTCTCCTCCTCCTCCCTGTTTTCCCCCTCTCCCTGGCCAGGGCTGTGTGCTGGCCCAGGCAGAGCTCTCTGGCTGTATTTCTGCTGCACTTGGCCTTGCTGAACCTCAGGATGTTCACATGGACCCACTTTTCGAGCTTGTCCAAGTGCTGCTGGATGAATCCCGTCCTTCAGGAGTGTCAGTGGTGCAACTTCCAAACCTGCCCTCGATCCCAGTGTTTGTGTCACTGGTGAAGACATCACACTGTACTGGTCCCAGTACAGACCCCTGAGGGGCTCTGCTTGTCACTGATCTCCAATTGGTCATTGAGCCAGTGACCACTGTCCCTTGCACTGAGCCATATCATCTCCTCCCAAGCTCTCTGGATGCCCATGCAGAGGAGCATGTGGGTGCTGAGAACAGGAACAATATGGAAATGCATCCTCGGGTGGGCTTGGGAAGACCCTGTGGATGGAAAGTGGCAACACCGGTAAAGAACTGTAGCATCTTATTAGTAAAGGGCATCTGAGCCTCTAATTAAAATTTGCCTAATGACCTGGCTGCTTCGTCATTTTCATGATCAGACAGACTAATTTAAAGTGACAGGTACTTAGGCAAAGGCAAAATTAATTTCTCCTTTATAAAAAATTAAAGGGGCAGAGCATGGATTTGGCTGTGCCCCCACCCACTGTCCCACCACAGGATTTGCTCAGTTTTGTGACCCGTGTCACAGCAGGGCACACCTTGGTGAGGATGGGAGGAGGAGAAGGAATGAGCCACAGAGAGCAGATGTTTCTTACCCTTAATCCTTGCTGGAAAGGTGCCCAGATGATGGAATCACACTTCTGCAGAGACAGAGGGCCCACTCTACCCTGGGTGACATTTGGGTTGCCAATATGTCCTGCAAAATCCACACAGACACCAGACATCAAGTCTTGATTTTCCTTGGAGGGGGGGGGAAATCCACACTTCTTCCTCCAAACCCTCTTCCTATTCTGCCCCTTTTCATGGCAAACAGACACCTGATGTTGTTCAGCTGCAGCCCTGTGTCCCCAGCACACACCCTGTCCCATCCTCAGAGCCACCTGCCCTTCTCTCCCCCTCCCCACCCCACACATTTTCAACATGCTCACTTCAGACACTCAAACCTCTCAGCAAATTCACTTCCACTTCCCCAGGCCACCCAAAAGTGCAAGATTTCCAGAAAACAACATATCACTCTCACAGCAGTCCCTGTTAGCATCCACAGGCAGGTCCTGGGTGCTCCCAGGGAACATGAACCCATCCCTGCATGAATCCCCCTGGCACCACCAGCCCTGTTCCCACCTGAGCAGCGAAGGGCTCTGAAGATCCACGACTTTGCTGTGTCCCAGCTCATGGAATAACAATGCTGAGCTCTTCTCCATCCACCTCCTGCAGTGGCCACTCCAAGCCTGGGGAGTCCTGGCTGGAGCTGTGCTCCCCATCCCTCTCCCTTGGCTAAACAAGAGGCTGTGGTGGATTTAGTGTTCAGCAGCAGCAGCCCACACCTCATCGTTCATGCCACATTGATTCTCAATTCCAGCCCTGTAGGTTATTTAATTGGGCAGATATCCCTTCAATTTTCTCCTCCAGCGATATTATTGATGGCTGAAGTCTATCTGTTTCTTTGCACAGGGCTTCAAAAGGAGCCTGGTAGCAATTATAACAACAGTCAAACACTTTGCTTTTGATTGTACTTCACAGCCCCAAATCTCAAACAATCCATTAAGTCCATCTTGGAGGTATTAATTGTCCCAGGTTCAGTTCAGAGATAGCTTGCACTGCCCTTCGGGCTGGAATCATTACTCTCCCCTCTCCATTTCTCTCCACCAAATGCTTTTTGAGCTGTGAGCCAGACTGGAGTGTCCCATGTAAATCTTCCAGCAGAGCTCACACATGGGTCAGGTGGTGGCCCTGGTCTCCAGCTCACCTGAATCACACCACAGTGTGGTGCTGAGCTGGGGACTGACCACTGGGGCAGCACCAGGACAGGTCTGTGGGTAAATCAGGCTCCTGTGAGCCTGCACTGACCATGGGCATGGGACAACCCTCCCAGTAAACCCCCACTGCGGCACCGGGCACACTGGAGGTGGTGAAGACAAACAGTGGCGTGTCATGGGTAAGGCAGCAGAGCTCCAGGATGGCCTGACTGCCCACTCCCTTCCTCACCAATGTCCAGCTGAAGTGTTACACGGGAATAATTTTTCCTGGGCATCCCATATCCCCAGGCTACAGCCAATCTCTGGGAGAGATCTGGGCTCAAACGTCCCTGGCTCAGCTGTGTGGGAAGGAGATCAAAACTGTCCTCCATGGGCAGAGATGGAGCCAGACTCCTGGGGAACAGGGTCACCAGGAAAAACAACTGCTACTGCAGCAACTCTGCTTCCTCCAGAAGGACCCCAAATCCAGCCAGAGGATTTTCTAGGCTGAGGGGTATGAGTGTTGGGAATCTGTCCCCTAGGCTGGTTGGCCGGGTGTTATTTGGAGCTTGTTTTATTTTGTGCATGGATAAAAGTTAAATGGGTTCCAGCTTCACTTGCACATGAGATGGTCATGCTAAAGGAAAAGGAGCTCTCTTTCCCCACAGCATTCCCAGTGTGGCTGAGGTCCTTTTCCAGCCCTCGGAATACCCAGGTGCTGCCCAAGGGTCCTCCCTCCCCTGTGATGCTGCACAAGGATCTCCACTGTTTTGGTCCTTCACTATCCAGTGCAGGGTCTAAAGCTGCCAGGAGCAAACTGGGACAGATCCCTTTGACTCCCTTGTTTCACCTCTCCAACATCCAGTGTTCTACAGGGGAGAAAATGCTTTATTTCAGGCCCTATCCTTTTTTTCCTAATTTTTGATGGATGTAGTCTCAACCTTTATACTATCTGAAAATGAATATTTTACTATAGTATAAAAGTTGAAATTACATTGAAATTACATGAATTAATGATATTTAAATATTATACTGAATATTTGATTCACGGGGTGGAATAGCTGGTGTTGGAAGGGAATATTTCGGGCAGACGCCAGCAATCCCGATCCATAGATGCAACTCCCCAACACCCCCTTTTCACTTGTGCTTTTCCTCTTTTTTTTCCCTGCATTTCCACGGAGAGGGTTGGAGAACAGGTTTGTGTCTCCAAGCTTTCACCCTGGTAGCTCTCACACAGCCCCCCACAAGCCCTGCAGACCTGTCTCCTCAACACCGTGTTGTCCCCAAGGCCACATCCAGGCTCAGCTCCCGTGGTGGCAGGGAAACGCTCGCAGCTCCACGGAGAACATTCCTATTGCTGCCGCTAATTACTGCGGGGCTGATGGCCCCGCACTGTCTGTTAATTACCCGCAGGTCAGAGCAGCGATTCTGCCCGTGTGAACGCTGCACCAGTAATTCCATGTTTCAAATGAACTCCGGAGCACCGTGCAAGTCATTCTTTGCAGGAGAATACAGTGTAATATCTATAATTAATCGTACTGGGCGTGGTCTAACAAGAGCACACCGAGGAGTTCAGCAGGGCTGGCCGCTCCCTCCGGACACCTGGAAGGATTCCCTTTGCCGCTGGATTTTGGGGAGCGAGGGAGCAGGTTTGCTGCTGCAGCACTGGGACAGGAGCTGCCACTGTGGTGGTGAAACAAGGTGATGCTCAGAGTGATGCCAGCCTTGGTGGGGTGTCCTGGTATAGACACATCCAAACCACGCCGTGCCGTGGAGTTACTGGGTGCAGGGAGGGGACAGAGCAGGGCAGGAGCAAGGGGAGGTGGTGACCCATCCCTCCTGCACGCCAGCCCCATGCTCCTCCAAATGCATCTGACTCACCTGCACAAGGTGCTGGTCCATGTACAACCATCCACCTCATGCTGCCATCCAGACCCTGCTGAGAGCTGTCCCAGGAGCTGAGGATGGGGGTGGTGAGCCAGGGAAGGTCTGGGTGCAGAGCAGGAGGATGGGGAGCACCTGGACAACAGGAACCATTGGGAACCTCAAGACAGAGGTGTTTTTACAGGGAGCACACTGTGAGAAACTTGTACACCATCTGCTCCTGATGGCCATACATCCAGCAAACCAGTGCACTGCTCTCTTTCCTATGTGCTAAAAATACTCCCCTTACCAGAAAAAAAAAGAAAAAAGAACAAAAAAAGAAAAAGAATGAAGACAGGGAAATAAGATTATAAACAAAGACTCCATGGAGACCACAGGCTTCATTGTGCTCCTCCTGCAGCATCAGGCCCCTTCTCCCATTTGCTCTCACATTTTAGAGCAGAAACATGCTCTTACTGGTTTTCCATAGCTCTGGAAGCAGCACATTCCTGCACACACACACATGCACCCCCCAGCCCTGTGTACAGGCCATCTGCACTATTAACAGAGCTGAGTGGAGCCACTGCTCTTCCTCCTCTCCTCAGAGATGAAGCTGAGGAGAAGGAGGCAGCAGGTTGGAGGGGAGGGGATGGAGAATAAGGGGCTGGTTTATAGACAGAGTCCTATGGGGAGGGATGGGTTCAGCTGTCTCTGGCAGCTGCTCTGCCCCAGGAGTCCCAGCAGCAGACCCAGCTCCACCACTGGAGCTGGCCTGTGGCCACCTCTGTCCCTGTCAGGACCCTGCCTTCCCTGGGGCACTCACCCACAACCCATGATCTTCCCAGCAGCAGGTCCTCAAACCTGGATGATTTTAACTCAGCTGTGACCAACATCCCCTGCAAATCCTTTTGGGACCACACTGGCCATGGGGTTGGCCAGGAGGTGAGGACTCGGGCACTCTGAGACTGTCTATTGCCATGAACTCGAGACAACCTGGGACAAGCTGTGTTTCCCCTCTTATACTCCACTCCCCTCCCCATCCAGTACTGATTTACAGCCTGAACTCTCCAAAGCAACACTGGCCTTTTTCAGAGCTGATGTGCAGCACAGAGCCCTGACACACAGACCCACCCCAGGCCACACCACCTCACCACAGCTCAGCAGCCTGAGAAAATCCCATTTGCAGGAAGCACACAACAGCTCTAAGTGATGGAAATCCTCCTTCCTTGGGCAGAGAGAGAGAGAGAAGAAAGGGAAAGATAGATGAAAAAAAAGCTCTTTCTGGGGAAATTAAATTGGACTTCAAATTTACAGGGTCTTCATTTTGTTCTGGTGATAATGAATTAAGCCCTTGCTGGCAGTTATATTGCTGCAGAAATAAGTACCAGTTAAAAGCACTTTTGGAAACTATGACTTTCATTTTAAAGCTGCCACAATTTACATTTAATCCATTCATTAATTCATTTATTTATGCTGCTCAGGTACAAACCTCACATCTCTCCTTTTCCACGATTTGCCAAGACATTGGTTTTAACCCCAAAGCAGTTTCCATGTGGAGCTGGGGGCTGGATTTCCCCGAGATAGTTTTCCAAGGCATCATGCAGGGCCTTCCAGGAGCTCTGAGTTGGAAAAGCTCGACCAAACTTCCCTCATTCCCAGGACCAAAGACACCTGCGGATTTAAAAAGGGGCTCAACAGCTGTGGAGAACAAGCCACGACTCCCTGTCCTTCTAACAGCACTTGGCATCAGACAATCCAGAAAACTGGCTTTTGCCTTTGCACAGCAGGAGGAAAACCCCAGTGATCCTGTATTAATGTTTCAGCTCCCTGTCACTGAGGCTCTCCCTCCTGACATGGAATAAGCATGTCCGTGGCCACGGAGCACTTTGAGCTGGAGGCACCAGACAGGACTTCCCAGTAACTATAAAAACAGGAGACCAGCAAGGCCCTCACAGCCCCTCTGTGCCAGGGGCTGCTGATGCTACAGGGACAGCAGATCCCCCCACCCCTCACAGGGCAGGCAAACAGTGTTCCTGCAGGATATGGCTCCAGGTTTGATTTTGGCAGCCCCAATCCCATTTCCACGTGCCTCTGGTGTGCCTTTGTGAGGCATCTGCTCCTCAGCAGGTCTCGACGCCGGCTCCATTAGAGGCCCTGGAGCCACCAGGCTCCTGCCAGCAACAGGATCCCAAACACTCCTGTAATTTACACGGCAGCTTTCATTACTTCCCTTCTCCAAAGACTTGTTCAATAAATTACCAGTTTATGAATTCTAAAGTGCTCTGCGGAGCCCTGAACAAAAGAGAAGGGAAAAAAACCTACAGCCCAGACCAGCTCTAACAGCAGAGCTTTTCATCCTGGAAAGAAAGGCATTACTAAAGCGATATCCCCTCTCCCCACATGGATAACACTGCCTTCATGAGCCAGGGGACAGCAACACCCTCACTGGTACTGCAGGGCCCAGAAGGACCAGATTAACTCAGGGCACAGGAATCCCTTGTTACCCAAAGTGCTGCACAGACGCTGAGAGCTGAGCCCCCCAAGAGCACAGGGGGTGGAAGGAAAGTCTTAAGAAGAGCTTAAGCAAAGAGAAAAGTCCTATTCTTTAGCACTGGTCCAAACAAAACCCCATGGCTTTGCCCACTCCTGTGGCTGGATTTCCTCTAGCAGTGTAATTCTTGTTCATGGGGACACCTTTTCCTTCCCCTGGGAATTGCAGGGCTGGATGTCCCTCAGGATAGATCCCACAGTGCCTTGCTGTCCTCCCTCAGGGCAGTGAGGACACCACAGAGGGACCTGGCAGGTCCCTTCACATCTGAGAGCTGCAAGTGGCAGAGGGAGAGAGGAGAAGAAACAGGGACTGGTCCATTAATCAGAAGAACACGACGAGCAGGGGACTGGGAAAGCTGCTGGATGAAGGAGATGGATGGTGGCAGGGTGGAAGTTGTGGGAGATGCTGAGAGGGGACTTTGGCCAGAGGTGTGATTTGCCCTTTTTTTAACCCCATCTTACCTCTGCCTCCAGCCTCAGTTTTCCCCCAGGTTCAAATGCAAGTCCTGGGATGCCAAGCCAGGCCTGGATCCAGCAATATGGACCAGGAGGTTCCATGGATGGATGTTATGGATGCTGCCACCCGTGAGCACTGCCCTCCTGCACAGCAGCCAGGAGTGGAGAGGGAAGGTGAGAGAGCTGCCAAGCAGACAGAAACCCCTGCAGTGCTGCCTCTGGAGCCTTTCCACTGCACCGGGCAGCAAATGGGGAGAAGAAGAAATAATAATTAAAAAAAAAGAAAAAGAAATCAATAACCACCACCCGTGTCTCCATCTGCCATTGATTTATGGCCCTGCTGAAAAGCCTTGTTGTCCACAATTATTGGGCAGTCAGCTCCTATTTGCCATGATTTCCTTGCCCCTCCTTTCCTCCCACTTTCCCATCAGATCCCATCCTGCCACCTTCTGCCATGGGGGGCTCTGGTGGCTCCCAGGGCTCTCAGTGGCTGGGTCCAGTCCCATGGTGGGATGGTGATTGCTTGTCAGGCTCAGGTCTGATCCTCCAGGGGCCTGGGATGGCAGCTGGAGTGTGGGAGTGGGAGCTGGGATGTGGGTGCCTTGGACACAGAGCAGCAAGGGAGGAAAGAGCAGTCAGGGGACTGCAAGTAAAGCCAACCGGAAAATTAAATTTTGCCCAGAGCTGCTGAAAATTCAGCTTTATCTCAAAAGAACTCGAAAGCTGAGTGCAAGAAGATTTCCTTTCTAGCCTTCTTGACAACCTTCCCAGCTCGATTTTGCTCTTTTGGCCATTTCTGTGATATGTCACACTGACCCAGGAGGTCAAATAGATCCAGTCAACCAAGCCTTGTGCGAGCAGGAGCCTGCTGGATGAGTTCCCTGAGATATGCGTTTCATTATACCACTGTTTCCTTGGGGGAGAAAAAAAGTCGATGTCAGAAGAAAATCAAGTGTCCTAAGAGTCAGCAGTCTGGTGTCTCCATCTGCAGAGCCCAGCCCTGCCACCTCCACCACCCTACACTGAACCTGGGGCACCTCCGTGGGATTAAAGAGCACTGGCTAATTCCAGTCCCCTGCCTGGGCTGTGCCCGCTGGCCTCCTGCCCACCTCCAGCTCTGGCTGAGATAAACAGCCCTGGAAATTGAGGAATTAATGTTCCCTCCCCAAGGTCAGGCTCAGCTCTGGAAAAGGGACCCTGCACAAGCAGACAGGGCTTGGAGCAACCTGGTCTAGTGGAAGGTGTCCCTGCCCAAGGCAGGGGGGTTGGAACGAGATGATCTTCAAGGTCCCTTCCAACCCAAACCATTCTGTGGTTCTGTGAGGGGTATGTCAGCTCAGGACAAGCCCCCAGGACTGACCCCTTTGGCTGCTGGTTGCTCACATGCAATGACTGCAGTGCAGTGCCAGCAGTGATGGTCTTCTCTAGAGACCCACTGGAGACCAGTGCTCTGGAGAAAACACGTGTAGGGCAACCCAAAGGAGGGGAAGGGAAAGGTGGTTTGGACAGCCAGGTTGGGGTAATCCTCTTTATAGCAACCACTGGGAATGTGGAGATCAAGCTGTGTCCTCTTTATGCACCAAACCTCCCCTTTAGAAGGTGAAGCAGCAATTCTGGCTGGGGCACTTCAATCATTTACCCTGTGGAAACCACTTCAGTGGCTCTGATCCACAGGGAATCTGGAAAGCAAATGTTGCTTGCAGCCATAGAGCAGATAAAGGTGGATGTAAGAGCTAGGCTGAGGTTCACCTGAATCCACGAGGCAATGATCATTTAGATTTAGTTTTGGTGAGAAAAGGAGATATTATGGAAGGGCTGATTGCAGAAGTGAGCCCTGAATGGAATGCTTTGACCTAAATCAACGTGTGATTAAGTGAATGAACAAATGAGAATAAGCCTCCTACTGCAGACCTTGATTTCAAGCAGAGTGGACATCAAGAAACAAAAGGAATTTTTAGTGAAGTCAGCTGGAGAGAGGTCATGGACACAAATGTGCAGGATAGCTGGAACTGCATCAAGTGAAAAGGTGTTAGAGCTGCCAGAACTCCCAGGCAGGAGGAAGAGAACTAAAAATAAAAGCTCACAAAAAAGAGCTTGTGAGGTAATGGGCTGAGCAGCCACTTGAATAAAGGTATTAGGAAGAAGCAGGAACCCTACACAGACAGGAAGAGAGGAGTCCTGGAATGGGAGGTCATGGAGGCCACCAAGTTCTGAACAAAGTGGAAATTGCATCAAGTCAGTGAAACCTTGCAAAAAAAGGCACTGAAACAAATAGCTGGTTCTGGAGCCTCAGAACCCCTCTGGCTCAGAGACAGAACAGGGGGAACAGGGAAAAGATTAAAGGATAACTCGGGGCACGTCCCACTACTCGACCTCAGATTTCAACCAGGGTGAGGTTGCCCATGGAGGCACGAGATGCAGGAGGATGTGGAACAGAGAAGCAGGAGACAGGAGCGAGCAATTCCCCGGAGTGGCAGAGAACAGGCACGAGGGAAAGCATTGCTGCCGGCAATTATTTTTATTACATCAAGATAAAGTATTATTGGTTTGGCGTATGGCACATGTGGGGGCTGTGTTTAAACACAGACACAAACCCATTAATCTGATCTCGTAGACGATGAGGCTTCACAGCAGATTCCAACACAAGGCTAATTGAAAGTAAGTAAACAACATTACAAGGGCTTAGCAAGGGGAGATCACGCCGGAAATAAGCAGATTATCTCATCCCCTTTGTCTGTGGGATCAAGTTTTCTCATCCACCTGGACAGAACTTGGAGATGCAGCCTACAAACACTGCATGGGCTGGGACAGAGAGGGGACATGGAGGCATTAACAGAGAGGCAGGAAAGATGAGGAACTCCTCTAGGCTGATGTCAGACACTGCAGTGCAAAGGCAGCTTCAGAACATCTGCAGATGGGAACCACTGTACAATCACGGCAGCACCAGAGGACCACCAGCTCCATGTAGGAATCCTGCTTTTATTTGATCATTAAAATAAAATTCTCTTCATCTGCCTAAGGCATGCAGTGAGACCGAGCCTGTTTAGCTCTTTGAACAGAGCCCTCATTCCCCTGGGGAATGTTCAGATGAGATTGGTTGCAAGACAGGAGGATGGGATATTGTACCGCAAGATTTGAGTACCTTACAAGTAGAATGAAATTGTAGTACAACAAGGCATAAGGCCACGTACTTGGATTGAAATGGCTCTTCTCTGTGTTCTTGCCAGTCCCTCAGAAAGAGGGTCAGGTTGAGGGGAGGAGGATTATGAGACAACTCTGCCGTGTGGCTGTGAATGAGGCTGACAGAGGGGAGAAACACATCCTACTTGTAGGGGGAGTGTACTTGTACTTGGAGTAATGCTGCCCTAGGGAGAGACACAACCTGGATCTGGCCACTGACGTTCAGGAGAGCAGGAGACCATGAGGAAGGAGTCTGTTAGCAAAACAAAACCCAAGAGGGAATATTATGGTCAGCTATAAATACATCAGGGTCTAAATACACAGAAGGGAGAAAAGCTGTTGAAGCCAGAAGACAATGCTGGCATGAGGACAAATGGGCTGAAACTGGCTGTGAATAACTGCAGAAGGAAGCGTCCAGTTATTCCCATGATCCAGCTTTGGAATTGTAATCTGGGAGACTTTGCCTGAGGAGCCAGCCCATGAAGGGGGCTGGGAGATATTGTGTCCACAGCAGCAAAGGCTTCATCTTCCCTTGTGCCTGTTCCAATCTGATCCCCACAGAGCCACATTGCCAACAGCCCTGCACCAGAAAAGATTTCATGGTCTGAGAAAAGCTGTCCTTGGAGCAGCCAAAGCACCCAGAGATGCTGAGCAATTTTAGATGGTGCACAGGGTTTCCCGGTGGTGGAGGCAGCCAAGGAGCACGTCCACAGCTGACATGGCACTGTCAAAATCAGCTGCTGCCATGGAGATTTCAGCCAAGGAGAACAAGCCAGGGGTGTTTCTTGGCAATGCAAACACCTGCTGGATCACCCTGCTGATCCCAGGTACAGGGACCCTAAAGGGGGCCTGGTTCTTGCAGTGATGCTCCCCTCATGAAGGGCTGAATTGAGGAAGGGGATGGTGGGAGAACTCTCCCAGCCCCTGGCATGTGATGGAGCAAGTGGCTTCCACTGGTACTGCAATGGCATCTCTCCAGGGACATCCCATCCATCCAGGAGCTGCACTGATCCCTCCCCAGGCCTGGGAACAGCTGCTCCCACGGGCAGTGGTGAGGTGGCTGTGTCAATGTGGTGAGGTAATGACTTCAACACCCCTAAGGTGACCCCGTTTGCATCCCAGGCAGCTCCAGACAGGATATACTGCAGCCTTCCCCCACCTCTGCCTCCTCCTCTGATTTCCTCCTTTCCTCTTCCCTGAGTCCTCATGTACACCAGGCACTGCAAAGTTTTCCACGAGAAGAGCCAAGGCAGAGCCAAGCAGTGGGCAAACCCACTAAATCTGATAATGAAGGCAATTGCAAGATGCATATCCTTCAGCACACAGCCTAATCTCCACCAGCTGAAATCCAAGCAGGAAGATCACTCAGGTAAGAGAAGTCAGCATTTGCAAAAGCCGCCTGAAGATCCAGACTATCTGAGATTGCCAAGAGAACAGATAAAAGCAGTCATTACAACCTGCCAATGTGTGTGATGAAAACAAAGATACAGCCAGGAGATCAGGACACAGGCACGGAAAAACCACCTGCAGCCTCTAGCAAAGGCTGTGCAATAGGTGTGAGCATCTGACAGAGGAAACCAGGAATATCTCCCAAAGTGGGACACAGGATGTAACTTTGCATGAACATGCATGAAGGTACAGGGTGTACAGAGCAGGCAGCTGCAGAGCTGAGTAATGTCGACTCTGAGGCCCTTTTGGCTCTGGTACAAGGCAAAAGAATACGAATAAATAAAAAAGGAGTGTGATAAAGCTTGCAGAGCTCTTACTGGGCTCAGCAGAAATGCAGGAAAACATGGAGCTGACAAAACCAACTCAAGCAAAACTGCATCTCAAAAGGAACATGCAGAGAAAAAGAGGAGCTGCCATCACATGCAGCAGGAGATGGAACCAGGGCTAAATGCTGGTTACCAGGGGTGGGAGGTTTGGTGCAGCAATCAGCACCAACACTGCCAAAACACTGTGCTGGCAAGTTTCAGGATCACTCGAGAGGACTGAAACACTGATGGAACAGGTTGCCCAGAGAAGTTGTGGCTGCTCCATGTGACCTGAAAGTGTCCAAGGTCAGGTTGTATGGGACTTGGAGCAACCTGGGGTAGTGGAAGGTGTCCCTGCCATAGCAGGGGGTGGAATGAGATGAGCTTTAAGTCTCTTGCAACCCAAACCATTCTGTGACTGTGATTCACAGGGGGAACCAGCAGGTGCAGAGGACTCTGAGGGCATCCCAGGGCATCCTGCACTGTCAAGGATGAGCTGCCACTGTGGACACAGAATCCACAAGTGACCAGGGTGTTTCCTCCAGCTGCCAAAAGGCTGGCTCTGCTGGGTTAGCCCTGGGCTGCCAGGGAGAATCCATTATTGCAAGCCATGGAATGCCGAGTGTTCCTAACCCACTGTGAAGAGGAGGAATTACTGACCAGACAACTGGCAAGCTTGTCCCAGCTCTGGCCCTTCCCCAAGTTCCTTATCCCACAGGAGCAAAAGGCTCATCCAGCTGTCTGCCCTCACCCGACCCCTCTGCAGTCTGGAGCTTCTCTTGGCTGACCCTACCCTGAATGTGCACACAGATGTGAAATCAGAGATCCTGGCCCCCAGGGGAACATCCCTGACATCTCCAGCTCCTTCCCTGCCAAGTCTGCTGAAGCTCATCTTAAAAGCTGCAAGTGGATCACAAGGCTGGTGCAAGAACTCTTGGAACAGGGGCCTCTGAGGAACTGGAGGAAGAGGGAAGGCAGATGGATGCTCCAAGTCAGCAGTGAGTTATCCAGAGCCTTCTTCAGAGCAAATAATCAGGATGTATTGCACAACCCAAGTGACAGCCTCATCCAGCTTTGAAAGACAGTGGAATAAAGGGGAGACAAGGACTGACCCCAAAGCCTGGATGGATATTGGATGGAGGAGGAAAGCAAGAGCAAGGCCAGGGATAACACAGCTGAGAGTGCCAAGAGTTACAAAACACCAGCAGAGATGCTCAGTGTGGTGTAGCAGAGGGGTCACTGCCCCTTAAAGGAAAGCACAGATAGGTTGGATTGAGGTGGTGCATGAGTGTGAGGCACCAGGGAGAAGAGCTCTGCTCATCCATATCTGCCCAGGAGGGCCAGCCCACACAGACTGCTCTGACATGGAGGGAACCACGGCCTGTGCACAGCTGGTTCTACCCTGGTTTTTTCCCCTTCACCCAGAACACAGACCAGGCTGATGAATCATATTGTGACATTGCTCTCCAGCCACAACATTCCTGATGAATTAATCACGGCCAGCAGACACCGATGGAGACCCCCTGGAGCAGCAGTGACACACCCAGGCAGGTGAACACCCCATTTCTCCAGATCCACTCCTTGGAGGCCCTGGGCAGGGTGTCACTGCTGCCAGGTACAAGTCACCAGCAAAATCAAGCAGCTGGAAAACCAGAGAGCTCCTGTGAGGAGCTTTTCCTGGGAGACTTCCTTCCCACAGCTACAGGCATGTGAGGTGAACCAGCAGAACAGGCAAGGAAAGGACTGCAGCAACAGTGGCCAATTCAGACCAGTTTTCCCCCAAACCCACCCTGCTAAGCCCTGGTGGGATGAGGAATGCCAGCTAAGCTTTCCTGGTGGCAGCAGAGATGCCCATCTCTGCCAACACCACTAGGAAGGCAGGATCAGGCAGGAGGATCCCAGCAGGGTTTGATCCACAGCCCACGGCACAGAGCAAGTCTCACCTCAAAGAATAAATGTTAAAAGGCACAAAGATACACAATCACAATATAACAATATTTTGAAGAGATGAGAAGGCAGCAACCCCCCATGTGAGAGTGTGGCAGTGTAAATAGAGCAGACCTGGATGCCACATTGGGACGGGTTCATCTGCCAACCCATCCCAGCTGGCTTAGACCAGAGCTTTAGGGACTGTCTCCGGGGGAACACTGAAGGACCTTGATCCAATTCAACCTCCATGGATGAGGAGCAGCGAGGGAACACCCAGAAAAGTCCTCAGGGAACCTGCTGTAAAGGGTCACCAGTGGGTGGGTTGTTTTGATTTTTTGGGGGAGTGAAAATCCACTTATATTTTATTTGCTTCAGAAACAGTTGGTTCTTTTTGTGGAGGTAAGCAGCTAATTTCATTCAGGTTCTTCAGCTAATGAAGAAATAACCTGAATAATTAATTATTTGAAGATAAATTATTCATGGCTGGTTGTGATTCCAGTGGGGGAGCAGGGGGCTTGGAGTGTTATTTAGTTATTTTCATCTTAAAAAAGAATAATGCATGTAACCACCCCTGCCAGTCCCTCCAAATCATGGCTGGGATGAGGGGTGGATGACTGGGGAGGGGACCAGCCTCTTTGCATCCTGGAGAAGGGGAACAGCTTGTTTCAGTGATCCAAAGGGAGCTGGGGGATGCTGATGGAGCTAAGCATGTCAGGGCTGTCCCCTGGGCCACCCCAAAAATCCCCTAAATCCCACATTTACACATCTCTGCTCCATTCCCCTCGCTCTCACCTCTTGCTTTGCACACCCTCCTCCAGGCCTGACCTGGCAGGTTGTTGAAACAACTCACTTGACCTGCTCAGCTGGATAATGAGTCATTAACTACAGTAACACTGATGGTTATTATGGATAATGCTGATTGCAGATAAGGACAGGCTCACCCTGGACTGCCCCCACAGTTTGGACCCGGGGCACCAACCATTTGGAAAGGGGTCACCTGGGACCCCCCTTGAGCAGAACCCCTGGGGACACTGATCTGTGCTGGCAGAGCCCTCTGATTACTCACCCTTTTAAAGGCTGATCCTTTGCCCTCTGCAGGTACATATAAATAAACTGGCTTTTCCTATTCCCAGCAGCCTGTAACACCAGCTTTGTGTGGCTCTGTCTGATCAAATGGTGGGATCATTTAATTCCATTGCTGCCACGGGGGCCTTTCCCACTCAATGTTCGCCCCCTCCTCGCCATCCCCCCTGCACAGCACACCAGTGATTCTTCCTTTTCCTCAGCAAGTTATTAAATGACACTGAACCAGGAAAAGAATCCCTGGGAGACCCCGATGGAAACAAACACTTATTGATCCCTCTGTTATTACCTGCATTTGATGGCCTTGAGTGAACCCTCCATCAAATAAGGACCCTTTGAATTCCCCACACTACACCTGAAGGAAACAAGAGCTGAAGGTCTTGGAGAAATCTTAACCCACCCAAATCCATCCTGTAGCCATGCAGAGGCCCCAAACCATAGACATATCCTTCCCCAAGATATTCCCAGTGCCCACTCCTTCACCAGCAACATTTTCAATGGATTTTCCCATGACTTTGCCTCAGGGCAACCCAATTTATTCCCCAAGAGTTGCAATAATAGTGGGCTCCCTCTGCCCTCCAGGGAATCTCCCAGGTTTTGAAGATCCGGGTGGAAGAATTAGCAATTTAGGGAACTGCCTTGCTATTTTAGGGTTCCATGTTCAGGCTGACAAACATCAGATGCTCCCCAGCCTCCTGCCTTGAGAACAGTGGGTTTATATGGCAGCCACAGCACTGTCTGCAGCAAATAAAGCCTCCTGCCTCCTTTATTCTGTATTTGGAATATCTATGGAGCATTCTTACCTCTTCCACTCTGCTATTTTACAATTTTACCATCTGTCTCTAACAACAGAGCCATTTCTGACACAGAAATAAATTCCCTGCTCTATCTAAGTGCTTTCTTATTGTCTTTGACCCTTCTGGTCATTCATAGTCCATTAGTTTCTTTGATTTCTTTCAACTGCTGCTACCTGTATTTTTAGGTAACACATTCCTTTTTTTTCAGCATTTGCCAATACATTTATTTCTCTGTTTTCTTCCTCCTCCCTACACCTGTGCACTATTGAGGCACAAAAACAAGGAAAAAAAGCCCAGTTTCACAAAACTTGGAGTATAACACATTGTTTAGTGCTGTATCTTGCCATGCTGGCAGACCCACACAGTAGGAAAGGGCTGTAATCAAATTACATATGTTCCTGCTTCAGGAAATCATAGGTTTTTCATTTTATTATTTTATTTTTAATGTTCTTTTGACAGTGGGGCTGAGG
The DNA here is from genome assembly GCA_013390005.1 of Calyptomena viridis. NCBI lineage: Eukaryota > Metazoa > Chordata > Aves > Passeriformes > Eurylaimidae > Calyptomena > Calyptomena viridis. The sequence continues at coordinate 27,140 of WEIV01008458.1, read as the reverse complement.
TTTGTTGCAGGTTGGGCTGTGGTGTGTGCCAGCACTGCACTATGAAGTCATCCATTATTTCAGTTCAGCTGGGGGCTGTTTTGTTCGGGAACACAAAGTGTTCCCGAAGTCGCCCCTCTTTCTACCCCCGACTCTTGAATCATCTCCCTAAAGCTCACAAACAGATGGTTCAGCAATTTATCCTGTTTGCCATTAAAACCTCACAGCATTTAAGCAGACTTTTACCCACTCTCCAACATTTTCCACCCTCGTGTACGTGCAGGTCAGTATCTGTGCCTCCACTCACCCACCAAGGTCCTGCCCCTCACCACCACCCCACCAATTTGCTGCCACAGGAGGGGTTTAGTCCTTCCTTTTAACACAGGGGACATTCAGCCAATTCTGCCCCATCAACACCTCTCCTCACAGCCAGACACGAACAGCTACAGACACTGTGTTACCCTGGTCCTCATTTAAGCAACTGCAATTCTCCTTACGTGCCTCCCTTCTGCTGGAGCCCAGTCCTTGAGCAGAGCTCATGTCAGGAGCTCTGCTTAGTAGAAACTCCCCCCCCTTACTTAACTCAGAGCTTAAAACTTCTGCAGGAGGGATTGTGAAACACCAGTGTGCCCACCTGGTCAGAGACACGGCAGGCTGGAGCTTGGACCTACAGCAGGGAAGGTTTGTGAGGTGGAGGCCCCTCACCGGTCACAGTTTGCTCTCCATCGCTGCTCTGCAGAGGTGTGTTCCCACTGCACGTGTTCAACAAACCTCCCACACTCTGAGGGTCACAGGCCAAGTTCCTCCACCACCACGGCTCCAGCCCTGCACTCAGGGGACCCCACAGCCCTGTTGGACCCAGTTTCCCTGCCAGTGGGCCTGGGAGTTGGGAGGTGGGTGCAGGAAGGCTGAGTCAGTGTGTCAGCTGGGGTGGGAGATGCTGAGACACACCCAGGGTGGGTCAGGCAGCTTTCACTGAGCCTTGGGCTCGTGTCACTGTTGAGGTCTATGCATGACATCTTCATGTCACCCCTAATGTACTGATGCCTCTCCCTTGATAAAAGTCCTTATCTGGGTCACCCTGTTCGCTTCTTAATCTGTTTTCTCCGAGGACATTCAGTGATATCCCTTAATCACTCAGCAGATAAGAGCAGTTGCTTAGTTAGAAATTGCCCAAGGACTCCCAGGGTCCGGAGAGGAAGAAGAGCCAAGTTCTGCATGGCTGCATCATGCAGGGATCTATCTGCTGGTCACCAGGAGGGCACCCACGTTCCTGACCCAGCCTAGCACAGTTATATTTAACACCTCAGACACCTGAGGAGACAGTTAAACTTTTTAACCCCTCAGAGGCAACAGGAACAGCTTAGCAACCAACAGGTTACCTGAACATCCCGTCATTTCCTCTGCAGCTGTCCCCACAATCCCACAAAGTCCTTTCAGATGAAGGTGGCCAGAGACTTTTCAAAGATTGCAAGAAAGCTGGGATGGAGCAGAGCACGCACTGGGCTCCCCCAGGTCCCAGCTGAGGGCTTTAAGCTCTGGACAGCCCCTCTGGGGGCTTCTGGATGTGAAAGCCACCAGTGACCCCATCAGGCCACTCGGGGACTGCAGTACCTGCACATGCCACCTCCTCTCCCTCCCTGCCCAGTGTTGTGCTTAACCAAGAGAAGAAAGTTAGAAGTTTTGGTGTTTGGGATTCTTTTTCTGTCCTTTAAGTGATTGAAGTACCGGCTGAGAAAGAGGCACTTGAAAGCAACTTGTGTCTGGTTAAAGCTGGTTATCCATCTCAATTTGCATAATGATTATGCAAACGATGGTTTGCATAATGTCGCTATGATCTACAATCACTTTAGGGCTTTATTGCAGGGAAAGACCACAGAGAAGGCATTGAACAGCTGTCCAAGCCCCCGGCCGTGCTCGGACACCACCAGGCACAAGTGCCACAAACGCTGATCGTTTCCCTCTCTCTCACCGTCCGGGTCCTCTGCGGAAGCTGAGCCTGACTTTGCCACTGCCCTTGGGTGATTTCAGGCTTCGGAAGGAGCTGCAGGGCTGCAGCTCCTCTTGGCATTAATTCCTCAGCCGAAAGCAGAGGCGATTTTGCGGCTGCCTCGTTGCTCACAGCGTGTGCTAACACCGAGCTCTTCCACTCTCCGTTTACCAGCCCCGCAGTGAAAGCGATGCCTCCCGAGGCAGAGTCAGCCAAAGCCTGGCAGAGGACACCTCCGGCTCGAGAGCAGGTCTCTCCCATCCCTCACCCATCACCCACCTGCGGCAGATTTGAATCAGGTGTTTGGGGTAATTAAACTGATCCCCACGGGGCTGCAGGGAAAGTTCTCCCAAACTGCCACCCTTCAGCCCTGCCCACAGCAGCACCCACATCAGGGCAGGTCCAGACTCCCTCCTTACCCAGGAGGACAGACCTGGCTCCTGGGGCACCTCCTAAATCCTCCCTGCACCATCCACTTGCCATGACCACCATGGGCTCCAGCACATCACAGCCCCGAGGAAAAACATCCCACAGCTTTTTCAGTGGGGTGGCTCTGGCAGGAGCAAGCACTGAAATCACCTGTGAGGTTGAGACTCCTCTGGATGCAGCTTTTCCCACTGGCAGGAGCATTGCAACCTCCAAGAAACCCAGTTAACAAAATTGTTGCCAGGCTACTCTAAATCAGTCAAGGAAAGTCTAGAAAAACCAAACCAAGTCGCTCCAAAAACCACAAAAACTTTGCAAACCTTTCCCACCCAGAAGGCCAGGAGCAGAGCCACACCACCCAGGACCTCCCTGGGCCACTGCCCAGGATTTTATACATGCCAAGAGCTTTTTATGCTATACTGAGAGCTATTCTCCTATCATTAGTGTTCCAAAAAACATTTGAAGGATGAAGTGAGACCTAGATTTATCCAGACCTACCCTGCATTGTTTTGCAAGAGGTCCCAGTGCCAAGTTTGCTGTTGGGTCACTCTGTGGTGGCTCTGTGGGATGTTGGTGACCCTCATGGTGGTGATGATGGACACCCTTGTAGCCACTTGATAGCACCATGTCCTTGCTCCAGTGCCAGAGCCAGGAGTGGTTTTATCTCCTCATTTCCCAAGGTTACAAAAGCTATAGCAAATGCAGGGGGATGGTAGGCAGCATCCATCAAAGAAACCAAAAAAAGGGGAAAAAAAAAAGGAAAAAAAAAAATCACAGCTTTTTAGCGATCAATCCAAAACCATGGGATCCAAACAAAAGCACAATGTGAATTGGCCCTGCTCCACCTCAGCCTGAGCAGGACCTTCCCGGAACAGCTGAGCTCCGAGAGCATTAAGCAACAGCTTCTGGGGAGAAGTGGAGGGAGAAGGGAGGCTGATGGGCTCCCCGGGTGCCTCCCTGCCTCAGGCTTTCCTGAGGGAGGCATGTATGGATATAAACAACATGGATCAAAAAGAGGAGCAGCGAGGCAAAGCTCCCCAGTTTGGGATTATATTTGGGTTGAAATCCCAACTCTAACGAAAACTTAGCAGTTCAAACTAAGTGGAGCAGCTTCAAAGGAGACCATGGGAACCCACTTGTGGCCACCAGCTGAGACCTTCCCCAGATGCCCTCAAGGTGGAGGCCTTTGTTGGCCTCTCCTGTGAAGGTTTCTCTGGCAGCCAGATCTGTGCCTACATCTCCCCTTCCCCTGCAGATATCTGAGCAGACAGCATGATGGATAGAGCTGTGGATGGAACACCACCACCACCATGAGGATTAATGCCCAGCAGAAAGCCATCACTCCCTTCAACCCACACTTAGGAGGCAGCTGAAGTTTTGCTTTTTGTCAAGGACGTGATTCAGAATGAAAACAATTAAACCCAGCTCATTCCTGGCTGCAGCTCCCACCCTGGGCCAGCTCCTAGTCAGCAGTTTGTGTGCTGGAGTGGTACACAGGGGTGTCAAACACTGAGTGACACACTCAGGAGCTGGAAAACATGATGAAGAGGTGCTGCCATGTTCAACCATGGGAAGTGGAGCCAAATGACAGCTGCTGCTCGTGCACCTCCTCTGCTCTGCTCCCTTCCACGTTGTGCTGCTCACCTGTGTGTAAATGGCTTTTTCAGTCTTCTTTAATGCATTTTGTCTGTCCCAGGTATGACAGAACCAGCTGACAGTGCATTCCCAAGCAGCCTGACCTCAGCATTGGCTGATAGATTTTTGGGGTTCAGTGATGGTTTAGGATGTGCACAGATCCCCTAAACTTTCCCTGCAAGCAGTTCCCATAACCGCAGTGACAGACCTGCTATGCCCCATTGGTCAGGGTGGGATGGGACCTGTTGGGAATTCCCAGACTCCTGCCAGCTCTGAGCCAGCCTGGAGAGAGGCAACAGAATGGGAACTGGTGGTGATTTCTCTCCATGACACGAGAGAGGGGACCCAAAGCCAAGTGGGAGACTGTAACCCCAGCTGGGACCTGGGATTTCAGTTCACTTGCCCTTCCCTTCTGTTTCTTCTTTCTCACCTTTTGCTGTGGAGTCTCCAGTTCTATCCTGAATGTGAGCTACACTCCATCAAGCCCATCCTTCTGCACCTCTGCACCCCAGTTCTGGGTGTCATCAGGGACAAGAATCAACACTAAGTCCTCTCTCCACCCCAATCCCTCCCAGCCCATCAGGCTCCCATTTGCACACTGAGCTTGGCTCCTCTCTGCTACCAGCAGTATCTTCTGCCCACCCACCTCAGCAAAATCCTTGCCTTCAAAGCTGTCCAGGCAGGGCTGCTGAGCTCCCAACTTCTCTGACATCAAAAGCTTCACTTATTTACGTTTTGCGCAGCGCCAAGAAGCCATTGGGATGTGGAGGTTTGTTTTTCCCAAGTAGGCAGATCATGGGAGCACGAGTAAAAATTCCTCTGTAGGAATAGAAACCCAAGTAAAAGGAGGAGGAGAAAGCTGGGGTTGGAGACAGGAGCTTTCTCCCTCTCCCTGCTTTGTTTCCTATCCTTAATGGTGTTCTTCAGCCTTGATCTGTGAATGTTTCTGACTGGAAACATTCTGGTGGTTTGTGGAGCGTTAGAGAGGGAAACTGGTGACAGCTCTCAGAGGTTGGGTTCAGCCTGTGGAAAATTGAGGTTATCAGGAAGATGTTTTATTCATTCTCCTGATTCTGAGGCTGCTGTGGGGTGGCTGGACTCTGCCAGGGGCTCTGGCTGGGAACACTCTGGGAGGAGGATGTGTTTTCTTCTCCTTGGCTGGGAGGTGCATCTTGCTTGGCTGATCATAGCAAGGCACCCCGTGGAGAGAGGTCATGCTGGGGAGCAGGACAAGTGGCTGGAGAGCTGTCACTGGAGCTCCATGCAGCAAAACTGAATTGCAAACTAGCCTGATGGCTCCTGAGACTCCTTCAGGGAGACACGGGGAACAGAAAGTGGATCACTTACATCCACCTCCTGAAAATGATCTCGTGGATCAATCCAGACGCTTGCTGCTGAAGACAACCCATTTATCTCTTACATTAATGTATCAGGCTCTGGCTTAAAAATCTGTAGGCTGTTTCCTCCTTAATTCCTAAACCTTCTTTACCTACATACTTCCTAATTTGGAGCTTAAATGTATTGGTGCCCAATTTCTACTTTCAGTTTTCCTCTGCACAGGTTTCCTCTTTAACCTGAAGAGCTCTTCTGCTCCCCTGATGTATTCTTTACCTCCTTTTTTAGCAGGCCAAGAAAGTCATTGTCTCATCAAATGGGTGCTACAGCAGCAGCCGAGACCTTTCCTGCCTGTTGCCTGTTTGGATTTGCCTTCAGGAGAAGACCAGAAGAGCAATGAGTCTTGCAGATAAATCCCAGCAGGGATTCAACCAGAGGCATTTGTCCTCCCTTCTCCACCCCAGTGTGCTGCCCTGTGCTGTCACTCAAACACTCCCAATACTCGAGCTGAGGTCAGGAACCAAATCACTCGGTTGTCCTCGGGATGGATCTCCTGTGAGCCAGACACCACCACGTGCAGCACTCCAAGCTGTCAGCTCCTCTTTAGCAAGTTCCTCGTGCACTTTCCACTCTCCCATTAATCCCTGTCCTCATTAATAGTTTCCCACAAGGCTCTGTACCAGACACCTCACTGGAGCATGGAGAGAAGAGATCCACAGTATTTCCTCCTCCAGCACCGAACGAGACAAGCTTGGCACCTCCTGTACTGCATTTCATGTCCTTTGCTATTTACTTCTGTGTTTTAAAAGACTTTTTCCCTCCCAATTTGTTCTCAAGCCCTGTATACTCTGAGGCCTGGGCTAATGCTGAGGTTGCTCAGATCATTTCTGTTTCCATTTCTGAAACAGGGAGTGAAATCTTGGATGAGCTTGGGTCAGGAAGCACAAAAGCTAGACCCACGTATTCTCTGGTTTGTGGAAAATGCAGGGAATCCTTGGATAGGGTGGGGAAAAGGCTGTACAGGGTCACACCAATCCATTGTCCTTCACATCATGACTGTGAGAGTGGCCAAGAGCAGATGCCTGGAGATTGATCACAAGGACAGGGAGTCCCCCAGTCCTGCTTCTCTTGTGTTCAGAGGACAGAAAATCCTGACTCAGAAGTCATCTCTTCATTCTGGGCTTACCTGCCCGTGGTAACCTTGTCCTCAATTAATTTGCCTAATCACTTTTGGGACCTGCTCACATTCCTCAGTGCAGGATGACATCTGTGCTGGGAGGTGAATCTGGTGGGAGCCACAGCACATCTGGGTGTGAGGAGTGGGCTAAGAAAGGAGTGGCTTTACCCAGGCACGGAGCCTCACCCACAGTGTGACTGGAACCGGCAGGATCCCTCTGAGCTAATCTTTAGTCAAGGAGAACAAACTCACTGACAACGGGCTGGGCTGGGATACAGAAACGCTCCAGGCAGCTTTCCTGGAAAACGGAGATGGGCTGTGGTGTGAACACTGAAAAGGAGCTTGTGCACAGCGCTGGTGTCTGACACCATGGGCTGAGCTGGGCAGGGGCTGTGCTGAATGTTTTGGTTGAAGACAGTGATACAAATGCCTTCTGTTGTCAGAGAAGCTGCACAGTCACAGGAGCCCAGGTTATTAAACAGTTTCTAGCAGGTGTTCCTGTCACCCTCCCATCCCCAGCAGCCACCCAGCTGTGACAGCAGGAGCATGTACCACTGCTCAGGGCGTGGGGACAGCACGGAGGACCTGACAGAGGAGGGAAAGGGGCTGGAGAAGGGATGGAACCATCCCATGAGGGGATTCACAGGAATTCTTTGGGAGAGGAGACCCACAACCCCACGCCATGAGCCCCCAGAGGGCTGTTGTCACCCAAAAAGGACCATGACATGAGCTAATGGGTGACCTTTCCAAGAGAAAAAAGGTTGGCAGGCTGGGTGTGCTCTGAGTTGGAGGAGATTCCTGCTCACTGCTTGCTCCTCCCAAGAATGGCAGAGCCCAATCCAGGCCCTGAGCAAATTCCATCCTGCATCCCATCCTGCTTTGCAGCATTTCTACCCTGGAAAGGACAATGATGGGACCCAAACTGTCCCACTCCCTTGTGCCCCACAGTGACAAGGTCAGCACGGCCTCCCCATGGCAGGATTTGTGTGGATGAAAAAGCCAAACCCCTCGGAATCCCTGGCCGGTCCAGGAGACCCTGGGGATTTTAGGAGATGTTATCAGCACTCTCCTGGCTCACAGCCCCCTCTCCTGGCCTGCCAGGACCCTCAAATGTCCCAGAAAATCCACTGGGGCATTTGCTTTTCCTCTTTATTTTTCCCTCTGTCTGCTAAGTCTGTCTGGAAACAAAGAAAATATCATTCTCTTCATAAAAAGGTTCCCCCAAATGAACATTTTCTAGCTGGTTCCAGTTTTTGTAATATAGTCCTTTATTTTTTCTTGCTCTTCATAGGAGAGATTCTTTATTTGGCTTTATTTCATATTAAATGGGAATTCCTTTTAATTAAAGGAAGAGGGAAAAGCCCTTCAGTCCCATTCAGCTCAAAGCAAATTGGTCCTTTTCTCTTTCAAGGAGCCTCAAGATGCAGTTTAGGGTTGGATTCATTTCATGAAGCAATCAGAAAATTTGGAGCAGCAGGATCAGTTCCACACCTTCTCCACAAGTTCTCATTCCCCCTTGGCTCCTATTCCCCAAAATTTCAAATCTCCATTTCATCAAAAAGGTTCCCATCACTTGAAAGCACCAGCTTGTGCCCAAAACTGAATAAAAGCAAGAAAACTGTTGAAAACCTTCCAGCCCAGTACAGAAAGCATCTCTTCCTCTCCCTGAATGTGTGTTGCTCCCGCTGGATTTCTAGAAACAATGCAAACTGATTGTGGGGTGGGTAATAATAACAGTGTGCAACTGGAGCTGCAGAAAAGAGCCCATTTCCTTTCTCCATGGCCAGTTCCCAGTGTGGGAGTGTGGTGCTGGACTGGGATGTGGAGCTCTGCAGGGCCCTTTGGTATCATGCCTGGGGTGCTGGGGTGATGGGGTTGTTGTGTCAGTGCCAACAGGGCCACTCAAAGCAAAGACATCCCAAATCCAGCAGCGCCCAAAGCTGGACTCAGGGAGTTCCCCGAGCAGTTGTTCTGCAGCTGCCAGACGAACACGTGGTGGTTCCTAAGTGCTCCCCGAGGAGATGAAGTACCAGTAATTAATCTTTGGTGCTCAAATAACCAATTAGTCAAGTGACACAAGTGGATGATGTGCTGGATTTGGGGAAATGACACCAGGAAGTGGCTGTTGGGGCGGCTTGTTGCCAGCTCTGGCAGAGGTTGGTCCCCTGACACCCGGATGGGATGGTGACAGTCCTGCTCTGTCCCCTGCTCCTACCCAGGCTGCATCCCCTAAGCACATGGGGCAGGCAAGAAAAAGGCAATTTTGACCTGGGAGCTCAAGTGAGGTTAAAATAACCCAAGGCAGAGCCAGGAGCTGACCCTCCAGGCTCCTCAAACCCACGGCTTTCCCAGATGGATCCGCTCCCAGGCCGGGGCTGCAGGAGGGATGCAGGCACCAGCCCTCATTAAAAGGCCTTTTCCATCTCTGATTTCTCTAATGCCACTGAGTAAGAGTATTGACATGTCAGAATGGTCTTTTATTATGATCCATTTGTGCCATTAATGTAATATCCTCCTCTTGGATTGCTTAGTTATGTATTAATACCATAAGAAACTCGGCATTTCTTTTAGCTCTTCATTGTCTAAAATGAGTCCCAAACTCTCCATGTGACAGGATTTTGATGGATGGTCATATTTTTAGCTGTGATCATGTCTCAATGCTCTGAAATTAGGGACATGTTTTAAAAATATGGTACCATGTGCATTTATCTTATTTTTCTTAATCTCTGTCTTACCAGTTATCATTCTGTTTTTATTGTAGAATCATTAGTGCTTGTTATAAGCCTGATGTATGTGTATGGCACCATTTATTTGCTGTTCTTAGCAGCACAAGGAATGGGAAAATAAAACATAAATATGGGGAAATGATCACTGAGTGTTTTATTTTATAATAGAGGACATTCCTAAAGAATTGCCTTGCTGAGGCTGCTGGGGCATTGTTACATCCAGCCAGTCTTAGAGATCTGAAGAAAGATACTGAGGATTCAGGAAAGAGTTACAGGACTGAACCTGGAGAAAATTCTGTGCAGTGACAGACCAAAGGGATTTGACCTGTTTGATGTATCAAAGACATCAAGAGCTGTAAGTTAAAGTGACAAATACACTCTCTGGGAGGAAATATTAAAGGGTTTATTAAATTTCAGAGAAATGGGACTAAACAAAGTCACACCTGGAAATTTAGTCTGGACACTGCAGTCAGAAGCTGCCAGCACAGGGATTTAATAGAGCTCAGACTAAGGACTGATCCAGTGTGTCTGACTCTGGGAGACCCGGGAGTCCTGCAGCCTTTGATAGGATTTTCTCCACCAGCCAGAGAGTTTCCTTATTGCCAGCCCAGAAGCCCCAGAACACCCCCATGTCTGTGCTCCTCTGAGTTATTTGCTCCTTTGCACAACATGATACCAGGGAAGAGGTGCATTAGCCCAACAAATTAGGGCTGGGAAAAATCTCTGGTTCGTGTTGTGTGGGTCAGCTCCTTCATATAATGGTTTCAGCTGCCTTGAAAAGTGGCTGAAATTACGACTCTCCTGCTCCCCATTGCAGGGGAATTTATTGGTGTGAATCAGAGGGTTGTTTCCCTCTGTCTTCTTCAGGAGAAGTGATGGAAAAGCCTTTGTCCCCATGCGGAGTGAGGAGGAGCTGTCAGTGGACAGGGATTGCTCTCAAACCCACATCAGAGATCACAGAACAGAATGGTTTGGGTTGAAGGGACCTTAAGGATTATCTTGTTCCACCCCCCTGTCCTGGGCAGGGACACCTTCCACTAGACCAGGTTGCTCAAGGTCTGTTAAACGTGGCCTTGGACACTTCCAGGGATGGGGCATCCCCAGTCCTCAATCCCAAATCCCAGTAGCCTCTGGTCCAACCATGGGGTCTCCAGCTGATGCCTCCCTCTGCCCCCAGCTCCTACCTTTGCCCAGACAAAAGAAACGCAGGAAAGGGACAAAAATGGTGCTGATTATGGGGAGGGGACCAGTCCAAACCAGGGGGACACGAGGCTGCCCCTTCCCCACACTCACTCAGCTCCATTCAGCTGACAAACGAGAGCTCTTCTCCTCTAGAAATTTGATGGATGATCCCAATTATATTCTTCCAGCACTGATTTAATGTAATGTTTTATTAATAGCAACAATCAGAGGAAAGCAAACAGCTTATTCTGTACACGCCATTCCCTTTCTGCTTTTACTTTCCCATGTTCCTACACACGCCAAGTCCTTGATGGTGCAGCATCGGGGGGGTCAGGAGGAGGAGGAGGAGGAGGGTGGGGAGACATGAGCAGACAATTCACTGAGCAGGGCAATGGCTCATTAGCACAGAATTAACATGATTGTGACAATATTTTCTTCACTCATTCTTCACAGATTACTCGAAGGAAACTGCAAATTGCTGGTTTGTTTCCTTGGATATTTAAAGACCATGTGGAAAGATGGGGAAAAATAATCTGCAGTTCTGCATTACTGGTTTTAATAGCCTTTTGTTACACAAGGAGTGATGGGAGGAACATAATTAATCCATTAGAGCTGTCCCTGGCTGGCCGGGCACGGCACAGGCAGGGTTTGGTTCTGCACTGGGATCTTTGCTCAGGGCCTTTTCCAGACCTGCATCCCCCCAGCCAATCCCTGCTTCCCACACCCACCATTCTCCTTTCTCCCCCACAGAAAGCTCCTCTGTCTGGCATTGCATCCCCACCCCTGCATAGGCAGCAGAGAAGGGGATTTCCCTGGACAGTGTTTGGGATCATCAGCTCCAAGATTTGCAGGAAACACCCACAGCCCTCACAGGAAAAAATGATTTTGGGGCAGGTTTGAGCCAGCAACACCTTTAAAAGAAGAAAAACCCCACAGAGACCAAGGCATCCTCATGTCCAACCTTGCCACGTGCCCTCACTAAATCCAACCTCCTGCCTCTCACTACTTGAATCCTCCCTTCGTTAGTGGCTCTACATCATGTCCCTGTTTGCTTTTGTATTTGGAAGCCTGTTTGCATATTCACTCCTTCCATACCTTGTTCTAATAGTAATGCAAAGCCCCCTGGGCCAACAGTGATAAACAAAATGGACGTGAGCTTTCCTGGGTTTGTTATTCCAGTTTTTGCTCCTGGCTTCAACATGGAATTTGAAGTTCCTTTCAATCAAAAGTGCTCTATATTGTGGTTAAATGATTTCTTTTCCCCTCAGAGAATCATTAGTAAGGCACATGATCTAAGATCTCTCCCTCTTTCACAACCTCTTTTGGTGAATTCTTAAATGAAGGGAGGCTGGGGGGGAGGAAAAGGGAGAGAAAGATTAAATGGAACAGGTGTCACATTTATCTTATTTCCAGAGCAAATACAATCAACAAGTGCCAGGCTAAAACCAGACCCTAAACAAAACCTGCAAAATGTTCTCCAAATAAATGATTCTTGGCTCTCTTCTGTTTGTTTTTAATTTGCAGTCATCCTCAGAATACTTCTGCCAAGCAAAATCTGCTTTGGGAATGAGCTCATCAGAGCTGATTCCACAGGGGGAGGTTTCTGCTGCTGGGGTACCCCTGCAATGCCCCAAGTCCATGCCCTGCACAGCCCTCATCCCAGAACAGCCCAGCATCCCTTCCTAAAACACAGCTCTGAGGATGCACAAAGCTGAACTTCAGCATTAAAACCTCTACTCAGCACTGGCTCTCCACCAGCAGGGAGGGGGAGGAATCTCCAGATGCAAATCCTAAAATAAATCAAAATTTTTTTTTCTTTTTTCTTTTTTAATAAAGTTTATTTTAGGATTTGAATTCTCCTCACTCTTCACACTGACTTTATGAAGGGGATGTGGCTGGATTGGGTGCTTTCCCCTGCACCCCAACACTGGTCCATGAACCTCCTCCTTCTCCATTGATCCCATGGATGGGCTTGTTATTGGGGCTTGGAGATTAACAGCAGGTTTAACTACCCAGGTGCTGTGCCAGGGTGTTGGGACCCACGGGGATCTGGTGTTACAGACCATTTCCCAGCTCCTGGGGGATGCAGGGAATGTGGGAGTGAGTGTGGAAAATCCCCATTAACCTGCTGCTGCAGGAAAATGTGGCTCATCCAGCCTGTGGGGTCCGAGCTGTGCATCCAAGGCTGGGAGCAGAATGACAGCTCAGGGAATTCTGAGCACAAGAAGCATCAATGCCATTTCCTTTGTGCACATTAGAAACTCCAGCTGTACTCCACAAAAAAAAAAAAAAGGAAAAAACAACTTGTTTTTCAATCAAAAATTGGAGATTTTAACAAAGAAAGGCTTTTATAAAAATTTTCCACTTTCTATGAAAGCATAAAGAAAAAAAAATCGAAACACATTAACAGGAAAAGAAAACTGCAAAAACTCTTCCTTGAGACAAAATATTTGACTCAGAACCACAAAATTAAACTACTTTTTCTCCACCTTGGACCACTGCAGTGCCCAAGTGAGTGTTGCTGTTTGCACCTCATAACCATCTTTCCCTCTGTGTGTCCCATTCCCAGCCCAGGCTGTCTCTGCCCTGACCCACTGTTCTTTTATATATCTCTCTAATCCACCATAATGAACCATTTGATCTGATAAAAGCCTTGCCTCTCTCTCAAAGCCCCTGCCTGGACCCTTTGTGGCTCCAGCACCATTCCAAGGGCTCTCTGCTCCCTTGGAGCCACAGTGCCATGTGTCCTTGGATCTTGCTGGGGACTCTGGAATGGGAACTGCAGTGTCCCAGACCTCCAGCCAGCACACCCCTGAGTATATTTTGAGGAGGCAGTGAGCAGTCCCTGGAAAGCCAAGGCTACAAAGCTGCCTGAAGAGTCAATGTGTTCATTTTGCCTCTGTTTTCTTTAAGGAATTGCCAGGGCAGTGTGTGATCTCATACAGCAAAGGGCCCTCTCCTATAGCACATCACCTCACATCAGTCACCTGAGTGATAACTCAGCCTGCAGAGGAGCAGAGATCTCCTGCACTGCCCACTCCTGTCCTTGCTGCAGGATGGAGAGTGTGGGCATCTCATTCATCCTGATCCTTTGTGTCCTTGGCAGTGCCCACAGGATGGGCACCAGGCCCTGGAATAATTTCCCATCCCTGGGAATGGTTTTCCCATCCCCATGGCACAGCCCGGTGATACAGCCCAGCACAGCCAGGGCCCATCTCCGGAGCCAAGGCAGCACAGGGTGAGATACCACAGCATTGAAATTATTTCATTCTACTGCAGGATATGAGGTGGATTTCCAGGAAACCTCTCAGAGGAGACAAACAGTGTCCCCAGACAGAACAGAACTTACGAACAGGCTCCCTGGTGTGGGCAGAGGGAGCCAATGTGGTGCTGGGGTGGCACAGCACTGATGAGCCACACGAGTCACCCACAGCCAGTGGCAGGATGGAGAATGTGAAAGCAGCTGGGACAGGACAGCCCAGCTCTCCCTGGACAGGTCTGAGTGGCTGTGCTGGCACAGGTTCGTGGCACATGGCAGGGGACAGCTCGCCTTGGCTGTGACGATGCCACTGCATTACCAGGACATTTGGGACATGAAGCTCTGCACTGTTGAGGGATCAGATAAATTACTGACCCCTGGCTGCTCTGCTGGTGTGAAATACCCACGAATATACCCCAGGGGATTACTCTTCACTGGTTTGCTTTGCATTATGTGGAGCAGAGCAAGAGACTGGTCCTGGACTTTCCCTCCTTGCCCACGACTTGCTGCGTCCCGAAAAAATTCGTCTCCTAAAGAAGCAAAGCCAGGGGCAGATTTGATGTGAAGGCAAGGCTGGTTCTAGTGACACAGGATGGATTTTGGGCTTTTGAACAAGGCTTTCCCCCAGCCAGAGCTGGTTTCCATTTATAATTGCAACACACTGTGTGGATCAATGAAAACAGACCATCTGCTCATTGGGGCACGGGAGCCTTTTGTCCTGCCCCAAGACTGGAAATTTCTAAGCTTATTTCAACTTTGGAAATGACCAGATGCTGCAAGAGACAGAAAGCCCAGCTTGTGTGCAAGCCCTGGCCCCTGTGCCATGAACATCCATCGCAGCTCCGGCTCTCTGGGATCACTGGGAGCAGTTTGTTCTGCTCAGCCCCGAGGTCCCGGGGTCAGTCCCATTCTGTTTCCCAGCTGGTGGCTGTCACATGTCACTGAGTTACACAGGCAGGGCCACAGGGACCAGCCAGGGCTCTGCAAGGCTGAGCAAGGGCTTTGAAAGGTTTTTGTACACTTTGTGTTACTAAAGCAGGTAGAATTCACCCTGGTCATCTCCCTTTCCCTGTTCTCCCTACCCTGCTCCCTTGGCATGTGGGACTGTACTAATTGATGACAGGGACAATATAACCAGTCTGCTGAGGGCCATTGCCAGTGCTGCTCCCACAGGTGCTGGTTTTAATGTTCAGTGGCAGCAGAAGCAGCAGCTGCTGTGTTTTATTCCTGTACCTTGCCTGGGGATGTAGGTTTTGGCCAAGAGCAGGGGGAAATTAAAAGGGAAAAGGTGCCAAAACTCAGGTGCAGCACCTCAGGTGGGGCTTCACAGGGCTCTGGGCACTGGGCAGGGGATTTCTGGGCTGCCCTTCCCTGGGCTATAGGGTGGCAACAGCGTGTTTTCCATATGTCTCCCTGCTCTACGCTGTACTTTGGATGATCACCCCTCTGATGCCCAAGTCTGCTCCCCACCTTCTGGAGCTGTAGGGAGCTGTGTGGGTATAGTGGAAACTCCCCCGATTTATCCTGCAAAGGTTGACAGCCCTTTCCTGCCTTTCCAGGGGCTCAGAGACCACAGCAGGTATTTCATGCAGTTCCTGGTGGGTGATTTGGGGTGTATTTACTAGATCTGGTCAGGATACAACTCCCCCACAAGAGCAGGACATCCCAGCTCTGCCTCCAGGAAAGGGAAGGGCTCAGCTCTGCTGCAGCCTCCAGCCCTCATTAAAGCTCCCCAGACCAGGCTGTGTTTCTAAAGTCAAAATGTTCCTTGCAAGGGAGGGAGAGGACTTAATAGGAGAGGCAGCAGGAGGAAGTAAAGTGCTTTTATTGCAAGGGATGTTAATTGCTTGATGAACTCTTGTACAGCGTGACTGGGAAGCAGCTGCATCCCAGGGGAGATGTATTTGTTCCCACACACGGTCTGTAGTAAGGAGAAGACATCAGGGGGGACAAATAGACAAAGTCTCTCACCTGCACATCAAAATACTGTAGTTACCCCTTTCAGCTCCTCAAACAAGAGCCCAACACCTCCAGTTTGCTCATGTTTTACTCTCAGACTGCGAGGACTCCACTGGGAATTACTCTGTGTTGGCTGAGTGGTGGCAGCCAGGGCTGAGCTCCCTTTGTCTGGGGGTAGGGGAATAACACAAGCAATTAGAACAAGTTCTGGACAAGTGCTGCATCCCTGATAGATGCAGGGAAGTAAAGAAAGATTAAAACCACAGGGTAACAGGAGGGATGGAGCACACACCTTGCAAAGCTAAATTTGGCTGGCTGTGCCCAGGCAGCAGGATGAGGGATGGAGAACCATGGAACAGTGACTGGGAATGGGATCAGCCCTCCCCAAAGCTCCACCACCTTCACAGCCCTCACTGGCTCCCACCAGCCCCCGAAGACAGGCAGGGACACCTCGACCACAGCCAGATGGAAGGCCGAGGGATGGGATGCACCCCGGATTGCTTCCCAGATTTCATGTGGCAAACTCCTCGTGCGTTATTCCCAGATGTTCCTGGAAGATCTCCCACAGCCATGTGAGCAGCCCGGGGGAGCTCAAGGAGAGTGTGGTGCAGTGGTTCCCTGCACGTGCACGGAAAACTCTCCTCTGAGTGCCACTGGCTCCACAGCGGAGTTACAGACAGCACTGGGAAGGGTGTGAATGCAATGGAACGGAAGAATTATGTAGAAAATAAAGGTAGTTACAGTTGCTTCAAAACATTTTTTCAGCTACAGCTCAGGGATTTTAATCAACTCCTTTTTTTTTCCTTTTTTTTTTTTTTTTTATGGCACGTTTTCCTTTCTGCCAAACATTTGCAGAGGGGAAAAGAAACTAAAGAAAAGAGAGAAAAACAGTTTTAGCTGCCAATCTGTTGCTTCCAAAGCCATGAAAAGAACTCAGAGAAATGGGCATGTATTATAGAAAAGGAGTTCATGCATCCTCTATCCTGAAGTCTTTTAAAGTCCCTTCCCTCCTGAGACCCCTCCATGCCCCCAACATACTCTGAACCATTAAATAAAGTGGTTTCAGCCCACACCAGTCTAATTCCTGCATGCTCCTGAAAACTTGGCCCAGCCATCCTGTCTTCTGGAAGCACATTCTGGTTTATGGAGGCCACAGTCCCTTCCTCCACATGGGCTTGGCTAAGGACTGCTCTCCCAAGGAGCTCTGCTCTGATGCCACACTGTTCCACATCCAACATTGATCCCAGGGCTAGTAAAGCCAGAGAGGCTGCTTGGAAAAAAAAATTGGTTTTGAGTTAAATGCTTCCTGTGCTCAGTGCCAGGAGCCTGGGAGCAAAAATCTCCACTGTAGCAAGACCTGCATTTTCTGTTAGTAAAACCTGTGTTCCTCCCCATTTCACTCTTCTTTTCTTCCCTGTGAAGGTTTATTCATACCTTTTGCTCTATATTTCAGGGCTAGCATTCTGGATTTCCCATCCCACTCAATGCAGGGATATTCACAGACCCCCCTGACACCTGGAAAAGTGCACATTGGACAACCAAGCTGCAAAAAGACTCGTGATAAAGGGCCGGAGGAGCCACTGTTGGGTTGTCTTCAATGGATGAGGACTAAGTAGCAGAAACACACCTCAGTTTTACTAGGTCAGAAAGTCAGACATGAGCCTAAATATGTGGGAGTCCCCTCCCTAAGGCCACAGGAGCAGAGAAGTAAATACAACATATATATATGCTTGTCAGGCTAATCGAGGCTGCGAGAGAGGAGAGCTGTGCCAGCCTTCCACTGCTCTGCCATGCAGGGAAGGAGAATTAGAGGGGCAATGAGGAGAGAGACATCCTCTAAAGCTTGTTTTTAAGACATCCCTTCCACCCTAGGGCTTGTTTTAACGGCCCATGCTGCACACTAGATCCATCCCCTTTTATTTACGATGATTATTACGGGCTGCTGCAGGGTCCCCTGGGTCCCAGAGAGGCAGCGCCGGCTGCTATTAAGGCATTTTGTCTTTCTCTAAAATCACATAAAGACTTTCCCCGTTCTCCTCCCGCTGGGCAATAAAAAGGGAAAGACAATCCACGGCTGAGCTGGCTGCTCTCTGGCTGGATGGGCAAAGCGCCTCGTTAGGCACAATGAAGTGCTCTCCTTAACCCCGGGCCATCCAGGCCAGGGCAACGAGGCCACGGCAAAGGGACGGGCTGGGAGCACTGGAATGCACGAACCGCTGGAATGCACAAGCGGAGCGGGCGGGAGCTGAGCTGGCACCGGGCACAGCGATAATGCAGCTTAAACGGGTTGTATCCATGGATCCCCATCCTGCAGTGGGCAGGCCCCACCCGGCCCCCCCACATGAGGACCCCACTTCCAGCCCTGGGTTTAGCTCTGCTCGCCGGGATCAGGAGCAGAGCGCACGTCCAAGCCAGCCAACGAAGTATTTCAGAAAATTAATCAGTCCAATTGAAATGTGATTGATTGAGAATCGAAAGCCACAACCCAGCAAGTCCTGGAAAATGTAATAGTCTAAAACCTGATTAATTTTTCATGTTCTTTCTGTCTTGATTTTTTTTTCCCCTTATGGAGGTGGCTTCGTGCCAGGATGTTTATGTGTAAACAATCCAGCTCTCTGCTGGCTGGGAGCACTGGGTGCAGGAGGCTTTGGAGCCTCATGGAACTGAGCTCCCCCAAAACATGGGAGCATCCTGCTCCTCTGTAGCTGTAGTAGTGTGTATCACGACAGACACATCAGTACCTGCCTCCCCTTGGTCACCAAACAGCTCCAGGGCCACTGTGATTTCAGAGCTGGACAACAGCGTGGAGCAACGTGAACACTGGCACCTCCTTGACTCTGAAGATCGTCCTCTAAATGAGGGTAAATTTGGTGTCCAGAAAGTCCAGTGTATTCCCACAGCAATGGAATAAACCCTGATGCCACACACGGAGGGAGCCCAAAGCCAGCAACAGGGTTTAGCTGCTCCTTTGAGGCTTGGTCCAGAGCTCCTTGTCAAACACTCTGCCAGTGGCCTGGCATGTAATTAGCAATCGATGGGAGACTAAGTTGTAAGTGGTGCTGTTAGTATGAAATTATTTCTGTTTTCAACAGATCTGTTTTGATTTTTGGTTCCAAAGTGAAAATGTCTCTATTTGTTCAACATTTGTTGTTGGACTGTATTTTTGGTTGGCTTTTTTTTTTTCCCCTGACACAATGTCAACATTTTTCGAGTGGTTAAAAAACAACATTGTTTAGTTTATTAAAAAAGAGACCAATTTTCTGCCAGCAGCATCCATGGAAATGTTTTAAAGGGACTGCTGATGAAGTAATCTGAACATATGCCATTGGACCCCAGATCTGACCTCTCCCAGTAGCTCTTGTTGGACTGCTTCCCTAGGGAATTGAGGCTGTAAAATCACACCTTCTCTGTGTCTATTTGTCACCTTGCCACCATCAGACTTTGGCATACCTGGGCAGATTTCAAGCACAGATGGGATGAGATCTTGGAGGTAATTGGGTTGTGACAAACTTCTCAAAAATCGCGGTCCAGAATCAATGATACCTGGATTTCTAACTGAAGAAGAGGTGGTTTGGCTCTTATTAGACATAAAATAATTTTAAATGCACAAAACGCCTTAAAATTTCCCATTTAGCAGCAATTGGAGTTTCCACCTTTCTGGCCTGCAAGTACATCTGTACTTTGAGCACAAGTGACCCTTTTTTCCTGCTTCATCTAAAGTGCCGCATCCATGGAGTCACCCTTGGGACAGCATTTCCCATGGGAGCTGCCACGTGTGTCCTGTGCCAGGCCAGCCTTGAAAACTCAATGAAATGAGGATGAAACAAGTGATGGATCTTCATCCCAGGGCTAGAATGCAGCCTCTGCAGGATTTTTTTCCTGTGGAGCTGGTTTTTGTGGTGGTGCTACATCATGCTGTGTTTTCCCTGGGAACTCTTGCTCTTCCCAGTGTTTTGGCCACAAGATGGATCAAACCTGGCTGTGGCCGTAGGGCCCTGTGTGTCCATCACTGTGCTGGGTCCAGCTGTTATTAGGTGACTTTATTTATGTCCTGCTCTGCCCTGGGAGCCTTTCTGAACTGTCTCCACCGTCTCCAGCAGCTCCTGGTAAATCTGGAAGACAAAGTGTTAGTCCTCTCCATGAGGGTTTTTTATTTTTAATAAAACTCACTTGTGCTTTTCCTGAGGGACTTGTTGGAGTTGCGAAAGTCAAAGATAAAATGTTCTCACTGCTGTTTCCTGGAGCGTGATGCTGTGTTTCCTCGTGAAACTCCTGTAATGAACATCTGTAAAGGGCAGAGATGGGACCGAGCCACAATCTGTGGTCCAAGTACCTCTGAATCCTGGAGATGTGGGCAGCCAGATCCAAATCCATTCTTTCCAGATCTTCTGAAATGGACCCAAGCCCTTTTTTTTTCCCCAGTCTGTGCTTTGTGGGCACCTTCCAGCTCCCTGAAGAATTCAGGACCTTCATGGGGCCACATGGAGATGTTCAGCCTCATCAGAGGAACAAGATGATGGTGCAGAGTCCTAAAGGTAATTTTTACACCAGACAGGAGGCAAGTTCCCTGAATCAGGACCTACCACGCCATGGAATAACTCTGCAGGAAAATCCCAGGGATAGCTTAGGCAAATGAGCTGATACTCATGCTGGGTTAAAGAGGCTGCACTCTGCTGGTCCGGGACTGAGCAGGGGGGCTCTGCTCAGTGCTGCACCATGAGGGAGAGAGGGAGATGCTTTCAGACCAGGGCTTCCTCACAGACCATTTTGACAAGAAGAAAATGTATTTCCATCCTCATAAATCCTTGGCAGAAAATGTCGACTTGATGCCAACAGGAAAAAAACCACTAATAAATAAAAGGAAGCACTGTTTTTCTTCTGGATGGTTTGAATTGTCAATGTTTTCCGGACTGAGAGTTGAGTTTGGTTTTGTTTTTTTTTAACTCTATTTTGCTATTGGGAATAAGTAAATACCTTAAATTAAATACCCTTCTACCAGCATCCATGAGTGCACTCCATGGGTAGCAGGTTGATATTGTTTTGGCATGAAAAATCACACTCCCCAGTGCCCAGTAAGGGGACATTTCCCTTTGGCCACTGAGGGCACATCAGCAGCTGGCTGACACCAAACCACTCGTTCCTGGGCAAAAGGACTTATAATGAAAAAAAAAAAATCACATTTTCTGTGAAAAACAGTACCTTTCACACAGACACAGCCTTACACCCAGCTCCAGTTTTTCACCAAAGGAAAAGTTTTGATAGGAGCTTTCATCTGCTCCACTCCAAACTTTATACAGGCTCCAACCCTAAACTCTGACCCTGCCAGGACTTCCCATCCTGCTTTGAACAAGTTCCTCCTCATCCAGTGCAAAGGCTGGGCAGAGAAGTGACTTTCTTGGCACCCAGATCTCTTTTCTGATTATTATTCTGGTCATTCACCCTCTTTCTCTCTCAATCTTGAGGAAGGAGCAGTGATTTTGTGAGTTGAAATTTGGATGTATTCCCAGCTCCATTTTTTTTTTCCCCTCCTGTTAATTAAAACTAATAAATCTGCTCAACAGAGTTTGCAGAGCAGGGGGACAAGGTACAGTTATCTTGACACGGCAAGGCCATCTCCCTCGCTCCCCCACACCTTTTATTTATTTAATTTATTCACCTATTTATTCAGTTCTTGAGCCTGTTCCAGAAATATGCCCCTGATCTGAATTTCTCGTCCATGCTACGTGCAGGCTCTCTGCTTTTCTTTCCCAAGGAAGCAGTCCCACGGGAGCTGCAAATAATCAACAACTGTTGTGGCTGCATCCCTAGACATAATTACAGACAATCTGGAGTAACCTGGAAACAACAGAGTCCGTGTTGTACGAGACCTGCTCTGTCTGTTCGTCCTCTCGGTGTGGAGGGAGGTGAAACCCCAGGGTTTGGGGTGCAGGGGGTTAGTGCAGTGCTCTGTACTGATTTGGGGGATGCAGCAGGAAAATCAGAAATAAAAGGGTCATTCCCCCACATCTGGGTGTTTAGAGCCCCCTGAGGTGTGGAACAACCCCCCTGACAACCCTGGATATCCAAGAGAGTCTGGTACCCACCAGCCCTGGAAATTAGGCGGCTCGAGGGTCTCCAGGTACCTACAAACTATCCCCGTCCTTCTGCAGTAAAGTGGTAAACAAGTCCTCCACGAGGAGAGAAGCGGCCTCTGAACCAGGTGCCCAGTCCGAGAAGGGACAGGCAGGATTTTTTTGGAAGTGCTGCCCATCCCCAGCTCTGCAGGCAGGTCCTGTTTGCCCGCAGGGAGCGGGGGCTGGTTCCCCCTCCTCGGCATCGCGCTGCTGCCGGAGGGGAGGAGAAGGGTGACCCAAGGATGCCACAGAGCCCCTGGCTGAGTTTCAAAGGCAGAAGTTTGTGCAAAATGGCTTTGCTCTGAAGTCCTACAGTCTCCTCCTCCTCGCCGGGAGGAAGGCAGTGCTGTAGCCATAGCAACCAGACCTCCTTCGCTCCAGCCGCCAAACTTCGGGCTTCGGAGGAGAAATGAAGAGGGACGGGAGAATGCAAATGACCTGCAATCCCTCCAAACCCTTCCGATCAATATTATCTTAATTTTAAACCATGGGAGTTAGGCGAGATGTGTGGAAGGATAAAGGAGTGAATCCCAGACAGCGGAGATGGTGGAAAAAAAGGCAAGGCATAAGACAGAAAAACAAGATGATCCATCTCATCCAACCCCCTAGCCTCCAAGCAGGCTCAGAAGAGCCTGTAGTAGTGTCATCTGGAGGGTAACAGCTTTAATTAGTGATTTAAGTACCCTCCACAGCAGACTTTGCTCTCTCTGTGCTCTTGGGAAATGGCTGTGCCACAGTTGTTGAGGCGAAGCACGTCCTTCTCTTGCGCTTCCCCTTCTCTGGCCCATCAGCAGGACACAGCAGTGGAGGATCGGTCACCTCGGGAATGGGATTGTGCCCTTTCCATATGTGGAGCAGAGCTGTGGGGGGAACAGCAACAGTCAAAGGGTCGTGAACATCAGCCTTTGTGGCTGTGTCTGCCAGGGCAAAGCTCCACCTTCACCTGCCTTGAAAACAACCACTGCAGTGAAATCTGAGTCCAGCAAAACAGTGGCCACTTATGCGACAGGACATCCAGGTTCCCTCATGATAGTCCCTGCACCTTCCCATCTCCTGCCCTGAGCAGCACTGGGACTCTCCTGCTCCATGTTCGTCCCTCTCCTCTGCACAAGATTCCTAGTGGCTGTCACTCCCACCTCTTTGTCACTGTCACTTCCACCTCTTCATCTCTCTGAGGGCTGCTCAAACAACCCCATAGTCTCTTTTAACACCATTCCCCCGAACAAGGTGAATTCCCTTTTCTCGTTTTACAGATGGGGAAATGTAGACAGAGAGCAAAGGACTCACTCCAAGTCATCCATTGATCACCAATGGTAGATGCTGGAATTGACCCTGGGACCCTGAATCTCAGTTTTCTATCCCAGCTAGGCTGCACTGCTGGGAGATTTATCCTATGAAACAATACTTTTTTTTCTATTTCAGATGGCTTGCCAGCCAAAATGAAAGGGAAAAAGTGGAAACTTTAACTTCTGGGAGAAAAGTTAGCCTTTTCCTTTCACTGAGCCCTCTGACTCAGTTCTCCAATGAGTATCTCCAATCCACTAAAAGTGCCTAAGTGTTGATTTTAGAAAGTTGATCTTTCCTTTTTGGAAATAATCACTCTGTAGAGAAAGCTGTTTATACAGATAACCACCATCCTTCTCTCGGCTGAAGCAGCAGCTGTTGTGGGAGACAGCTGAAATGGCAAACACGCTCCCGCTCAATCCATCACCCAGACACGAGGAAGGAAGAGCTACTTAAGCTAAAGGACAATGTTTGCATAAGAGGAGCCAGGCCACAAATCAATTCCCACTGGAAGTCAGGAGAAGGTTTGAGGCAGAGTGGGGGGCTCCTGGAATGATCTTCTGATGGGAGCAGGGGATGAGAAACATCATCCTGCTCTAAGATGGAGCTGAAAGAGGTGAGTAAGTTCAGGCAGGAACACACACAACGGTGCTGACTTTGACTTGAGTGGAGCAGAAAGGTCTGATTTCATATTTCTGTTTCATGCCAGAGGTCTCTGGGCAGCCAGAGCTCTACCTAATGATCCGTGCTGGATGGAAAGAAACTTAAAGAACATTTGCTATCGAATTTCCACAGTCTTCCCCATCCTATTTGCATTTAAAACTGGCTTTCAGCTGCTGTGCGTGGGACAAGACACATTTCTGCTCAATACCCATCCAATTTTCCGTGTTGTGGATTCAGGCTGGTGGCATGGATTGCTGTCAATACAGATGGAGTTGCGTGAGAATCCAGAGTTTTCTGGCCCAGGGAAGTCTTCCAGGGAAATAGCTGCAATGGCACTGAAAGCTCTGGCTGAGCCAACACATGGCAGGGTGAGTATGGTCTTTCTGATTACTGAGAAACAAAATGATGAGAATCTGGTGGGTTGAATCTTTTCCCTTTCAAACCCCCTCAATTTCTGGCCCCACCATTAATAGTCATTCCAAAGAGAATTGATCACAAGTAACAAGAAACATTTTGCTCCAGCTATTTCAAAGCCTTATTTTTCAACATTTGCAGTCATGTTATTAAAACACTTCAATTTTTTAAGAAGAAATTGATTTACATTTTAAAACAGCTGAAAAAGTCACTCTGAATTAAAAAAAAAATAAAAATCCCATTTGAAAATGTCAGAGTGGCTGAAGGGGGAAAGCTATTACAGATGATGCTGAGATGGCTAAAGCCTCTTTCAGTTTAGTCTTTACTAAACAGATCAACTGTGAGTTGGTGTCCGACACAATTAACACTGAGGAGTGGCGGGCTGGGAAGGGACAGAGGAGTTTGGAGTGTTCTCAGCTAAGGCAGGCATTTTCCAACCGGCTGAGCCATGCCAGCTCCATCCCCAGGCACAGCCAGAACCACTGAACACGATTCTGGAGCCAACACAGCGATATTTGAAAAGATGACGATGCAAAACTGCAGAAAAGGGCAGATGCAACACCTGCCTTTGCGGAAGGGGAGGGAGGAGAACAAGTTTACCCCAGATTTTCGGCAGCGTGCTGAGAGCAAACAAAGCCTGAGCAAGCACCTGGAGGAACAGAGGAGAATGAATAACAGCCAACATGGATTTGTAAAGACCAAATTGGGTCAAACCAATCTAATTTCCTCCAGTGACAGGGTGGCGGGGCTGGTGCTGGGGGAAGATACAGGAGATGTCATCTGTCCTTACTTCAGGAAGGCTTTTTGAGCTGTCCCCCATGACATTCTCATCAGCACGCTGGGAAACAGCTTTATATGGCAATTTGGCTGCACCTAGAGAGGGATTATCAATGGTTACCTGTCAGAAAGGAGGGATATGTCTAACAGGAGTCTCTCGTGATCTGGTATGATTTGATATTTCAATTAACCTCCTAGATGATGGAAGAGGGGAGATGTTTATTAGATCTACAGAGGGCTCACCCCAGGAAAGGCTATTGACCCTTTGGAGGACATGAAACCAAAATCAGGCCAGAGCTGAGACCCAGTGATGGGAAACTGGAGAAAGGGCCTGAGATATCCTACGAAGCTGGTGAAATTCAAGGAGGACCAGAGCACAGCTCGACGGCGAGTTGCTCACACAAACACCAGATGGGCTACAATGGGCTGGGCAGCAGCTCAGTGGAAAAAGATCCAGGGCTGTATTTAATGGGAAGTGGAACAGACTGTGGCAATAAAATGCAAAGGGTTGACTGTAGGGTTGCCTTAGAAATGGCTCAGAAAGAGCCTTGTCTGGATAGGGAATGAAATTCAGAAACCCTCTGGGGGTCTCTGTCCTCATTTTTGCTCAATGGTTTGGGTCCAGCAAAGGCCACTGTGGCTACCACTGGGTTTGGTTTAAACTCACGGGTATTTCCACCAGGAAGTTTCTAATTCTCTTTCTTTTTTCTGCAGAGCATGATTTCCATTCCATTCCAACACTGCCTCCCTGGATCTTTTGATCTTTCATGTGGAGCCAGGGATTAATATTGTTTCAACACCGTTTTCAGAAAAATCAGCAAATTGCATTTGTGTCTCACTGGAGGCTCCAGGCTCTGCAGACATGGAGTGTCCAGGCTCCTCCTTCTGGGAGACATAAAGTGATGGGACCTGATAAAGTCTGATGGGCTGCAACCACAAACTTGCCAGGAAAGGGAAGATTCCCAGTCTCTCAGCTCTCCGTGATGGCTCAATCCTTTAGCAGCTCTGCTGTAAACATATGCCAAGCAATAACTGTGCGGGCACAAAGCAGGCTGCTGCTAATAGATTGTACTGCTTGTTGCTACTCCAGTAAGAATGTCCTGCTAATTTTTTGTTTTCACCAAATTTTCCACTTGAAATATGAGAGTGGAAATGAAGCCGTGAGCTGCATCAATAAAGAGAGGCAGAGCTGCTGCTTTGCTTTTGGCTCGGACAGGATCTCGGAGCCTGCTGGCATTGCCTGCCTGGGGCCTGCAGAGCCATAGCTCTGATTTCCACCCAGACCCTCATCCCAGGCTGGGACAACCATGGAAAAGGGAGGACAGGGCTGAAAATCATCAGAGAAACCTGCTCAGCCTTGTGGAATGTAGGGCTTGTTCTTCTTGGCCTTGCAAATATTAAAAACCAACAAATAAACAGCAAAATAAGGCCAACCAAAGCAATACAGCCCAAGCCTTAGAAATAAGGAATGATGCTGCCAGTCTTGGGAGACAAGAGTTTCTTTGGAGAGAGGAAGAAGGATGATAACTGAGCAAGCACTGCCATTTCTAGTGGTCTGGTGACTGAGATTCAAGGTCAGGCTGACAAAGGCAATTTGTTTCAAGGAAAAGCCAAACTTTTTGTTATCCCAGCACACCTTTCTCCTTCCTACAGCTGTATTTCACACAGAGCCGCTGTCCCCACGAGCTCACAACACAGGGAGGACTCTGACAGTGGAGCCACATCAAACTGTGTTGCCATTCAGCAATACCGGGCAAGGAGATTTAAAGGCTATTGTGGAGAAATCCCTTAAATCCATCTGTGCACTGTAGGAACAAGGAAGGCAAAGGTGATGCTGAGTGGATGGGATTCCTCCTGCAGCAAAGCTGCAAAAAACAAGGGCTCATTTTTACCTCCACTCAGCAGATTTAAACAAGGCACTAGTGAAAGGTTTTGACACTGGATGTGGAGAGGCACTGACACAGGCTGCCCAGGGAGGTGGTGGATGCCCCAGCCCTGGACACACTCAAGGGGAGGTTGGATGGGGCTCTGAGTTTACGGCTCCATGTTTTGGTTAGAGCTCATCCAAACCATGGTGGGATGAGTGCATAAATGCTCCTCAAGATTCAGTGTCCTCAGCTCAAAGCTGAAAGCCTTCATTGTTAAAAAGGATTGTCATTAAAATGGGAAAATGTAGTCCCTGGGTTTTCTGAAGAACGGGTTCATCTGTTCTGGAAGAACC
>WEIV01008453.1:5055-22464 GCA_013390005.1 Calyptomena viridis | reverse complement strand
ACGCTCGCATATGTTTGCAGTATCAGGGTCATAGAAAGTGATGTGAATACAGTGGGTCACTCTTGCTTACTGTCCAATTTTAGAGTTATTTCTCATTACAGAAATTAATTTATTTTGTTTAGTCTAGGTTTTTATTCCCGTGCATATTTGTGGCAAAGAGACCTTTTTCCAGTTCTCTCTCTTGTGAAGAAGATATCAAATTTTCTGTTTATAAGGACAAAAGTGTTGGAGGGGGGTTCCATGGAAAACTCCTAGATATCACTGCAGAAAGCTTTTTACTCCATCCTAGTGGTTAATTTATAGTATTTCATTTATTTTTCCAATATTTTCATAGTTTTGTTGTCTATTTAGAGCAACAGGTTTTTTTCTGACTCCCATTGCCAATTGCTTTATTTTTCTTGCTTCAGTTGCTTTTCCCCCATTGCTATGTGGAGAACAAGTGTTGAATTTCCTCTTAATAGGGAAAAAGGGAGCTCCTTGACATCCCTGCTGTCTTATCCTGATAGTTTGCAGAATTTCTTCTTCCTGGAACAAAATGGGTATTGTTATTTCTTTTTTGCAGCACTACAGCATGTGAAGGGTTTTGTTGAAGCTTCTGTTCCCTAACTCATATTTCTTAAATTGTACAAGGAACTATGCTTTCATTATTTTTAAAAGATGTCTTTTTTAGCCTTCTTGATTATTTAGATAACATGACCTGAATGAATGATGGAAAATAATTAGGTACCAAAAAAAGAAATTTCCTCAGTAAAGCTGACATTGCCCCTATTCAGTTTCCTGAAATCCAGATTAACACAAGAAATTTGTGTTGGTATTGAAGGCCAAAATAGCCTAGAGGATGATTTCAAAAAAGGGCTTTAATAGGTTTTTNNAAAAGGGCTTTAATAGGTTTTTAATATTACTGGATTTCATCTCAGCCCATAGTAGTAATTCTAGAGCATTTATAATTAGTCAAACTACTTTCTTCTGTTGCCACTAAAACACACAAGTGTAACTTTCTGTTTTCGTACAATACAGGTAAAATTTTATGAAGTAGAATCTGTAGTTTAAGATTCTTCTTAAAAGCCTATTTTTTGGTTGCTTAAAGTTTTCTTAAACTTCAGCAGTTGCAGCTGAGTTGTCTGTCCAAAAACAGACAAGTGTTGTCTCTCTTTGACCCAGCCTCAGTCTCTGAAGTCCATGTTTCTGTGGATTAGAAACCTCTAACAAACAGTGCAGTCACTACCTATGATTTAAAAAAAAAAAAAAAAAAGGAAGAGAAAAACTATCAGCTTGGTATGTTCCTTTTCTACTTTATCCTTAATTTGTCAACTACCCCAATGCAAAATAATGATGATATGTTAATAATGTTAACTGGAACATTATTAACATTAAAAGGTAACATTATTAACATCAAGCCTAGGTTTGATAATGGTAAAACCTCTGGCTTTGTTATGTGCCTTAAAATTACGTTTAAAGGGAGCAGAGCAGGTAATTTGGGCTCTGATGGTTTTGACATTATGAATTAAATTTCAGCTATGTGTGCTCGAAGTTTGGCTACAAGTTCTTGTTAATACACGTACCCTGAGGTTTGTTCTTTTCTTTTTTCTTTCTTTGCTTTTTTTTTACCTTCCACATTGCTGGATATGCTGCAGCTGTCCCTGATGTGAGATGGACTCCAGAGGTGCTTCAGCTGCCATAAATCAGATTCCCTACTTAANAGTGCCTTGCTAGTGGCAGAAACTGAATTATTATTTGTGTGTATATGTTGTAAGCGATTTTACACAACCATTACATAAAAAGGAGAAGAGTTCTGCAAGTAAAATGGCCTTTTTTTTAGTAACTTCTGTGTTACACTTTTGCTGAATAAGGAAACCATGTTGAAGTTGCAGAACTAGAATTGTGTCCATTTTTGTCTTGCGGATAACACGTTTACTGGGACATTTTAAATTGTGTNTTTTAAATTGTGTGCCATTCATTGCACAGCCGTGGTCCTGTGTTTCTTATTCAAGTTTGGTGACCTTTGATTCCTCTGGTTGTCTGCAGGGGAATTTTGGGTGCCCCAAAACACAAAGGACTGTTCAAGGTTTTTGTCCTGAAATGTGACTTTCATGGAAGATAAAAGGCTTGGCAAACCTTTGGTGGTTGGTGTTGGTTCAGAAGTTACGTTACACATGGCCAGGCATTGTGCTGCAATACTTGGAATTCTAGAACCCTTTGTCGAACTAGTGTAATTAATAGAGTGATCATGAAATTCAGTGAAGCTGAGGGAGATACAAAGGAAAAAATATTAACAGCACAACATTTATAAAGCGTCATTTGTGATTTTTTCTCTTTTTGAGAGATAACATGTAGGAAATAAAACTTGGAAATCTCCAAATTTGTTTATTTCTAGAGCAGAAAAAGTAGAAGACTTCCCTAAAACATCTTTTCCTGATCCAGAAGAGGTATCCTAGAACCTCAAGTTTCCCCCATGATTTTATCATAAATTTTAGTGCTTCTTGCATTTGAGAGTCCTTCCTTAGAAAGAGAAGGAAATGTTAGAGAAGGAAGTGTTGAACCTACTGCTCCTGGTAGCCCTGTGGCTCACAAGCCTTTGGCTTTTTATGGCTGCTCCATAAAAAGGCATTTCTGTACTGGTTAATTGGTGTTGCGCCGATTGCCAGAGTAAAATGAAGTGGTCCAGTTGTGGCGTATCTGAAGTCGGTGTTCTGGGTTTTAAATTTTCCATGTTTCTAGAATATTTCAGAGTGACTTAGTCAGAATCTCATTATGAGTAACTTGCCTATTTTGGAGAAATCAGTTAAATGCCTGTCTGTAGAGCCATCATTTTTTGATTTGTCCATAGATCAAGGAGCAGGAGGTGGTAGAAATTACCCTTCAACCTTTAGGCTTATGAAACACACAATTGTCATTAACCAGGATCTGGCAACTTCTGATCTGCACGTGAGTGGAGAAAGAACACACATTATTTGGAAATGCAATCCACTAACACATTCGTTTTCCATTGTTAACTTTATCTTGGTTTAGCTTTTCATTGCAACACTTACAGGAAATTATTGACTTACACCAATTATGTCATAAAATACATAAACGTAAGCATGTAAGCACATTTTATTATTAAAAAATGTTGATAAGAGCAATGAACGAAGCAAACGTTTTCATATTTATTAGTGCACAAGCAGCTGCGAATTTTCATTTTAGGAGTTGTGCTTTAAGTCCATTTTACTTTAAAAGATTTTCATAGAAATATCCTTATAAATGTGTATTGAAGGAACACAAAAGAAGGCAACATAGTCACAAAACCAGTTCAGTATTTTTCCTCATATATTTTGTTTGTTGTAAAAATAAAAAGAAATCAGTGGACCAAAACAAAATTGCCTTTGGTTAGTACTAATATTGCTGAGAAAACCAGTAGTGTTATTGTTCAAGCAAGGAAAGTGTTTTGTAAAGCTCAGGCATTGAGCTGAAATTCTAATTTAACTAACTGGCACTAGTTGTGTGAGTTGCTTTTGGTTCCCCTTTCCCCAATTCCAGAGAGCTACTGAAACATCATGACTTCTTCTGCAGATCGGGGAAAAGCATTATTTAAATTAGTTAAACTTATTTTTAGTTTTTAAGAATTTATTACTTTGATTTATTTACATTTAAATAATGTTTTGGAATACACAGATGAGGTGACCACTCTGAGTGCTCTTCTTTCTGCTTGCTTGTAGTAAATAAATGGAGGCACAGACTCTTTTACCTGTGTTTTCCTCATGCAATTTGCAGTCTTAAATCTGTGCTTTAGGTTTCCTTTGTTCAAGAGCTTGATCTTGACTTCTTAGAAATTCTTTTAAGGTAAGTTATTTAATACTTTGATGTCAGCTTTTCTGTGTGCAGTCAGATATTTCATCATACTATTTAGTGACATAACAAACCACATGTATCTTTATAAAACAGTAAAAAAACCTCTGAAGTATTGTTCTCAAGCATCCTGAAATGTCTGACTAAAAACTAGCTATCAGCCTTGCCAAAATATGCACATTACCTTGCTAGACTTTTCTTTTTCTCAACCCACTGTCATTGTGGTGGTGATCCTCCGCTGATCAGTGATTTTGCTTTTTAAATATACATTTCCCTTTTTTTCCCTTCCCCCACACCCCACCCTTAACAACATGAATTCCTGACATGCCAAGACTTCTGCTTTAATTTTTAATCCCAACCTGACAGGCATTCAGATTCACTCCCTGTGACTGCGCTGTAGAATCAACGTATTACTGCGTATGTTTGATGAACCACAGAATTGGTTCAAGTCTCTTTCCAGTTACTTGGTTTCTAAATGTTCTCATTTGGGACCCAAACAGTGCTGTCAGTATTCTTTGTTCCAGTTGCTCAGCAGTTTGCAGCTTCATATCGTCAAGGGGTTTTTTCCTAGTGCAACAGCTACTGAAATTAAAACTTGTTATAGAATGAAAGATGTTTAGAAATGGGCCCAATACCCAGTGTCAGACTGTGGAAAATGTTGTTATTTTCATTTCTGTGCTAGGTATAGATCAAGTACGACTATATTCCTCATATCTGTGGCTTCTTAGTAGCTTTTTAATTAAACAGCACCTCCAAAATTAATCAATTCATTGTTACATCCATAAAGTTACATCTGCATCTTAAAGTAGCTGACATTTCTTTCTGTATTAAAGTTTTTCTAGTGTTTTTTTCCATTTTATTTCGAAAGATATGCAACCAGCACACGCTGTGTCATTGTAGTACTTTTATTTTTTAGATGCAAAGTGAAATGCTGAATTGTGTTGAGTAGTTCAGGTGCTGTGTTACTTTTTTACTGTGTGCTGGAACCAACCTTTCATTTGCTGATTAGTATAACCCCCTTTTTTCTTACTAAGCTCTACTGTGTATTTGCGTGGTCCTGAAACAGTGTTCCCAGCATGAAGTCTAATACATAAAAATTGGTAAATTTGTTGCTCTCCAGCACAATCTTAGTTCCTGTCCTAGCAAAATTCTTGGGAATTTAAGGAGGTTTAGGGAATAAATAAGGACCTAAATCGTCAGGTCCTGATTTGCATGTGTGCTGCCTTAATGCCACTATATTGGAGATTTGGAGAGTCTGTTGCAAGTTTGTGTCAGGATTGAGAGGTTTCAGAAGGAAGTGCAGTTTAGACTCCCAGAAGGATTGATCAGGATCTAAGATAATAGTTTGTACAGGATGTGTAATGGTATTGTATGGTCTCCTTCACAAAAAAACCCAGTGCTGCTACACCTGAAGTTCAATTTTCAAGGTGATTATTGAAAAAGTAGTTTTTGGAGGTAGTTTTAGAGAACGTTTTCTCAATTTTTTTAATAGTACTGTTTTTTTTACTGTTATTATTTTTCCCCAAGATAGCATTGCCTGTTGGATTGCACTGCAGTGAAACTGGAATTATATTTGCAAGATGTATAGACATAGGTATGTAAATATATCTGATGGATACATGCATTATGATCCATTTGTATTACAGTGGAGCTGTCTCTAATTTCAGTTTTAATTGGTGAAATAATGTCAAACCTATGTCTTTCAACAGCAGTGATGTTGGA
Source organism: Calyptomena viridis (assembly GCA_013390005.1). NCBI lineage: Eukaryota > Metazoa > Chordata > Aves > Passeriformes > Eurylaimidae > Calyptomena > Calyptomena viridis. Next base: position 16,917 of record WEIV01008453.1, on the reverse strand, counting down.
AACAATCCAATAATTTGTTTTGTATTACTGCTCTTCACAATGACTGAGGAGGAGTAGGAGTGTATTTAAGGGTGGCTAATGGGAGCAGGAACTGCTTGGATATTGATGTGCTGGTATGTTCACTATTCTTGCTGAGATCATGTAAAGTGTTTTACTTGTTCTAAAGATCAAAACCATTTATAGATCTAGAGACCAATGACATAGACATGCAGAAATAGCTCATAAACCTCCGATTCTGCCTGTAAATACTCTATACTATGGAGAAACTGGGATTTCCTAGGTCAAAGGAATAATTGTTACTTTAAGGTAATTAACATTTTGTTTTTCTGTGTGCTCATTCGTAATTTTCCTTCCCCCCACCTTCCCCCTCTCAGATGTCAGATTCCCTGCAAATTCTGCTCTGCAGGAGCAAACACCCCTGTTTGCTCCAGCTCCTGGGTTTGTCCTCCTCTAAACACGTGTTTGAGCAGAGCTCTTGGGTAAACTCTGCTATTCTCTCTCTTTTTTCCCCCCCTACCAACTGCTGGCCCTGGCAGCCTCCCAGCATCCGCTTCCTCCAGCCCTGCTCTCATGGAGCACAGTCTCTCACGGAAATCCTGTGACCAGCCCCACTTCCCTTGGCTACAGATTCCTCTCTTTTTTGTTTTTTTCCTGCCCTGCCATCTTTGCACTGTGCAGATTTACACGCGAACATCACCAGATTCACATCCCATTCCCACCTCAGTGTGCTTTTCCCTGTTTCTGGATCCCTGATATAGTCTTTGCCCTCTCCCATCCTTTTCCATGTAAAATCTTGCTGAATTCTTGAAAACAATAAAATAATAGCAGAGTAACACACGAAGTGACCTTTCCCCTCCTTTGGTTTGCCTTCTTCCCTGTCCCTGCTCAGTTTTATTCCGTCACAGGGTCAGGAAGGGGTTGTGGCTCTCCTGTAGCTCTTCCTTTTTCCAGTCATTCAGTTCCCTTCTCCTGCATTCTTCGCATAATTCTCTACCTTTCTGTTCTTCATCTCCATTCCCACCTGATATTCAGCTAAAGGTTTTCAATCCTTTTTGTCTTTAAGAACACACACACACACAAAATCTTGATTTCATTTTCCTTGAGCCACATCACTGTCACCAGCTTTTCACCCCTCACGATGTGTGGGGAATACCTCTCCTTCAAAGCCACAAGAGACCTTCTTCAGCACAGATTTCACCAGTTTTGTTAAAGTGAAGTGGAGTCTGATCCACTTGATTTGATTCAGCGCATCCCACCTTCAGTGCCATTGATGGCTTGGCTGTGTGCTCACCTTGTTCACCTCCTGACTTGTGTTTCCTGTGGTGGCTTTTCCTCATCTTTTTACTTCTGTTATCTTTCTGCCTTTTTGTTCTCAGTATATTCACTCTTAGGTCAATTCCAAACACAGACTCAGCTTCCATCTTGATAACTCTACCTTTTAATGTCTTTAAAAACTCATTTTTCTCCAAGTCAACAACTTGGCTTTTCTTCTGCATCTTTCCCAGCTCATTTTTAAGGAAGTGGGGAATTAAGAGTCTTATTTTCCTCTTCCTCTTTGATTGCTTTGAATAACAGACTGCTTGGCCCTCAGGCTTTTAAACATGGTTTCTAAATCTTCTTTGCCTTGTTCTTGTCACAGCCAGATGTACTTTGAGATCTGCAAGTATTTCCAATTACTGTATATATGCTCATTCCAGTCTTCCTGTAGAGATGAAAATTATTGTATCTGTACTTATCCAATATATTGATTATGGAATTGTGCTTTTCTCTGGCCCCCCCAAATTTGGCTTGCTATACCACTATTCATCCAGGACACCTCTGTAGAGATCCTGTTTCTAACTTGGTACTCACTTTCTTTCCTACATGCTGCTGGTTGTTGATTCTGTTTCAGGGATCACTCTCTACTGTTACCTGATAACAAAAAGTTAATCTCCTGACATAATACTGATTTTGCCCTTCCCTCACAGATTTCACGCAATCATTCCAGTACTTTTGCTTGGTGTTGAAGAGGAACTCTGAATATCCTCAGACTTCTGTTGTTATTGAAAATTAATCCTTAAAACCTGGCTTTAGTGTTTTTGTTGGGTTTTTGTTTGTTTTCATACATTAAAAGTTAGGGAAATTACTGTTAAGTTGGTTTGTCTGCTTCTTAGGTGATGGTCAATATTTTCCCTTCTTTTCCCTTGATGCCTCCTGTTTGTCTTTATCGATCTGTTTGTAGTCTTGGATGTTATGGTGGTTGAATGCTAGTATTCAACTAGCAGAATGGTATTTATCTGACATTGTAATTATTTTTCCCTTATCTTGGGAAGACCAATTATGAAATTCTTCAGAAACAAGTAATGGTTAGAACCATATAAAGAGAATATGTTCAGTTCAGGGCAGCGTCAATGGCAAGATAAAAACCTTTGGATGTAAGTAATAAAATACCTCTTTTTCTGTTTAAACCAGAGGAGTACATGCTGTTTTCAGCTTTTTCAGAAAAATATGTATTTTTCCAGATATACACAGCTCTGTTAGTCAGGCCTTGTAATTGATTATGTCATTGGTAGTAAATGGTGGGGGGGGCGGGGAAAACTAAAGCATAAGCTGGTGATCCTTTTGGAGTTTAATCTAGCAGGTCCTCTAAGCTGGAGAGTAAATGAGACCTTATGACCAAAGATGGTACATGTAAGAAATACAAACCAGTAAATTGAATTAAATCAAAAGAGTCAGGAATGCCTAATTATATTACTATGTTTTTTAAAAAACCACTGAATTCATGAATAGCAGATCCTCAGAAGTAGAGGTGTGATCAGTAGTGTCTAATAATCCAAATTTTGTAAATCATGTACAAACCCAGAGTATACATCATATGGATAGATTCATACAGCTGTGGAGAAAATGTTTAGAGAATGATACAACCCCAAGTGGAGATGATTTTATGAGTATAATATGACTTGAATTTGAAGAATTTTAGCTGTTACTCAGTATTCTGTATTAGGAACGTGCTTACCAATTCATTGCTGTGTGCTGTGTAGCAAAAGTGATTTGGAGTTCTACTTTGATACCTGTTTGTGCTTTAACAACTATTCTGTTCTTGATCCTGTTAAGTGTTCTCATATTTCTCAAGAAAGTTTTGTTAGTGTCATTAACGATGCTGTTATACAATACAAAGGGTACTATTAAATGCATTAGGATTTTCTCCCCTGAAATTTATTGCATTTGCATTCAGCAGTCCTTGTTCAGTTCATCCTTTGCAGCTGCAAGTGCCCTGTTTATGAATCAGCTCCATCAATCTTATCTAACAGGACAAACTGGTTTTCTTCTCTTTCTGTTCCGATTTTCTGCCAGTCACTTCTACTTTTTTGCCAATTCTGCCGCTTTTGTACCAATTCTGCCACTTCCGTACCCATTCCACACAGAGGAAGTGAGGTGACCCCTTATATCCCAGGATGCAAACTTCTAACCAACCAACCTCTCACATCCCTCTTCAGTGCAACTTCAGTGTGTCCCAGACTTCCCAGAGGTACCAAAAAGCCTTAAGATTAGTTTGATTTGTCTGTCCTTTCCAGCAAGGATATTGGGGGAGACTAATTCCCCTTACCTAGAAAGCAGAAGTTGGAAAAGCCTGATTTTTAAAGTTTATAGTTGTAACTCCTCAAGCAACTCCAAATATCAGCTAAAAATAAAAAAGAAAACCCTCACCATGAAGAAGCAGGAGCATGTGCATCTGTTCCTCTCTCATCTATAGGAGGAGAAAAGTTCTCAGAATTGGATCTGGATAGATCTTAGGAAGAAATTCAGGAAGGATTATTCCCCTCGGGTGCACATGTTTGTTTTTTAAAACAATGATTGAGTTATTTTAATACTCTGGATGTTCATACTCATGCACATCACAGGAAAAATAGAATAAACAAAGGACAAAATATTTTCCACTCAGCAGCATTAAAAATGAAGTCGTATCCCTCTCTGTGCAGATTTGGAAGAGCTTGTCTGAGTAGAATAGAAACACAGCAGTAATAGAAAAATCCAAACTTCTATATAATAAAAATAAAAGCTAGAAAAGATTGTTCGAACATAGCTTTACCCTCCTCAGGTAACCACGATAAAGCCTGGGAGTCAATTCTCTCCTGGAGATTCAAATCCAGGAGATGAGATCTCAGGTAATACCTGATTGTCAATGTTTTTAAAATGAGTCATTTGTAGATCTTCCTAGTCTGTATCCGTTGCTGGCTGTCTGTTTTCTCTCCAAAGACCTACCTGAGTTAGAACAAAATTCTACAAGGTTTTCTTTTGCTACATGGAGACTAAAATAAATTTCCGTTTATTCTAATACAATTCTAATTATTGTTCTGCAACAGAAAAAAAGCACCAGTAGAGCCCCATTACGCAGAAATTTATAAAGTCCTCAGGGAAGGTGTTCCCGGCATTGCCAGTAACCATATTTTCCAGTTTCACAGTCAGTGTCTTCAGTGTGTGTGACTGATTTTTTTCGTAATTCACAGTCAAATTTTTAAGTATCAGCATCACTGTGTTTCATACATTGCAGAAATTGTGTTTTTCAGTACACAGAATAAAGAATATAAAATATTATTGCATTTATAACATTAATCAAATCATGTGGAAATAAATTCAGGCAGTAAAAGACACAGTGAATGTTGACACTGATCTTTTCAAGTAGTCTGTGTATATGAGTTTTGCCAATTTCTTGAAATGGCAAAATAGTAATAAAAGCCATAAAGGAGGATACTCGGATGTTGTTGTGTGTTGTTTTCAGGTCTTGTGTATGTTAATTAACTCCTTTTCTTTCTGTAAACTGGTGGTTGAGAGTGGAGGGAGGACTTGCAGTGATTTCCTTTTATTCCTTCCCTTTCAATGCAGAAAGAAAGGATAATCTTGTAGTTAAATCTATATAAATGTCTCTATATATAGGAGTCAAATAGAGAGGACTGAGGAAAATGCTGAACTTTGAGGCAGAATTCTGTATGAAGGAAATTCCTTTGCCTCAATTTTTGATCTGTAAACTTGGCACAACTGTCCTTTTCTCAGATCTCTTGTCTCTATGTAAAATGTAAATTCTTCATGGTAAGAATTACCTCTTTCCCATAATTATATTCTGATTTACCTGAGTCTTCTTTATTAAAGTGAAAGCAGTAAGTAATAATAGGCATGGGGAGCTCATTGCAAATTAAAACCTTAAGACAGACTGAAATATATTAGCCCCTGCAGACAAAGATTGTACAGAGTATACAGGGTTTTGGCCATCTTTTCAGCTGTGAAATGCATTTTTTTTGTGTGTGGGATGAGAAGTGAGGAGTTGCAGTCAGTGATATAGCTCAAGCAATACTTATTTTGTTCAAGTTTCATTTACTTCTTTACACAGCCATTGTTAACTTCTGGATTTAAAGCCCTGAGTTTTCAGATTTTATTTCCCAGCTGAAAGAAGCTGAATAAGCTGCATAATTCAGACATGAGTCAAGGAGAGGATACTGATGTACCAGCAGGGAGAGATGAAGAGTCTGTGCAATATTGTCCAAATTGTTATAGTAATGCAGGACTCCAGTCAGTTAGAATTGAAGCACAAAAACTTTTGATATGCTTTTTTAGCACGTTAAAGAACTTCTTAAGAGCAGTTGGTTGGAAAGCCAACATTGTTCTCAATTTAATATTAAATAGCTAACTGAAGTTGATTTGAGATGGAATGGCTGACCCACCAATTTAATAATAATTGCAGTATAGTTAAATTCAACATCCTAGGGGAAGATACAGGACCAAAAGGCAATACAGAAGGAGACTAAGCTGTAGAGGAAGTGATTTCAATAAAATGAGAGAGATAGTCAGAGAGACACTGAGATTAAAATTTAAAAGGGAAGAAACAACTAGAGTCATGGTCTAAGAAGTCAGTGTTCCATGGAGCAGAAAAGAAAGGTAAGATGGGATGTTCAACCAGTGAAAGGCAAACACATGAAACTTTGAAATATTTTAATGAGGTAAATAGTCAGGAATGTTAATGTCGGCAAGGAGCATTCTGGGGAAGAGGAGAAGGATGAGAATGAAATTTCAAGATTATGTGGGCAAAAGTAGAAAACAAAACCAACTTTTTAGGTTCATTAAAACAGCCTGGAAAACAAACAATTGATTCTTTAAAAGTTAGGAGTAACTTCTAAAGTACTGAACTGTCACAACAAGCTGTAACAATAGAGAAGAAGGTCTGGACATGGATGTTTAGTATCATAAACATTCATAACTTGTGTGGTTCAGCATCTTACAATAACTTTTTATAATTGTCCTTGAAAAATTCCAGTATTTCCAGAGCTGAGTGGAGTATTTTAGTTGTGGGCATAGTGCTGATTAGTTTGCACTTTTGTCACTGAAATGTGTAATCTTTCCCGTATATAAACAATTACATATTAACATAATTACTTCATAAATTAATATAGACAAATTATTTTTTAAAAGTTTGTCAAAACACACTATCTGTAAGAATAACTACTTAATTGTTCACATTGTCTATAAATCCAGGACTTAAACTAACCAACTTTTTTGACTCAAACCTTTTGTATTTACTTATTAATCGTATTTCTTATGTGATGTTTGTGAAGTAGGGGTTTTTTCAGTCTTCCCCCCCCCAAAAAAAAGTATTTGTGAAACTGGAATTTGAGGAATTTTGCTCCTTAGCTATAAAAAAAAAAAAAAATGTCCTCAGTTTGAAGTGGCTTATAGCACAGGAAAATAAGCTTGTGTAAGGCTTGCATAATAAACAGAGTGGGAAACAGTATGGAAAATTTTATAACTTCATTATGAAAAATGTGTGTTGTGGCCTCATTTGGCTTCTCTGCGCAGTAATGGTCACTGCAACCACAACAAGCTTACTTCCTTTCAACTCCCTCGTACATACTTTTTGTGCTAAAATAAGTGCTTTTTGGATTATTCCAAATAATACAGAACCAGCTTTGGTTTGGGATTGCTTTCCAGAAAGGATTTTGAACAATTATTCCAAATGGTACATTTGTTATGGGAAATAATCGCACTGTGAGCCAGATTTGCAAAATTAGATGTTATTGAGTATTTTAAAAATTGAGAGTAATTTTGTTGCTTGTGGGCTGGGTGGGTAATTGGATTTTGAATGGTGAAGGAGGAGGTTAATTTTCTCGAAACTGTACATGCATTGCCTGCTCCTTGTGGTGGCTCAGCTGATTAAATTATTAATGTTGTAGGGCTGGAGTGTGCTCAGAGTTCAGGTTGCCTGTGCACACACAACAGGATGCTCTTCAGTAGAGAGACTAAACTCACAGAAGGCATAGAAACGTTCTGATACTAGCGTACTACCATGTCATTTTAGCATAAGATTCATTTTTAATGCTTGCAGTCAGAAAACAAATTTTCTAGTTTAACTGTGACACAGTTTTTCATTTAACCCCTTCACTGATGAGTTGCTTGTGCCAACAATTGATACTTTTTAAAACCTGTCTTCTGTAAAGATAAAATATGACAATATTTTCTATTCAGAATCATTCCTTGTCATACTTACTTCTGTGTAGGCATGTACCGGGTTTTTCTTCACTGTCCAAAGAATTGTCTGATTATTTTGTTTTCACATTGAAATGTTTTTATTTCAAGATACTTTTTGCATTTTAAAATACTCTTTCATATGATACTTGCAGCTGGCAAATAATAAATAAATAAAACAAATAGTGAGATTTCTAGACAGTGGAAGGACATGGTTGATTTTCTTTAAGGCAGTGTTCATGCAAAAAACTGTATAAAGTAATACGTAAGGTAATTGCAGATAGTGTCTTCAAGAATGAGTTTTTTTCAGAATAGAAGGAGGTGGTGCAGTGAGACTGAAGAAGAGAAAAAACATTCTTGATTATTGTTATTTGAATTATTTATGAAAAATTGTGTTTTATTACAAACTTGAGTACATTAGTTCATCAGCATTTTATGACAGGGATTTTTGCTGTTGCTTTAATTCTGAGATTCTGTGATTTACCGATTGTACAGTAATTTTAGTGTTTAGGGTTTGGGGTTTTTTTTCCCAAGAACATAAGTAGGCATCATTTTGTGTTCTATGTCTTATCTTTGAGAAACAAGTAACTATTTAGTGAGAGTTTATTTTCTGTTATAATATAAAATAGAATCATAGAATCACAAAGTTACTTGAGAGTTGGTAGGAGCTTTAAAGCCCATCTCATTCCACCCCCTGCCATGGGCAGGGACACCTTCCACTGTCCTAGGTTGGTCCAAGCCCCATTCAACCTGGCCTTGGACACTTCCAGGGATGGAGCAGCCACAGCTCCTCTGGGCCACCTGTGCCATGCCCTCACCTCCCTCACAGTGAATTTCTTCCCAATATCCCATCTAACCCTGCCCTCAGGCAGTGGGAAGCCATTGTGTCTTGTCCTGTCCCTGCAGGCCCTTGTAAATAATCTCTCTCCATCTTTCTTGTGGGCTGCCTGCAGGTCCTCTAAGGGCACAGTGAGGTCACCCCAAAGCTTCTCTTCTCCAGGCCGAACAATCCCGTTTTTCTCAGCCTTTGCTCACAGCAGAGCTGCTCCAGCCCTCTGATCATCTTGGTGGCTCCTCTCGATTGGCTCCAGCAGCTCCATGTCCTTCTTGTGCTGGTTCCCTAGGGCTGGAGGCAGCTCTCAAGTGGGGTCTCACCTGAGGGGACAGAGGACAGAATCCCCCCTCCCCTGCTGCCCACGCTGGGGGATCAGCCCAGGGCATGGGGGGTTTCTGGGATGGGCCATGTCCAGCGTCTACCCCACCAGCATCCCAAGGACCTTCTCCCAGGGCTGTTCCATCTGCTCATCCCCAGCCTGGATTGATCCCAGGAGTTTCCCCGACCCAGGGGCAGGACCAGCACTTGGCCTTGTTAAACCTCATGAGATTCCCAAGGGATACTTCTGGATCTTGTCCAGGTCACTCTGGATGGCCCCGTCCTTCAGGTGTGTCCCCTGCAACCTCAGCATGGTGTCACCTGCAAACATGCTGGGGGTGCCCTCAGTCCCCTCCTGTACATCATTGATGAAAATATTAAACAGGACTGGTCCCAGTACAGACCTCTTGGGGACACCACTGATGCTGTCCATTGGGGTTCTGAGCCATTGACCATAACCCTCTGGATGTGCCCATTTAACAAATTCCCAATCCACATGACATTCTACCCAGTGTAGAGAGAAAGATGTTGTGGGGGACTGTGTCAAAGGCTTTACAGAAGTCCAGATAAATGACATCCGTAGCCCTCTCCTTATCTGCTCATGGAGTCACCACATCATAGGAGGCCACTGGGTTGATCAGACAGGACTTGCCCTTGGAGTGAAGTTGTGCTGCCTGTCCCAAATCTCCTCCCTCTCTTCCATGTGCCTCAACAGAGCTTCCAAGAGGATCCTGTTCCATGATCTTTCCAGGCGCAGAGGCTGACAGGTCAGTAGTTCTCAGGGTCCTCCTTTCCACCCTTTTTGAAGATGAGGACAATGCTTCCTTTTTTTCAGTCACCTGAGTCTTCACCTGACTGCCAGTACTATTCAAATATCCTGGAGAGTGCCTTGGCAACTCCATCAGCCAATTCCCTCAGGACTCTGGGATGCATCTCATTGGGGCCCACAGACCATGTACTTACAAACCTTGTTCAGATTCCTCAGCTGGTCATGAACCTGATCTTTATTCTATGGAAGGCTGCCTTAAAGATCCTTAAAATACTCATATTTAAAGTGGAATCAGTTACTGGCATTTCCAGCATTTCAGCTGCAATCTTTTGTTTTAGAAAACAGCATCATAGATGTATGTTGAAATTCAAGGATGTTCTCTGGATTTTGGAGCCTTGCAGTTCTTAAGTGACTTTCACTGGAAAGGAATTTTTTGTTTCTCTAGGTAAGTATTAGAAAAAAACCATTTTGTTTTCAAATACTTTCCACTGACCTGCACCACAGTGATCAGGCCAAAATGACCAGATGCCATCTAGTCACCTTATGGGTGTAATGGAAAGTCAGGAAAATGCTTGTTTACTGTTGAACATAATTGCTTTTTCCTTATTTTTTACCCTGTCCTTTCCAGGTTTTTTTTAGTAATTTGTTCTCTTGGGTCCTTAAAACTAAGCAGAAGTTTTCTGGGACTAGAAATAATGAACAATCCTATGTATAGTTACATCAAGTCATCAGAAAGAGATAATATGCTAAAAAGGGTTGGATGTGAGGCTGGGACTTCTGGGCTTCACTGTTTGCACATCATGTTGCCATTGTTCTGCCCTATGAACATTTTTCCCCAAACTTGCTGTATCTTTTTTTGCTCTCCTGTAAAATGGGGGAAGTGAATATTATGGACTCCAAAGGTATTTGGAATTTTTTACTAATCTTAAGTATTAGAGAACACATATTATTAGCATTAAGTATTGATGGAAACAATGTAATTTGAGTACTGCCTTGCAGGAAAAAGTGCTCTGGTTTAATTTTCAAAAAGCACCTTCCTTTAATTGTTTCAGTCTTCTACTTTTTCCCCCTATTCTGTGCTAGTGGAATGAGAGTTTGACATTAATATTTCGGGGCAGTTTTTTGGAGTAGCTTGATCAAAGTTAAAACAAGTACAACAGTATTTACAGTTCTTTTTTCTTGAAATTTATTTGGAGTTATTTTGGTCACAAGAGCCTGTGACCATATTGCACAAGAGTGTTACAAAATACTGTGGAATGGGAACACAGGCATGAACATCTTTAGCATTTTTTAACTTTAGTGAAAGTGGGAGATAATGAAAAGGAGATGGAATTGGTCATTTTTATGGAAGCTGGAACAAACCTTTGTATTATTATATATTGTATTTTAATTTTTGTTGATTTTGTAATATAATTTGAGCAAGCCTGTTGTCATACCCTCACCCATCCCACCCAAAACTAGGAAGGGGGCTGCATTTGTTAACCTCTGTTTAATCTTATACATGTTCTGCTTCAGTCTATATCAAAGTAAAAAGAATATACTCCATCTGAAAATGCTCCATCTTAATAGTCATGAAAATAGTCATGGTTAATAAATGGCAATATAAGCCTGATTAGATCTCAACCACCACTTAATGATCAACTTCTTCTCACTGTGTTCCTTTAGTTCTGTTCCAGCCTAAATTCATTTTATATAGACTGAATGGTCACAGTATTCAGTGTCCCACTTGGGATCTCCTTTCTGGATTGACATCAGTGTTTTCCTATGCTTACCCAAATTACTTCAAATTTTAGTTTGTTTGCTTTCATGGTCTTATAATCATTCTGTATTATTATCTGTTTATCCTGTTATAGTTTAATGACTGAATTACCAAAAAATCTATTAATTTGTAGGTGTGTTATCTATTTTACACTTAAAAAATTTTATCCCTTTCAGTTTCATCCTGTCCATCTGTTTCCTCACGTCTGTTCCTTCATTATTGAGACCTCCAACTTAATGAAATTGTTAAATTTACTGATACATTCTTACAATGTCCTTACATGCACAAATAATTTTCAGTTTCCCTGTGCTTTGCAGTGTTTTATCAAGGGTTTGCACAGGTCATCTATGGCCTGGGCTCATATATGGGCTCAACCTCCTCAGGTCACCAGCAGGCTTGGGTAGGAAGAATTGTGACAGTTGGAGTTTTTGGTTATTTGGAAAACTACTTTTTAAGTTATAACTTAAAATCTTGTAAGTAGAGAAAATATTCAGTGTTTTCCCAAGGTGAAAGGCATCATAAATAAAAGGGAATATAATTCTTACAGAGACAAAGTTTTTCTTTCTCTCAAATTGCTCACATCCTGCTTCTTTAAAAGTCTGAGCCATAAAGCAGACTGGCTCCTGGTTTCTCAGTAAATTACATGCTTCAGAGAATGAGTTGTTTATTTTATTATTAATAATAAATAAT
>WEIV01008451.1:257860-292131 GCA_013390005.1 Calyptomena viridis | reverse complement strand
CAAAAATGCAATTGGGCAAAGCTTCTCTATTGATTCCAAACAGTTCCATGAAAATATTGTTATTGCTATTCTGTAATAGATCCTAGAGGTGGATTCCCTTCCTGTCAGGGATGTGGTTGTGCAAACAGACATTCCCTCTCATTTTCACATGAAGTATCTTCCAAATCTAGAACTCAGTAATATTCTCCCAACCTGCCAAAGCTTGGTTTAACAATTATCAGTGCTGCACATCACAAGGGAATCAAAACTCTTGTTGACTGTTGTGCTTCCATCGATGGCTGAAAGAAATCATCAATCATTACTTACAATGCAAAAGGTGTTTGCAAGCCCAAGGGGACACATTTCACATTACCAGCATTGAATTTGTAAAATTGCTTTACAACTACCTCTCTCGTCAGAAGAAACACTTTCTACTGTAACTTATATGGAAATAATTTGACCCATTTTAAGCACTCTGTGTTAACAAGTAATTAAAGGTTGCAGGAGCTGTTTCCAAGTCCTATAAAAAAGGTGTTGATAGCCCTTAATGGGCTTTTAGGAGACCTTTCAAATTAAATCCTTCAGTGCAGTTTATCTGTAGACCTTTGTTCTCCAATAGAGAGGGAAGAAAACCAGTCAATCAGAGACAGAGAGTTCCAGACAGAAAATAAAGACCCTCAAGTATAGAGGTGGTTCAAATGGTCNTGGATCTGAACATGAAGTGATTCAAATTTGCTTCCTAAAAGCATAGAAGGCTGGTGTACTATTCTGTTTCACAGCCTTTCCTCTGCTCTAGAAGCAACAATACATTGGAATTAAACTAACTTCTGTGTGCCATTTAATTTAGAATTCTGAAAAGCCCATTGGGACTTTCCACCTTTTTTTCTATGGATTCACAATTTGGCTGTTTTAGGGAATACAGAAACAGTGGTGCAAATATTCATGTATATTTTCTCCTTCACATAAAGGTACAAAAAATGTGCAACTTCAGGTTTTGTGTAAAACAAACTAATGCTGGACAAGCACAGTCTATGCGGTCACTTTTCACAACCAAAACTGCTCATAATTGCCAAGAACACAGAGAATATTTATTAAAATTCCAACTATAAACCAGATCTATTCTTCTTAATTTTTAAGAATGACACACAAAAATAATTTCCTAAAACTAATGCAAAAATATTTTAAATAAATTATTCACAAAAAAAATATTAAAAGATATTAAAAGTTCCCAAACTCTGCAAATTAACAGGGGGGAAAAAAGTCTTTGGCCAGACTCGGCCATGGATATCATATAAACTTTTAACCAGAAAGAGACAAGGGAATTATTTTGAATGTCTCAACTGGTAAAAATTAACTTCCTTAGACTGTACTAGACTATGTGCTAGTCCAATTAGCTCAACAGATGTTCCACACTAATTGGGACAGAAACAGTTAATAGCTCTTTAATTATAAATGTGTTTCCTGCAATCGCTATTCTTTTGTATTTCTGCTTTTTACAAAATAATACAGTAAATGAACTTGTAGTAAAGCACCCCTAATGAAGGTGTTTCTCACTAAGATGATCAAAATAACAAAACTTTGGTCATTAATGTTTGACTTTATCTCTGGCTAACAAAAATGCAATTGGGCAAAGCTTCTCTATTGATTCCAAACAGTTCCATGAAAATATTGTTATTGCTATTCTGTAATAGATCCTAGAGGTGGATTCCCTTCCTGTCAGGGATGTGGTTGTGCAAACAGACATNAGAAAACCAGTCAATCAGAGACAGAGTGTTCCAGACAGAAAATAAAGACCCTCAGGTATAGAGGTGGTTCAAATGGTCTTACAGTAGGTATAAAAACTAACAAAATAAGAGTGGATAAATAGAAAGGAAGGTTGAAAAATGGGATTATGTTATTTTATTGCCACTGAGAAGTGGGAGGAATAAGGAAAATATGGTTTCAGATCATGTTAATTTCTAGGTACAATCAAGTACTAAAAGTTTGTGGTTTGTGGGTCCCGTAGTTGTCTGAAGAAATGGGAGGGTATTCTTTTAGAATGTATGAAAGTATTCTCCTTCTCTTCTTGCCTCAGGTCAGGTGTTTGCAGTATGAAAAGAAATTATATTTGCATATTCATTGTTTTCTAATGACCCTTTGGAATGCTAATAATACGTCCCCATTTCCAAAGAATATCTTTTGGGAAGCAAAAACTTAATTAGCAGCTATAAAATAATACATTTTGTGAGTGACCAAAAGGTAACAAAAATCTCCATCAAAAAGAATACATTTTGTAAGCAATGACTAATAAATGGGACAACTTTACCATTCTTAGGGATGTTTCCATGGTTATCTCAAGGTTAGCATTGTGTGTAGAAACACAAAAAAGGAGAGAAATTTATTATATTCAAAAATTTTTCGTTTACCTCAATGGGGTACAGATGATTATATAAACTTCTAAGTGACACAGGCTATATTGGGCTCATAGAACAGAATTCAAGACAAAATGTTTTAAGGTGGATTTTGAGTGAAGAAATGTGCAAGAATATGTGAAGGAGAAATGCAAAAGTGATGCTTCTGGAGATACATTTTAAAGCTGGATGGGAACAGGTATCACAAATAATGTAAAACTAGTACAAGTCAAAGATATGAAAGAAAGAGAACATTATGTCACAATACCTATAATTAAATGTAAAAGTGCAATTGAACTAAAATATCTACAATGTAGAAGGGAAAAGGTCTTATGTTTAAGCAGCACACTGGCAACTTTAGTGATAATGGCAGGTCACATTTCTGCTGAGCATCTTTGTTTTGTTGGTGTTTCAACCACTTCTCTTCCTTTCCATTGCCTGAGCAGTTGACAGTATTTGGGTTCTTTATTCTTGAACTAAATTGCAAGGCAGCACATGGAAAGTAATGAAAAAGCTCTAAGTTTTCAAAAAAACATCATAATGGATCATGTACAGACCTGAAGCTTATGACATTTTCATACTTTGGGTCCAAGCATTTCCCAAACAGGAAAAATCCTTGCTTGATAAATTGTGCATTTCAACAAACCAGCTCATCTTTGCACAGCATTTTCAAAACAACAGATGTTTCACTATGCTGTGTCAAGAAATCAGAAAGGAAGCTGTAGAAAAAGATGAAGACTACTGCTACTTAATATTTTAAAAAATAATATAAAATCACTTGCAGTGACCTTATGCCGGGAACAGATAATTAAGGATTTATTTGTACATGTCTGGAAGATAAAATACCATTAAAAAAAGAACCGAAGCTATGTGAGTTTAATTCTTAAGTACAAACATAAATAGGTGGCAACAATATCTCAACCCTTCTTTCCAGCAGTGGGATAATCAGATGTATAAATGACAAATTGCAGAGCATGAACAAGAACATACTTGATCTTAAGGGCGTAACTTGTCCTTGATCTGAAAGTGGAAAGTGATATTTTCTCATATTTCAACATGATAATGGAAGCAATAACATGCAGAATCACAGATGGCAAAAGTTCCAGAAACAAAGCAAGCAAAGCAAGAAAATAGGAATAGTTATTTCCACAAAGTCTTACTCTTTTATGGTAAGTGCCTTGAACATTTCCAAAACTATAAAAATATAATTTTTGGAGCCCAAGACATGTTCAGTCTTAAAAAGGAAACTTAAGTTCTACTCTACAGGCAAACTAACAGTGCATGTTCTTGTCAGCTCTGAAGTTTTCACTCTATTTTGGCTTTAGACAAAATGTGTTGCTTGAAGGTCAGAAAACAATATACCTTTTCCTCCCTTGACACTGACCTATAAATATTACCTTCAATCCTGGTTCAGTGACAAGGCATGGCCAGCAGAACATTCTTAAAAACACTGTGATTTGCTCACAGAGGTGTAACTTATAGACAGTAGTTTCAGACTTGAATTATTCTCGTCAAAAAATGTCAAACAACACCACTCTGTTTGTGTTTTGCAGTTGTCCCTTAGAATAAGCTCTTCCAAACATAATTTAAAGGAGTGTGCATACTACGAGCACAGGTCGTTTTTTACATGAGGTCTCCTAATATTAGTCTAGACCAAATTCCTATTTACTTCATGAAAAAAATCTGCTCAGTGAAAACCATACGATAAAAGACTTTCATAAGGGACATACTTACCAATTCCTGGGAATTACAGCTCACATGCTCATGTCATTCCTGCCATGAGCTAGAACCTTTCTATTTCTTTCACTGCTATAGAGAGAAATAAGAAAAAAGTCATATTAAAAATTGGTTTTAAAAAAACAGTAATCGGAGATCCAAGCCCTTTGAAGCTTTGCGTAATCTGCCAAGCTCATAGAAGAAAAACTCACTGAATTAATTCTGAGCAATAATTAACTCCTCTAACCTGTTTTCATTTACGGGAGCCATGTATGTAAGAAGGTTTGAAAAGGCAAAGTCTGTGTCGTGGGGATGCATCAAGAGGAACCACATCTGGGCTAAATATTGAGTGAAAAGCTGCAGCACAGCTTCATCTGGACTTCAAGCATGAACTAGTCAGTCTTCTGTTGAGCCCACACACAAGAGGAACTAATAAAGATTTGGCTTTTTTTTTAACAAGCCATACCCCCATGCCAGTCTATATAGCTTTTAACACAAGAGAATACATTTCAAAGACTAACCAAATTATTGAAATAGCCAACTTTAAACATCTTCTGTCAGTGAATGTTGGAAGGAAACATCCAAAATGCTACAGGGCATAAAATATGTATGTCATCAATTCCCTTCTATTTACAAGATAGTCCCTAAAACCAAGCATTTTCTGATGACCTCGTGAGAGCTGGGCCATCCTTTTCATTTTGGGAGCTTTTGCAGGGTTGTTTTCATTTTCAGAATCCCACAGCTGTTTTTCTATAGATGCCAGCCATCTCCCCTTCCTTTCTGAGTCGATGTTTGCTCAGCAATGTTCTACAACAACAGCCTTTTTGCTGGAAAGGTGACTCATCCCACACCACAGGAATCTCCTGAGAAATGGGGATTCATCCTGTCTCAATGCCACCTACTCAGCATAGGATGGCAACTTTTCCCTCATCTGAGAGGAGTAAAAGGGTGTCTCCAACAACTTTTGCAGGCCAGTCTTGCCAAGCATTATCAGATGGAAGAGACAATGACTTCCACGTTCCAACCAAGAACTCGAAAACCTGTAAAACCCTTGCCAGCAAACAGAGGAAGAAGGCAGAGCTTGTTCAAATGTGTACTAGGCTTTATATAAACCACAAAAAGAATGCAGTTCTCCATAAATGACAGCTTACAAAGGCTGCCTCCCTGCGATGTTCTCTGCTGTAGTCACTCCCTCACTGTGCCATTAAGAAAAAAACTTCAGAATGGGGCTCACAGGAGAGGCATCCTACTGCATTTGCCTAATAGCAAAGTTGAAAATGAGCCTGTGATCACGAAGGTTTCATCTATGCCATAAGCTCAGCACAAATTTTTCACAGGAAAAGGCTTTCAGCACATATTTATTGATTCCCACAGCAGGCTCTTTCTTCTTGTTACTGGATGTCAATTTTATAAACCAAGAATATATTGATTGCCCCGACTTACAACATTTGCAGACGATCTACAATGCCATAGAACCTACTAAGCATTACCAGCATGTTGGAAAGACACCAGAAAAATGTATAAATATAGATAGACATGTACAAATTGATTTATGTACTTGCATAAGAAATTGAACACAGTCCTAGAATTTTAAATATGCTACTTTGAGAGCGTAAAGTAAAAGTTGCTTTAAAGTAAAATTAAAAAAGCAAAACAAAACACCTACCAATCCCTTTTACTCTGTTACTCCACTTTCATATTTGTAAATATTCATAAATCCTAGAGGAACAGGGTCTTTCTTTAATGTTTTCTTTCAAATTCAATGAATTTCCTAGCCTTAGTTAAGAAATGCTTGTATTTTATGTAACACCACAAGAAACACCTAAAATATTGCAATATAACATCTGTAAAACAGCATTTGTTATCAATTCAGTTATATAATAATTTTCTATTGCCACACACAGAATATAGAGAAGAAATAGCACTGCTGAGGAAGAGTCAAATTAAGACTGTGTTTTGTTCCCACCTCTTAAAGATACATTTTTTAACACAGCACATGATAGCAGGTTTTTGTTGAAATGTTTTAAAGCTTTTGACAGGTTTAAAATTCATGAGGCAGAACAAAATCTCAGTGTGAGGTGGAGAACTGTGACAAACTATTTTTATTGTTCATCAGTCCTCTACTGCTAAGAACAGTAATGAAACACAAGTCTTATGTGAATGCAGCAGCACATACCATGGAAGCCTCAGTAGGCAAAGTAATCACTGCTGTATCAATCCATTACAACATGTTAAAGTAATCAAAGAAAAAAGCCTTCAAAAGGGCTTTTTGCATTGATTCATTGTAGAAAAAAAATTTTCCACAGTTTCTCTACTTTCATAATCACTTTCACTCTGTGCCACTCTTCACATAAAGAAGAAATACTCAAAATGCGCACCAAGACATGTAGAAGCCAAGAAACCTCTTGCTCCTCACATAAAGCAAACCTGGCTGATATTGGAGGGCTGAGAGAATTGGGATTGCTCAGCCTGGAAAAGAGAAGAATCTGGGGAGACCCAATTGTGGTCTTCCAGCACTTGAAGGGAGCCAACAAGAAAGGTGGAGAGAGACTATTTCCAAGGGCCTGGAGTGACAGGACAAGGGAGAATGGCTTCAAAGTGACAGAGAGCAGGTTCAGGTTAGGTATGAGGAATAAATTCTTCCCTGGGAGGGTGGGGAGGCCCTGGTACAGGTTTCCCAGAGAACCTGTGGCTGCCCCATCCCTGGAAGTGTCCAAGGCCAGGTTGGATGGGGCTTGGAGCAACCTGAGACAGTGGAAGGTGTCCCTGCCCAAGGCAGGGGATTGGAACTAAAATATCTTTCAGGTCCCTTCCAACCCAGGCCATTCTATAATAGTATGGGGGTGGTCCTTTGCTGGGCCAGGAGTTGGACTCCATAATCCTGGTGGCTCCCTTCCAATTCAGCATGTTCTGTGATTCTACGATACCCAACACACTTTTCAAGGTCTTCTTTAAGGTCTTCTTTGGCCCACCCCTGTCCCTTCACTGCTCCCCTGTACTGCTCAGAGCAGATTTCAGAGTCACCCTGAACACGCCCATGCCCAGGTTTAGGCACACGCAGGATCTCCCTGCAGTTAGAACACATTCAGAGTTCTCTCTTATGTGGTCCACCATATTTTAAAAATAATTTAAAAAAAAACCAAAACACTTCTTTCCTCCAATAACTGCTACAGGATGGAAATCCCCCAAGGACAGCAGAACTCAACCATCACTCCTTGTGCCTGCTTGAAATTCACCTTTTATAACTATTATTCCATATTCGGTATTGTCATTTTGGATATGCTTACAGAGCATGGAGAATAAACATCTGACACAATTTTAGTGCAAATTACATCTAATATATGAATGCCTCAATGATGGAAGTTAAGGCTAAAGAAGAAAAAGTTTGTTTTGCCAGTGTTACTGGGTTTTTTCTGAAATAAAGCAATGATGGAAATCCACAGCCAGGTAACTGAACCCCAAACCAATCCTCTTGTGATACACAAAAGCAGACATAAGTTGATTTCTTAATTTGCCTATACATACAAAAAAAATTAGCCTAGAGGTAATCCCTGCTGCCAGGAATGGGAGTCTGACAGTTGCCTTTTAGAAAAAAAATCAAAATATAGACATAAAGAATCAAAACCAACACCACAAGAAACTCACTGTTGCAGAGGAGATTGACTCTTAGATAAGGAAATCACAGGTAGGTACCAAGTAACCTTGTGTCATTTGACACAATAGAATTTCTGATGAAACGTGGCATCTTAATTCTTCTCAAATGGCAGTAAATAGCATTCAGTGTCTCAAATAAAACTACTTCATAAGAATGATAAAAAGGGATTTGTTATAATTGATACACTGATTTGTTTAAACTTGAAAATTTAGAATCCATATACAGAATTCCCTTTTAGTCCAACGATGACAACAAAAAAAAAAAAAGGTAAAACTGAAAACATTTAATGCATATGCATCAAAATAAAAAATTCATTCTTGGTTTTCTTTTTTTTTTACCTTTAGATTTTGTATCTCAACATACAGCAGCTTTTAAAATCAAGTGTGCAGACTTGAGCTCACCAAACAGGTCATTTTTATTAAGGATTTTGATATTGTATGATCAAGTCAGAAATTTTCAGGCCTACAGAGCAGCACAAAAAAGCGTAAAATAAAATTCTACAGGCATCTTTCCCTTTCCAGTCTTTATCAACACATCCCTTCCTACAGATGAAAATCTGTCTTTCAAATATTTTTTATGAAGTTATTGGAGTTCAGCTAATGCAGTTTTTCATCATAGTCTACATATATTTAACCTACTACAACAAAGTAACCCTTACAAATTTTGGTTATTTGCCATTATAGTTATTCTACTTCTAGCAGAAAAAAGAGTCTCATTTAACCAACCCACCCACATCGCACACACAAAATGTCTCAGGAAATGTAGTCAAGCACCATCCTGGACTGTGGGGGAATCAACACTGAAAACAAAATTGTGGGATTAAGTCTGACCTATTTTCTAAATAGTCTGAATTTTTGAAACTTCCAATTAACTGTACCTGTAATAAAACCTATTTTAATTATTAATTTTGCACAAGCTCTCTTTGGCTGGTGTATGTAGCGGTTTATTTAAACTTAAGCCAATGTCCATTATATTTGAGAATATAATGGTGGGGAGGTGAACACAGTCATTTGATTTATGATAACTAAGAACAATGTGTACATTTTCCTTTCCTCTTGTAATTCCTGAAACATGAAGGTATATAAAGAAGTAATACTTGTGGTCTTCCAAAATTATTGCTGACACACTAAGATATTACAAAGGGACTTTGAAAGACATGATGATTATATTGAACTTGATGTGTCTCTCAGCAAATTACTTATCTGCAACACTGAGAGTGCAATTTTAGAATGGTATTATTCCAGCCATGCAAATGAATCAAAGGTCACAGGAAGTACTGCAAGCAGCTTATTAAATTAAACTGTTTCTCAAAGAAACACCTCAAGGCACAAATATGGGATTGATTATAGGATAAATAGGTTTTAAATCATAGTTTTTGGTTTTGTTATAAGTTATGAAAAGGCAGGGAGATACTATGATTTAAGCATCAGTACTGGAGCAATAATCGTTTCCAGGAGCAATAATAATGCAAAATATTCCTTCTTTCATATAATTACGTATTCCAAATGGAAGCTCTCTCAGCACACTTTAATCAGGTTATCAAGAATAACTTTAATGCAGCAGGTGTTCTGAAGAAGTCACTGAATAACAATATTCTTATTTATTTGCCAGCATAGCGTCATAGGTGCCTGATGCTTCCACCATATAGGCTGCAAAATATATGATCTTCTTAGTAGAGAGGGTGGGGTGTGACTAAAACTTTCACAACACTTCATGTAGAAAATAAGAGAGAAAAATGGATGACCAAGAAGTATCTAAATTATCATCTCATTAATACAAGACATTCTGCTACTCTGGCTGCTGAGACTTGTCTATATTCTTAAAAGTAAGTAAGGGTCATTTTAAACAAAACGCTACTCTTTTCAAGAGCATATTTCTAGAATCAGCAGCTGGAAACTGCTTTTTGATCCATTTCAATTTTGGTTTTGTTCTTGGGAAATGTAGGAAATCTCAAACTGATATTTTAGCTTTGACTTTAGATCTTCACTGGTGTACAGCTGCCAACTTAATGTCTGAAGGTTGCAGAAACAGAATAACTATGGAAATACAAATCACTAATCAACATGTGCCCAAGAGATCCAAATTCCAACACCCATTTTCCATTCATTTCTTACAGCCTGAGATAAAGGACAGTGGTTTGTGAGAAGTGAGGGACCTACAGAACTACATTTCAATGGAATTTATAGTGGGGTAGGGAAACAGGTACTGACACAATCTGAAGAGGGACATATTTGTATTATCGCTCCCTAAATCTCCACACACAACCCTGTGTAAAGTTGGTGGAAAGGATCAGCAAAAGAATTAAAATAGGCAGGATGATCAAGGATGTAACAAGGAGGTTCAATTTCCAGCAAAATCTTGTCAGGCAAAGACAATTTTAATCATAGATTTGCTGCAAGAGGTTTTAAGTTAAACCATCAGACAGGCACCTGGCATAAAAACTAGGTGTTTGACTTAGCAGCTTCTGAGGAGACCATATCCTTTTGGAATTTGCTGCATGAAATCTCCCTAGGATGTGAAAATCAAGCTGCATGTTTAATGGCAACCACCTTGTGAACCTGATTAAAATCAGATCATCAAAGATAACCTTTCTTGCTGACTACATAAAGGAGGAGAAGCACATGTCTGCAATCTATACAGTCAGACTGGAAAAAAACACAATATCTTCCTCTTCACATATATGGTCTGTTTTCCACATGGATGAAAGGAAGAGAAGGTTAGGAATATTGATGACATTTTTATGTGAAATCATCAAAATTAATAAATCCAAATTTTTCTTCGAAAAATATTCAACTTCAACAGAATTGACAAATAACGTTCACAGAATTTGGAAAAGTTATCACATTATGATGCTTTCATATGCAATACATAACTTTCTGCACTGATTAATTACATTTTTTCTCATGAGTAACTTTATAAAATAGAAAAAAAAGGCATTTTATAGCTAGGGGATCAAAAGTATGCACAACAGCACCTTATGCATTTGACATAGGTGCAGATGCACAATAAATAATAATATGGCACTGTCTTACGGAATGTCCCATATGCTGGAAACCATCCTCTCTGTCCTGGAAAGCAGATAACCAGTTTCTTCTGAAATTTCCAATTTAAAAAAAAAAAAAAAACAAGGAAAGATTTCTTTAACACATAGAAAAAGCTGAAATTTTTTCCCCTACTTATTAATATATTTATGATGCATGGAACAGACAGCAATATTAAAGCAATTAGGCAGTAAAGTTCAACCCCCCCGTGGATATTTCTCTGGTTTTATTTTAAAGATGTGAAAGCCCATCCCCTAAAGAAATGCCTATCAACTCTTAGTACATCTATCCAACCCCACTCCTGACTCTTGTTCAGGCTTTCTTAAATGTTGGACCAGAATCTCACAAAGAGATTGAAAGAGAGGAACTTTCCCTTTAGGTCCAAATTTATTATAAAATTATGACAATAGTCGTTTATACTGCAATATTAATAGAGAAGATTGGTTTTTTCCCATTTCTGTTAAACTAGAAGAATAATTATCTCGTAGCTTTTTGGCCTGTTCTCATTTAAAATGTCATTCATCTTTCATAAACACCCTAAAAAAAGCTATTTTCTAACCTTACAATGAGCATTTGCAGAAAAGAAAAATCTAAACAATGATAATGGATGTTACAAATGCAGGAGCTCTCTCTTTAAGTGTTGGGAATTGTTGATTTCAGATGTCGTTACTCAAAAGTAGATATTTTGCTGAACCAGTCTAACTATGCAGTAGTACCACATCTGCATGTATTATGTAAATTAGATTTTGAAACACTTTTGGTTTTCTGCACTGAAAGTTGGTATTTTATAGGCATCATGTAAATGAGATGTGGTGGAAATGGTCTCTTTTTTTTTTCCCCAGAGAAATTTATAAAACTCTGAAAAGCTCAATGAAGTCCTGAGTATGTTTGTTTCCACAAATTGCAGCAAGAAAATATTTAAGGCACTATTTGCTTCTTTCTGTGTTACAAAAGAAATACTGTCATGGTTAAAGAACATTCCTCACAATCATTTTTATCAAGGCCAAAGCTGAATCCAGAGTTACAGGGAG
The DNA here is from genome assembly GCA_013390005.1 of Calyptomena viridis. Classification (NCBI taxonomy): domain Eukaryota; kingdom Metazoa; phylum Chordata; class Aves; order Passeriformes; family Eurylaimidae; genus Calyptomena; species Calyptomena viridis. The sequence goes on along the minus strand of WEIV01008451.1, from coordinate 280,319 downwards.
TAATTGTGCTTATAAGGCAATTTCTTCTTGAATGAATGGTAATAAAATTCTTTTAAGTGGATGCATGCTTTTATAATCCAAACATAGGCTTATGGACTTGCAGTGCTCTGACTGAAGTCACAACCATTTTAACATCTCTGTAATTGCTACCCATACTAACAACATTAAAGTAAACGGGAAATGTTCACTTCTAACTGCAAATTAAAGATCTGTTGATATACTGCTTTATTGACTTGTATGAGTCCATGTACACAAATATGTTTTAACTACTGAAATTATTGCTTTCACAATCCTTATGAGTTGACAATTACTTAGAAAACTGTCCTTTGGAATTTTCTATGTCCCTTCAATAACTACTGAGAGACAGCCTGGACAAGTAGCACATGTTAAAATTTGCTTGGCTAAAGACAGATGAAATAAATCCACATCTTGGAGAGTGTGGTCTGGTCAAATTAAAACTTAAGTTTATTTAACTACTAAAATAAGCACAATAGATAAGCTCACAATTTGGCAGGTAAAGAGTGAAGAAGAGAGAAAACTTTTGGATGGAGGGAATGAAATAAATAAAAATTTCAGTATCTTATTGGATTTACTGCAGATTTTGCCTGCCTGTGTCTGTAGTGACTTGTCAAACAGGTCTATGAGACTTCTGTGTTTTTATAGTGCAGCTTTATCACACATCCAGTAATTAGAGAATTAGTAGTGCATAACAGGCATTTTTTTCCTTTCCTTCAAAGAAAAAGAAAATTATAAAAAAGACAACAAGAAATTTTAAACTAGAATGATTAAACCCCCCAAAGCGGACATTTCTACTTGAAAAAGGCGGATTTGTAAGGATAAGAAATTTAGAAAGTGAAATACTTTAACATTCCACAATTTTTTCCACCAAAACAAAACATACTCCAGCTTAAAACATTCTTAATCAAACATGGACTATTGGAATTATCACAGCAATGGCTGGGTGCAAGTCAAAGACTTGTTTTGTAGATTCAAAAGAAGGTGATCTAGTTTAAACTAAAGTAAGCTGTTTATTCATAGTTATGTTTTCAGAAACTGCCCTTACGAAACAAGTCGTAGAATACTTTTCCTTAATTTTCTTCACAGAAAACACATCAGCATCCCCACTACTAAATTTGAAAAGAAGAGGTGTAAAGAGATGTGCTATGTAATTCTGTCATGGTTTAACCCCACAGCTGCTCACTCACCCCCCTTTCCTGTGGGATGGACAGTTGGACAAACAAGGATAAAACCTTTGGGTTGAGATAAGAACAGTTTAATAATGGAAGTAAAATATAATAAGAACAAGAATATTGTAATAAAAGGAAGACAACCAAACGAGAGAAAAAAAAAGCCCAAGAAAGACGAGTGATGCACAACACAGTTTCTCACCATGCGCTCACCGATGCCCAGCCTGTCCCCCAGCAGTGCCTGGCCCTTCCTGGCCAACTTCCCCCAGTTTATATACTGGGCATGACATTCCAGGGTGTGGAATATCCCTTAGGCCAGTTGTCAGGTGTCCCAGCCGTGCTCCCTGCCAGCAGCTTGTGCAGCCCCTCACTGGCAGAGCTCGGGAATCTGAAAAATCCTTCACTTAATGTAAGCACTGCTCAGCAAAAACCAAAACATCAGTGTGTTATGAGCATTATTCTCTTACTGAATGCAAAACACAACACTGCACCAGCTTCTAGGAAGAAAATTAACTCTATCCCATCCAAAACCAGGACAAAGTTTTAATTGCTTTTAGCACCTCATTTTCATTGTTTTTAGGTACCTTTGACAATTGTCTCCTGACATCCCTATCTATAACATTGGAGTTAAAGTAGGAATTTCTGGATTAAACATTTGGCTCGTTAAGCAACTACTAGAGGCAGGTTCTTCCTTTGTATCTTTAATGTATGGACATATTGACTCCCTAAAAGGCAGGAAGGCGCTGACGAAGGCCCTTGACAAACCAGAACACTGGGCAATCACCAGCCATATGAAGTTCAACAAGGGGAAGCCTCAGATCCCACACCTAGGATGGGGCAATCCTGGATGTATGGATGTTGTGGTTTTAAGTAACCAGAGTTTTTTATTAGCTGAGGGGGCTAGGAGAGAGGCTTCTTTAAGAAGCTGCTAGAGTTTTTCTCTGCTCTAAGCTAGCCAAGGTCAGGCAACAACGCCTCTGTGATAACATATTTAAGAAGGAGTAGAGAAAAAAAGTCTGCGCAGAACATCATGGCCGCTTAAGAGACAGGAGGGTGCGGAGCTTGATTAGCACCAAGGTCAGAGAGAGGAGAAAGACAAGATGCCTTAAACACTGGAATAGGGCCCCAGCAATCTGTGAGGAATCATAGGGGCGAAGATTCTTCAGCCTGTGAACCCGTGGAAAGAGTGGGAGATTTTTCCACACTGGAACAGAGACATGCCGGAAAAGAGAGGCTGTGATCCTGTGTTTGGAGCAGAGGGGCCTGGTGGAGCCCCGTGGGCCGTGAGAAGAAGAGATGCTGGAGCAGCAGAGCAGCATTTCTTGGGACGACTGGTGGCCCGTGAGAAGCACTGAAGCACTGAGGCAGCTGAGCAGCCGGCACCTGAAATGACTGCACCTATGGTAAAGTGATTTACGTGACGACAGTACCAGGAAAACTGTTGTTAGTAATGAATCCACTAAGAAGCAGTTTGCAACAGACTGTTTCCGTGGAGAAGACCCCACGAGGAAAGCTGGGGTGGGACTCTCTCACTCTTCTGAACAGCAGCAAAGAAAATCTCTGATTGTAACCCCCCCACACACACACACACCTGCCTTCCCGAGCTGTTGGGGGAAGGTGAAGGATCTTAAAAGGGAGGGGTGGGGGGGAGAAAGGTGTCTGTAACAACTATCAAACTGCTCACCCTTAAACTCTTAAGCTCTGATTTTAGTAGTAGTTGTAGTTGTAGTAGTAAACTCTTAACATTCTAAATTAGAGCCTGTTTTGCTTGTGTGAAGTAGTTAATAAACAGTTGCTTGTAATCCTTATCACAAAAGTCGGAGGTTTTTTTTTCCCTTCTCTGAGAATTTTAGATCTATGTGTGGGCTCTCGGCTTTTAGCCAGAGTCAAACCATGACGATGGACAGACTGGGCAATGAGGTGCTGGAAAGGGCCCTGGGGGTGCTGGTCCGTGGCCAGTGGAATGTGAGTGAGCAGTGCCCTGGCAGCCAGAAGGGACATCCGTGGCCAGGCTGGGTGGGCACTGCCCAGGCTCCCCGGGGCGGTGGGCACAGCACTGAGGCTGGTAAATCTCAGGGAGCATTTGGACAACGCTCTGGCACAGGGTGGGATTTTTGGGGTGTCCTGTGCAGGGCCAGGAATTGGATTCCTGATGAGTCCCTTCCAGCTCAGAATATTCTGTGAATCAAAGGAGCTCAAGTTTTAAAGGTATAACCCTATGGAGAGGACAACGATCCTCAGAGTGCTGCCAACTACAGTAAGAGCTTTACTTTTGTGTGGAATGGATTGTTTAGTAAGTAATCCCTTGAGAAAAAAAGACCATTAAGACAAATCATAAAATAGCATTCTTTCCTTTAGAAATTCTCTTTAGAAATTTGGTATGACATCTGAGATGAGGAAAAGTTCAGAATTTCTGAACAGAAATAAAAAAAGATCACTTTGGAATATAAATATAATTTTATGATATACATCACATTCTATAATATCAAAAGACATATGAAATAATATCTCCATTCAAAAATGAAGCAATAAAGTTGAAATTAACAGTGTAGGTCTAAGTGCTTTAAATTTTTGCTGCTAAAAATTTGTCAGCATCAGCACATTATCAGTGTTTACATTTCAGGGAAAGGCACAATTCCATGGGGAAACCATTTTCATGTAGGCTTTCACATCCTTTCCTGTAAGCCATACCACCTGTGGCAGTGTTAAAGAAACAAGTACATTTGGGAAATCAAATGTCTCCGGCTCAGAATCCATTCTAAGAACAACTAAAACAAAAAGCCTTGTAAAATAATCTGTTTCAGTGTCAGCTATTATCATTGGAGGTAAAGGGTCAAGATGATCCTTGGCATGGCTTATCTTAACGTCTTGTACTGTAAAATAGTTCAATTTAGTATGAAATGCCAGGTGTTGCTGCACTCTTTGAAATCCACCTTTGTTGAAACACATATGCTCTATATTAAGTTATCAAAGAGCTTATTGTTTTATCTGAGCCTTAACTCGTCTCAAAGGAAAATTTTATTAGGTCTTCTGAGAGCTTTTAATTCAATTATTCAGAAGACAGTGCTGTTACAACCTCCTTTTAAAAACATGGTGATCATTTAATGGAAAAAGCACCAAGGACTTTAATACTTGGTGTGATTCGAGAATATAAGAGTAGCCACTGTACTTGCCACCAAAGGTCCATCCAGCCTTGTGTTTTGTTCTCAACTGCAGATTGGTTTTGTGAAACATTCCCAATGGCTGGGGAAGGGTTAGGACAGAAGGAGCCTCAGAAGACACCTCTCTTTATTGCTCTTCCTTCCTCAAAGCTTTTTCACTTCTGCAGCTGCCTTAGTGGAATATGATTCCTGGTAAGTTAATTCCCTAGAAATTTTCCTTCCACAATTTTACCCAATGTGAATTTCAACCAGATAAAGAAAATCTTTCTTATTCAGAAAAAATTTTCACAGTGTTTTCTCATTTCCCAAATTAAAAGGGTTTTTTTTTAATTCAACCTTCCTGCATATGTAGACTTGTACACATTAAGTTTAGCAATCTTAACTGTTTAACCACAGCTGTTCCATGGGCTGAGGGCTTGTGGATCAGTCTGTGAACCACAGAGCTTATCTAACAAAAAACATCCCTAAAACTCCTGGTAGAAATGATATTACAGTATGCTGTTCCAGCCAGGTTCTTTTGACAAGATAAATGAACTCAATTCTCACAAACTCCCTGATTCCAAGAAGCTGCCTCTCATCAGAAATGGGACTCATTTAACCATGTAAGTCAGATGTATTTGGGACCTAACACAAAGCCCATTGAAATCAATGGCATTTGTTCCATTGACTTCAGTTGTGTTTGGCTTCAATCCTTAGGCTCTGTTCCAGCTGCCAATTCACTTCCAAAAGTGAATTTAGCTTTCCTGAAGAGGGATGTTTATAGGTATGTGCTTAAATGATGTGTTGAATTAGAATTTTAAAAGCTGAATGAGAGTCCAGGTATAATTATCAGTGAATTTTCTATGTTGTAATAAATTCTGGAGAACTATATTTGGGCATGTAAATTTAGACAGGAGTTAAAAAAATGAGTGAAGATAATGACTCTCTTATGATACATTGAATAATTCAACACGTGCTTTTCTCTTTTCAGAAGTTAATTTTTTGAGAACAATATAAAGTTTAATGGTCAAGAACAACATGCTGACAGTTACAATATAAAAGAAAAGCCCTCACATTGTTTTGAAGCAATTAATGCTACGAGGCGAGTCATTATAATAAAATATCTTTAATTGCAAGAACGGGTGATAATCCACAGGTAATCAGTTTTGACCATACAAATCTGTTATCATTTTTAATTTTGTATGGAAAGTGTTTTCATATACCTTTAAAGCACTCAAAGTCCCAAAATAGAAGCATCCTTATGATCATCCAGATGACCCATTTTCATCCAACCACTCCTGGCTGAAAATTCACAGGTTTTAAAATAATTTCTGGGGCATAAGAAAGGTCTGTAGGTGATACCAAACAATTTAAAACCACACCTAAATGCCTTTTAGCAAACCTCTGAATTAAAAATCCAAAAATTGGTCTGTGAGTTATTGCACAGCCTTATTTGCAATATTTTTTTAATATTAAATAGAGGCAGATGTTTTAATTTCTCTTTTAATCCAATGTGTTTAAGCCTCAGCCTCTAAATTGAGTGCTGAATGAGTATTAATTCAATATTTATGTTCTCTGACAATATCTAGCTGTTTCAGGCCTGAATCAAGACTGCATCGTACTATAAAACAAAGAAAAAATCCCTGTTTCAAATGACTAAAGGTTGTACCTTCACTTCTCATTACTGTCCAAGGATGCACTCCTTCAGGTTTCAGGAGAATTAAACAAAAGATACATCAACCTTCTGTCCTTCCTCAGGGATATGTTTTGACCCAGACCCAGTTTACATACGGGGAAAATGTTTAGAGCACACAATTTGTAGTTATATATATTGACTGACACTGAGGACAACAACCCGAAACATCCTTTCAGTTGCAAGTACAGCACTTAGATTTAGAAATTATTTTTACCTGCACTTCTGATAAACACCTTTTTTTCTGAATCAAATTCTGCTCTTGATTATTGTTGTGTTAATGAGTCATTTTTATTGTCTTTCAGACATCGCCATGAAAGATGGGCCAAAGGTTGTAATTTGGCTAAAAAATATAGTCCTGTAGAAATGATCTAGAAGATCTTAAAAACTGAAATATGTTTGATGAAATCTAAAATTGAGTTCTTGAAATAGAAGGGTAAACATGGAGCAATTTAATATGGAGTAATTTTTACTATTCATCCAGAGAGAGTTCAGAAGTTGGAAATTAAGAATAAAAAAAAAAGTAGAAATAAAATCACAAAATAGTTCCAAAATATATTTACTGTAGCTAGATTTCTACTACAATAACTATATTCCCACATCATTTATTCTTCACATTCCATTTTAGAGCTATTTTGTTATTTACTGATAGATGATAAGGAAATGACATGCATTGAAAGTAGAAAGATTGTTTGAGATGTTTTACCTTTTTTTAGAGAAACCAGTTATCCCTGAGTGTCATGGATTGTTAATCATATTCCAATTGCCCAGCTGACATCCTTCTCCTGGAGAATATTGATTACAAAAGACTGTTTTCCTTGGTAGCAAAATGTGGATTTTGTGTACTTTGGACTGTTTGTGCTATAGCAGAAGATTTTTTACTTATCATGATCTGTCTTGTACTTTATCTCATCTCTTTAGCTGCAAGGCACACAAGAGGCATAGAGGAAGTTATGTTCCCTGACACCATCTGCAGGGCACCTCTAGGCTACTGAAATGTCTCTTTGTGTGTACCACGGACTCTCTTTTCTGCTAACAGAAAGCATGGGAACTTCACAAACCTGCATATTGATGAAGGCTGAGACTTGAAATATCTAAGAAAGCTCTGTGGAGAAATAGAGCTCTTGGCATTTTCAGGCCAGCAATGGAAAATAAGTTCAAAACCTCTCTTCAGCAACTTCCAGAACCCTTTAGCAGCAATTAAGCAGTGGAATTGATTGAGATGGTAACTGGATGGACCAAAACACAATTCTGACTGTCCTGACAGAGCCATCGAATAACAGCGCTGAAATGTTATGTAAAGGTCAATATGATTTTGTACCTTGGATCTTCAGGGATCTGTTACCTCCTTAAATCCAGGATTAATCTTTTTTCCTCTCAGCATCCTGTTTAGATGCAAAAATGTATGTTGCAATTTAGAAATGTGTTTAGTCACTTGAAATGGTTCTACTAGTTCTCTCTGCAAACACGGTTCAGGCTGGGGAGATCTCCTGGGTATTGCCGAGAATATCTTTTCAGAGTACACACAGTCCAGGCTGGACTAGCAGCCCCTGCTAAATTCTCCATCTGCCCAGATCTTAACCAAAATAAAGTGTTTCTCCAGCTCTATTTCCCTTTCCACAACCAGATCTTTCCCTCACAATATCCTGCCTTTTTTAATGCTGCAGTTTCTCCTGAGACTCTCCCCTGAATACACATGGACACTTAACCCTTTCACATGCACCACTTTCCTCCCATGCAACTGGTGAAAGTCTTTGCATTTTTGACAATGAACTGAGCCTTTCTTTAAAAGGGAAAGGACCTATGAGGTCCCTTCCATCATTACACAGAACAAATCTCTTTTTAACCACCATTGGTATTTAAATTTTTGTTAAAAGTGAACTCTAGCAATATTTCTCCTTGATCTTTTCCCTTCACTCTATTTCTACATTGCCTGATTCAGTTTATGACTTGCTAAACTGTGACAGAGCAAGTTTAAATATGAGACTCTACACAACCCCATCCAAGTTCTTGAATCCAGAATTCTGCCACACTTATCAATCCTGTTGAGCTGCACAAAAGACTGATGTTCTCCTCCTGCCCTTACAATGTTGATTGTGAGGTCAGGAACCATTCCTGTGGAAATATATTCTTGCCACAAAGTGAATGCTGCTGAAAATAAACAGCTGACAAAAGGTACAGCTCTTCAACAATTGCTCAAACAAACAAAATTAATTTTGCAGATACACTTATAAAAAACCACAGGTAGAATGAAGTCTGATTCACAAGTACCTAATGCATTATTTAGCATTAGGAATATTTTATCATCCTGTAGAATCACTGCTAGTTTCACCAGAGAAACCAGTATCAGCTTCTTCTTTAGAGCTATCAAAATCATTCAGTTTAGAGTAGCCTAATTGCCAACCAATTTATCAGTCTCAAAGCCCCTCAGATTTTTTGTGAAACCAACAGGATTATTGGTTTCCTTTTATACAAACATATGAATGTTCTGAACTGGTCACAACAAGAGTTAAGGGGTTTTTGTGTTATCACAAGAAGAAACAAAACTGTTATTTTCATTGAGGGATGTATTTTGAACAGGTACTTCACATCCTCCTTGAACCAACATATGAAATTAAAGGGTAGATTAGAAAAGCAAGTGCTGAATATTTATTTTAAATTTTCATGAGATCTCAAAATCCATCACAGACAGTAAGAGATGACAAACAGTAAAAAAGTTCAAAAGCAACTGATATCTTTCCTATCTTGTAAACCACTATGGTTTACACCTGCGTTATTTCAGTGTTGTACTCCATCCCTAGAGCAGTGAAGATACAGTCCAGGTGTTTTGTTCAATCATAAATATTTCTCTGTAACAGGGAGAAAAAACTTACAAGGACTATACTACAGTAGAAATACCGGCTGTAATAAATCACTTGGCCCCTCATTACCATTCATCAGCCATAAATACGTTCCTAAGGGGCTTTTAATGTCTTCCACCACATATAAAATTTTGCAGTGCCTGTGGTTCATCCATAACACTGGATGTGTTTCAGCAGCCCAACACTACAAGTGTAATATCTGTATTTAATTCACAGCTTTGCTATGTAAGGAAGTTTTTAGGGCACATTTTAGTGTCACACAAGGCCTCTTCCTGAAGTTGTTCATTCTGCAAATTTCAAGTTTTACTGGAAGCTTGACAGCATTCCTGGTGGTTTTAGTCAGAACATGGTCTTTGCTCTTTTGTCTCACATTTTTACCCATCTTTGACGTCTTTTCTCTGTGGTGGAGAATGACTTGAGCAATGCCACTCACTTCCAGGAGCTCTCAGGCACAGGGTGTGACTCTTGGGAATGGTTCCATGCAGGGCCAGGAGTTGGACCCAGTAATCCTTGAGGGTCCCTTCCATCTGTAAACACAGCAAAGAAAATACTCAAAAGTTAAATAAGACTTCACAGCCTTGAGGACAGTTGGAAAATATAATTTAATAAATTTTAACTACATCATGACAAGTGCTGATCCTACTTCTCCCAGTCCTTATAACACTGGGGCTAAACAATGTCCTCTGAATTTGACCTTCCTGGGGATTTCTCCTGCTGCAGAAGGAACTTTTAACTGCCTCTGCAAAAATTGATTGTTCAGTATTAGAGGGAATTATGGCTGTGTCCCTCACGTCTAACTGAAGAAAATATACTTGGGATAAATCTGTCAAACCCCTATTTTATGCCAAGATGCTTTTGTAGATGTTTTTCCTGTCACAAAAAAGTACTAGCTACATATGATTTCTCTAAAACTTAGAATTAAAGCTTTTCATTGATTTCTGGCCGTATAGAAACCGGCGCCAAATTTTCAGCTGTAAGTAAGGGATGGCCTGCGAAATGTCAAATGTTCCATAAAGATATAGAGCCTGGAAAGGAGCACATTGCAAGGATTTTCTTGCAACTTCCATGCACATCAACAGGAGTTTGGACAAGGCAATAAATCAATCTTATGGCATCCATCAATTTGATCAGGCACCTACTTAGAAATGCTCAGAGGTTCTGAAGCCCATGAAATGGTATTTTTCCACAACACTTCAGCCTGTAGTCAATAGTTTACATGGTGGTGTCTTAAAAGTTTGCATTAGGGACAAAAGGAAGAGAATAAAAATTAAGAAGAAAAAAAATGGGCCAATTTTCATACAGGCATATTTGGAGGAAACAGGATGCTGAATTAAAGAGGAATTGTCCAGCCCACTGGATAATGTGAATGTCTAAAGCCACAAATAAACAAAATATTTTGTGTGGCCTTTAAGTAGGATTTACTGTATTCTGATAGTTCCCCTGAATATTCTTTTAACATTGCAAGGTTTTTTAGTCAACAGGCATTCGGGGGACATGCATAAATGACAAGAATGCTTAAACACTACTGATACTTGAAAATACAAGGTAGAAAAATAATCCTGGTGTGTAAAAGGAATGCAATAAAACTTTTGCCACAGTGACTATAAAAAGTGCAGGATAGAACAGGTATGTTGGCATTCACGTCTGTTAATTGTGACACAATAAAGATACTCAGCTTGCAGAGTTTAATAAAAAATACACATCCCTCGCACAAAAATCTACTTTAATAAAAAAACCCAGTTTCTTAGGACTGAATTGGTCTCAATGAAATTTGAAATTTTCACCAGAGACAATTTAAAGTATTTGAAACTATTTTTCTGATGCATGATTTCATCTTTTAGTATTTTTTTTCTTTTTACTTCTTTCTTATTTAACTAAATTATAATTTTGATATCACGTAGACATTCTGTTGTTTCTAAATAAAATATTACAGATATTTTCTTTTGCAAAATCAGATAACCTGCTAAAGTGCAAGAAAAAAATAACATTTTGCAAACCTCTTTGTTTTTCAAACAAACTGAACCTGACTTCCATTTCCTATCTGTGGACATTTGTAAGAAGATTAACTCGTGAAATGAACATTCTCCCCCACTATTTTATCTGAAGGTGTTGAAGTAACCTTACTAACCACTTTAAAGTGCACGCATTCTACAATAATAAGGATGGAGATAGTACTATACTGCATAAGAGTGTCTTCCAAGAGAAAATCTCCTGTTCAGAGACTACAAAAGAGGGGATAAAAAGACATTCTGTTTTTTCCGATGTGTTTTTAATCTGAAGTAAGGGACAGACTGATAAAAACAGAAGACAGAAAGCAATAAAAGTGACCACTGATACAGAGTTTGTCATGCAGTTGAAAGGATTTTTGTGTAATGAATCACAGAAACAAAACTGAGAAGCAAAGCTCAAAGACAACTGCAGTAGAGGTTTCACACACACTTTTGGAAAGCTCCCTTCACACAACAGCACTTGTCTGGAAATTAACAAAGGGATGGTGGACTCGCTAGATGATGTAAATCCAGAGATTTTAAAACAAAGTAAGTAAATTATGCATTGAAAACTATAAGGTTTGACTGAGATACATTATGGGAAACCTGAAAGAAAGGCCAATCCTTACAAGGTCACATCCAGCAATGGGAAATAGCCTGTCCAAAGTTCCTTAATCCTCAGGTAGAGCTGCGGAACCACTAGGGGAAGTAAATTAACATTATTTTTCTCCTGTTGGAGATAGATAGGATAGAACTATTGGAACCAGTATCAGCAGAACTACTAATTACCTATTCACAAGAAAAATAAAAATCCTTATTTCTCTCCGATACTCTAACCATCCAAACCTCAAATGTATCTAAAAATAACAAATAGGAGCTAAATGAATTTAATTGGGAAAAGGAAGGTCCACTTTCATTGCAAAAAATAAGTTTTACTAGGTTTTGTTATCTTACTAAATCTAAACTGTGATTTAGTAGAACCTTAATCATAGACACAGAGATTATCCTGGGCTGGAAGGGTCCCACAAGGATCATGAAAGTCCAAGGATCTTAAAAACCGTAAAACTGAAGAGAGAGCACACCTCTGTACCAGACAACAGCAAATATATGACAGTTCTGCTACAGCTACTGGCATAAATAGGAGAAAACCAAGGGTGCTGCTAACAAGTTCTGATTTGAAGTAGCGGATGAATTGATCCTGCAATGCCTTATGTCAAGGATAAAATCTGCCCATGAGTAAGTGAAAGGGTGGGTGATATGATGAACCACGACAAGTGGAAGATTATATGTTTAGTTTACGGTTTCTTCCTCTCATGACACAGCTCCATTGTCTGCAGTCACACTCTTGGAGGGGTTCCAGCATGTCATGCACTTTCTGTGTTTGACGGGGGGACAGCAGAGCAGAAGAGGTTGGGAATGACTGAGCTGACAACGAAAATCATCTAATTGTACCTGTATTCAGGGAATTTAGACACCTGAAATGTCTAAATAGGTATTTAGATATGTTAGCCATCATAGACGAGATTTCTACTCAGCTCAAAAAAACTGCCAGGCACTACAATCCCTTTTCTCCTTCAGTTCCTGCTTCGTTACTTAGCCTCCACTACAACACTGATTATGAACTCGGCAATTGTAGTTCATCCCATATCGCAGAGAAAATGACATGTCCCTCCAAACAAAATTACAGCATTCATGAGGGATCAGTCAAGCACATCTCTTGTTTGGCTGAAGGCACTCTACCTGTGCAGCTTCCACATGGCAGAGCCAATTAGTTCTGAGCTGATGTGTTTCTGGTGCACACTGGAGGGCAGACACTGCCAAAGTTGTGCCCCTTTGCTGGTTAAGTGGAGGCAGTGCAAGGCTTTTCAGATTGTCACAGTGAAAATGTGGCTATTTTACTTTCAGGTCATGATGTCTTTGCCTGAGTCACCTTGGCCAAAGTCATAGTTAAAGGCTCCAGACCAGAATGCAAGACTATTGCAAGATAATGTGATAATATTATCATCGACTTCTACCTACCTCGGAGTAGATAGGCCTTAGCAACATCTGAAAGACTTCCTGAATTTTGTCTAGTTTTATAGGTCTATCAGCATAAGCTTCATTCTTTCAACACCAAATGGGTAAATTAATAATTTTAAAAGTGTCACAGAAGTATTTCAGAATAAGGATTGCAAAGGGAAGAAAAGGAAAGGAAAAAGTAAAGAAAAAGAAAAATAGGTTAAGCAAGAAAAGGCAAGTAGGATAATTTTGTATAGCCCGTATATTCCAAATAAAACCTAACAGTCTATTTTGGAAAACTACTAAAATAAATAACTATTATAATGTAATTTGTCTTAAGGCTTGAAATAACTAAAAAAATATATCTTGAGCATGCTATGGCAGGACCCTTCTTAGTTAACATATTGGTCATAAATAACACAAAGATATTTTTCCAGTTGTTCAATTTACACAAAACCTTTCAAGATCAGTCTTTTACATATGACAATTACAAAAAAACTGGAGAGATTTGAAGAAAAATTTGATTAAACAATAAAAATAATTCTCCTTGGAAGTGTAGCATGTCTGGACAATAACTCAAGCAAAGGAATACTTTGAACTGGGCTATTTTCAGATGAGTAAAATTACTTTAATGTTACCTGTTTTGAAATATGCTCTCCAACTGTGAACCTCTATTTCATATGGGTAGAGAATCTGTAACAGGTTTTAATGGAGACTGACAGCTAAAGAAAACAAACACAATATTTCCTGTATCATATTATTCCTCCTCTTATAAGGAGAAAACCCTCAAAAAACCAAACCAACCAACTGAAAAGAAAAAAACCAAACCACAAAAACCAAACACAAAACCAGGCAAATATCTGAAAACAGAGAAAAAAAATCATGGAAGCCTGAATGATGTTGCATATTGTATTTCACAAAAGAAAGTTCAATTACCTCAGTGAGTATTCAGGAAAAGACTACCCACATAAATGCAGAATCATTTATGACTGTTAGAAACTGATGGATGGTAAAAAGAAAGGCATTTTTTTCCATCGAAGAACAAGAGACAGAAATAGTTTGAGCAAGGTGTAGATCATGTATCTATTCATTTTAGCCCTAATTTACCACAGTTTATGTTGGTGTGAAGGAATCAAGTACAGGAAGCACTTACTTATCACATTACAGAACTATGGGCAACAAACCAGAGAATTTCAATGTTAATCTTGGAAGGTAAAGATTTTATCCTGTGAGAGACTCTTATTTCCCTTAGAATAGCTGCAGTGTCTGCATTAGTGACAAAAAACGCATCAATAAGAACTATGATTATTATAGTTCAAAAATGTAGAGGGCAGAATGAAAGTATACAGAAAATAATTTGTGTTTGATGAGTGCTTATCATCACCTCCAAGAAAAGAAAGGGTGGAGAAGAAGCCAGGGAACAATCCTTCAGCTGTTGATCCAGATTTTAAGAAAAATTAGGTCTGCCACTTGCAGATCTATCTGATATACAGAATAAACACCTGGATCTTTTCAAGCTCATTTATCTTTTCTATGAGAAGATGGCCTAATTTAATATTTTGACCCCCAAATCTTTCAACTACAAGAACTATCACATGATTGGTAGTTTTTAGTATCTCCAAACAGGGAGAATACTCAGTAAAAATATTCATTTTTACTGGATTGTTAACTTTTTACCCTGTAAACATACTTCTGTTAACCAAAAAAAATAGACATTGTACAAAACACAAGACAGCTTAGCTAGATGATGCTCAGTGAAGCATCATTGCTGCATAATCTGATTCCTTTAATGCCTTAATAATGCAAAATATAGTTTCTGCTTTATTACTTAGCTGTTAATGCAGAAATGACATGCTTACAAAAGATTTACTATATCACTATTTGCATATAGGCTTTCTTAATAATGAGAGTGTTTACTGCTCTTTGGAAATCAAAATATTTAGTCTAGATATCATACACTGAATAAAGACTGCCATCTTCTGCTGCAGATAGAGATACCCAGGTTTGCCTCAGAAGGGGGACACATCTCCCAGTATTGTGATAAGAGATGGGACTAAAGATATTTACAAAATATTTGAGGTTTTAGAACATGCTTTTTAGACCTAAATTATTTTTATGGAATCTTTTTCCCCTTTCTGAAGAACAGACAGGAAGCAAGTGACAAAGGATTTAATAGATAACCCTGAGCTGGAAGGGACTCCCCAGGATCATTGAATCACTTCAGCCTGCCCAGAACAGCCCCACCAATCCCCTCATGTACCTGAGGGTGTCCAAACGGTTCTTGAGCTCAGGCAGCCTTGGGCTGTGACCACCTCCCTGTTCCAGCACCCAACCACCCTCTGGATGAAGAAGCTTTTCCAAATATTCAACCTGAACCTGCCCTGACAAGCTTCTTGCCATTCCCCGGAGTCCTATCTCTGGCCATGGATTTCATGGATTATAAAACACAATAACCCACCCAGTTATGCAGAACTAAAGCAGATTAGGAAGCAACTTCACTGCCAGTGTTCCCTCTCTAGGGTGGCAGCATTTCTGCTGTTACTGACTCCCATTCAAAATCAAAGCTGTTTAATTTAGCAGCAATTAATTTGAATGTGGTCAAAAAACTGTCAATCGAGTTTATTTAAATGTCATATACTCCAGGTATGACATATGGAAGAGCAGCCCAGAAACCAAAGGGGCAATTTAGAGCTGTGAGAAGAATGTTTCTGTTTCAGTCCATAATCCTCTGAAATCCAGGTAATTAAAAATATATATATAGCCTAAAGAAACAGCATATATGTATGTATGTAAAGAAACTCAAAGGTTAGCAGGAAGAAGATCTCAAACATAAAGAAGTTTCAACATTAATTTGTCATCTGATATAAAATATTAAATAGAAAGTAACCCATGTGACAAGGATACAGAAAACGAACTGTTCTGAGTAAGTCTTTTGTTAGAAAATATTCATAGAAATAACCCTAATGAATGTATGACTAATTTCAAAAGGACATTTTGTTCTTAAAATTGGATATTGAGGTGTACAGGAGTCCTGGTTCAAATGGGCAAGGGGATGGAACTGGCAAACGTAGTTGTTATTCGTGGTGGGGAAACTCACAACACAGAGGTGCTGATGATGTTCCCTTTGTGCTCAAAGACACCCAAATGTGTGTGAGATTCCCCCCTACAAAAAGGTTATTCATAGACTGAGAGTAAGAACTTAAATACACTTTACATGTCTAAATCCAGACTCTGACCTGCATATGTTTTTCCCTTCTTTCATTCAATGTATTATTTCCTTTTAAAAAACAGAAGAGCTGCAGTGAAAGGCAAAGAGATATTTATGACAGAACAGGTATTTATTTAGAGTGTTAAGTCCAGAGCCCAAGTGCAAATTCCCTGTTATGGATTAGGAAGAGCAGCAATTCGAAGCAGCCTACAGGTTTAGAGGTGGAACAGAGGTCCCTGATGTCAGCAGCAAGTGCCCTGATAAAAAAGCTACTGGATATTCTGGGAGTGGGGAAAGGGGATGAACATTGTTCTTCACCTTCTCGTTTCTTTTTTTTTCTTTGCATTAACTGGATAGAAGGGAAAAGCATTTTGAAAACCTCAAAGCTTCCACAGAACAAACTTCTATGTATAGAGATCTAACACTGCTGACCTCTGTGAGCATTGGATCAGTGACACGAGGAGGGCTGGCAATGCCATCAAAGTCAGGGAGAAAGGAAACAAAAGAATAACATTGACATGAAGAAAGCAGAAGGGCACAAAGAAAGAAAACTTCCTTGACATTAAAAAGGCAGAGCTCGAACAAGACAAAGAAGGGGAAAGTAAAAAAAAAGTTAGAAAAAAAACCCTTACTATCTCTTACTCGAGCCAGTGGAGAGTTCACCTCAAAGGCATTCCTAACTTCACTGGCATTCATGGCACACACCCGTGTGTTTACCTTGAGGGACAGACTTGTGGCAGCAGGAGAAAAAAGCAACCCAGCAAACAGACTGAATGAGCTTCTCTCTTGGTCTTTAACAAAGTCCACAGGCAAGATCTCTCCATCTAATCTTCTTTGCTCATTTTTCTTACCGTACATCAGAATTCTTTTTAAGTAGACAACTAAGCAAATAATTCACGACTTGCCCAAGAAGAAAGCACCACAATGCTGAGAAACAATCAAAGGACATGGCAATCAAATAACTTTAACACTGACAGTGCAACTTCTATTTCATTTGCTGACTTAACACGCAGGCAAAGGGCAATACCATATGGCATTTTTACCCCAAGAATCCTGAAACTACCAATATTATTCCTTCCAAGTGGTAAGAAAGAGAAGTTGGGACCTGGAGAGCACGTGCTACTTCTCTTGTCACAGTCCAGCTGTAAGCACAGAACTCAATCCACATCCTCTCTTTGAATTCCTCTCTTGCCAATTACTACCAAAAGATCATTTGAGAAAGAGTGAGGTTGGTTCTTTAATTTGACTCTCCAGAAATACCAGCATGGAAAACATGCCATCTAAATATAAGCATATTTGAGCCCTCCTCAAAATGATCTGGGGTCATGGTGGTGACAACACAACACCAAACCTGTATAAAGCAGGTTTCTTTTATGATGCTGTTTATAATCATCCAATTTTTGCCTGACATTCCCTTTCTCCTCTTCCTGATCTGGGGGCACAAATCAAAAGAATCCTGTTTTGCTTGCACAGTTTGGTATTCCAAGGATGTGTTTTTTGCAGAGTGGTTTGTTCTATTCTCAGGATTCTAAAATTATTCCTTAGGCTTCAAGAGTGAACTCTTCAAACAGTAAATATGCTGTGTGCCCAAGTCAGCCTTGCTAATGTTGTGTGGCCTAAAGAATCATGTGAGAGTAGCAGGCACCACAAAAATGATAATGATAAATTGGAGCTGAAAATGAGCTGGCTGGTTTAGCTTATTGTTACAATACAAAACATGTAACTTTAATTGTATTTGAAAATACTAGAATTTCCCATGAGACAGAACTTCTGTATTTTGTTAACCTCAGCTATAGTCTGATTTAAAATATAAAGTGCACTTTACATCACTTCCTTGTGTAACTACACTATTAATACATGTCCTCCTGGAAAAAAAAGATAGAGGGAGTTCTAGATCTGGTAATCCAGTATCCTTTCTCATTAAACTGTCTTACAAGTTTCATCAAAAGTGCATATGGCACTTTATTAAGCATTCACACTTAGTGAATTAAAATAAGTAATAAGTAAAAGAAACAATATTAAATTATGTTCTGAGTTTTGATTGTAATATTCCAGAAATCAAGCAGCTCTGTGCACCCACAGCTTCCTCTACAGACTGTACCAATTACTTGGATGAAAATTAACTCTACCCCAGATGAAACCAGGACAGGTTGCCTTCTAAATAATTATTATTTCAAAAGGCAGCAGTGATGATTGCAAACAACAAGGGGTTATTTGAAATATTTTTTGTTTGGTTCAATTTTTCCATGGAAAAACCTGTCATGTTAGGGATTGTTTTTTCCAGCTATTTTTTTCCCAGTTATAGCTTATGTTAAGGTTGGCAATGATGAGTAGTGTTTAAGGAAAATACAGAGGACAATCGACTTTTAAAATGAGTCCCTTTAGTGTGATAAAATTGCACAAGTATTCTTTCATTTTTGAAAGGAGTCTGCCCTTGTTAATATAAATCTGATTTAGCATTTTGTATTTGTAGGAATTATATTTTAAAGACGTTGAAGAAGAATGAAGAAAACAAGGGATAAAATGCGATAGAAAATGCAATACTTCTGTCTAAAAAGGTAATTATAAGGTTAGGCAGAGTGAACATAGTGGATCATCTAGCTCAAATGGCATAAAAAATTAATATACCCTTTTTAGGGACACATCCAAATAAATCCTGACATGTTTTTGGGTACTTAAAAGTTGCTGGAAATCTGATCTATTTTCCTTACTATTCACATTAGTCACAATAAATAGATTTTTACAGAGATTTTTCTTATACCCACATTCTATTTATGGGAAAGAACAAACAAACAAAGCAACAGCAAAAAAATCAGCATCTTCAGTCACTGTTAAAAGCTCATTTAACTTTCTATATTTAAATATCAGGCTACACCTGAAGCACTAGGATTATATTCTCTGTTAAATTTGTTATGATAAAATCACAGAATCATAGAACGAATCCTATTTTCAGAGATGGTCTTGGGAACAAGTTTCGCAATTTAACTAAACATGAATAAAAGGTTGGCATTATTACTGAATAGCCCTTTACAGTTTGTAGTAATGAGAATTGAAAATACAAGCTTTTAGGCCAGAAAACAAACTGCTTTTTCAGTCAGTGTTGGCTTGTAGAATGGTAAAAGAACTGTTATAGGGAGTAATGGGTGAAGATAATTTAATCCTTAAATTATCAGCTTTATCCATTGCATGATCAGAGTTAATCACAGAATATCCTGAGTTGGAAGGGGTTTCCAAAGACCACAAGAATCACAACATGTGCCTGAGAGTGTTGTCATCAGAAATGTCCAGTTTCTATTTGAGAATAAGAAAGAAAACCCAACTTGTTTTATAACATTGAAACGTCACCATTTCACTACTCACTGGGGATTTTTTTAGTGTTCCAGAATGATAGAAAACATTAAATTTTACCCAAAGAAAATGAAGAGACGGTTTGCGTTTGGGGACAGACAAGATGATTCACCTGTCAAGGGACTCTCTTCCCCTCACATGACTGGAATATTTTGTTATCAGGAGTCACTGCAAACCAAAGCCTTTCTTCCACTCATTTTATAACCAATACTTGGAAATATTCTTCAAAAAGGACTTTGGATAAAACTTCAAAGTTGCTACCTCGTGCTTCGATGTAGACAGAAAGCTTCAACGAAAGCAATACATTTCTGTAAGGACATTTTTCTGTGGCAATAAAAGGATGTACAATGAAAAATTTCCTGAATTTCTCTGCATTTGTTATTTCATTGAAATATTTGTAGCAGGAATTAAAATAATGATTAGGTCCACAATATATTATTTTACAACTTCTTAGTTTGTTTAAGGAATGCCTTTAATTTTCAGACTTTAATTTTCCGTAATATGCTTTCCTCGGGAAAAAAAACCCCATATATTTATATTTTGAACGATTGTAGACTGTAAAAAAGTCATAATAACAATACCACAATCTCAGCATAACCATATTCGTGTCTAAAGGACTATTCCAAAGCTCATACATGACTTTAGAATAATGAACTTTAGAAAAACCCAAACCTCACTATATCAAGGTAAGTGGCAGTTAGAATTCTTTGAGGAACTCCTTTGCTTTTCATCCTAAGACAGGGAAAAATATACAAGTATAGACAGCTAATGGAAAATATAATACTAAAAAGAAAGCTATCCCAATGTGCAGGAGAAAATAAGCAGTAAGAGAAGAATAGGACTGCAAGAAATGTGGTAAATGATCTAAAATATAATAAACAGGATATTTTTGAACTGTGACATAATTAAGCATGAGTTTAAAGAGTTTCAATGAGTTTAAAGCACAAGTTTATTGAAACAGTGAATACAATGAGGAAAACAAACAGAAAACCAGCTACAACTGTCAAGGGATATAAAACAACAAGAAAATATTTTATGGATAACTCAGAAGAAAGTAAGAGAAGAAAATTGAAATCTGCTGTTTAAATATGTACCAAAACTAACAAGCAATAGAAGACAGGCTAAAAGCTGACATTTTCTTTTTTTTTTCACTTTTCTAATTCCTTTCAATTTAATTAGGATTTGGAACATTTTTTTTTCAAAATTATTTGGGCTGTCTTTTTAAGGATACTCTAGAGAAATACAGTGGATCTTTGGGAACAGCTTTTAAGTACCTAAATACTGTATAATCTATTCCCTTTTTCTCTATACCCATGGCTAACTTGAAATGTACACCGGAGGATAAGGGAGATTAAAAATTCATAATATTTTACTTTATTTTCTACTGGAACAGAAAAGACAGAGAAGAAAAGAAACCCTAATCAGTCTATTTTCACAAAGTGAAACAATGATGATTGAAATTATTAAACATGGTATCAGTCAACACTTAGAAAATAGGATGGTGGCATAGATTTGTCAAAAAATCCCAAACCAGTTGTTTTCTTCTTTAGCTAAACATCTGTCCAAGTTAACAGGACACATATTTACAAAGATTTTGATGCCTTTCACACACAAACACTTCATAAATTAAGGAAACTCTATATAAATGAACAAACAAGAAATAAATGAAAAAGTCCCAAATCAACGCAGATAAACTTATATATCATTACACTGTCGGGGCCCTGCAGGTGGTTTCCAACTGAGATCCTCTCTGGACTCTGTTCTCCTCAGGTGCCCTCGAATATTAGAACAATTTCATGAGAAAAATGGAAAATGCCACCACAGAAATTATAGCAAATAACAGTATAGGCAAGACGGTGAATATTTTAAAAGACAAGGTGCAGGTTCAGAATGGTCATGACAAACAGGGAAAAAATCTGTAGAAGAAGCAATATGAAAATCCAAGTGGAGACCATGTGACTGTACCTCAGAAGGGAAAATAAAATATACAAATATGAAATAATTGGTTATTCAGAGACCAGTAAATGATCTGGGTGGATTGGGGATCACAACTAAAAGTTACAAAAATGCCAAAGTAATTCTTTTCTATGTTGCCAAGAATGTCATTTGTAAGAGGCACGGGGAAGCTGTTTCTCTCAATAAATTTCTAATGATGCTCTTCAGGAGACTTAAAAGCTAAAAAAGACACTGAGCTCACAGGAAAACATTGAAAGATCTAGATAAGAAGGAACAATCTTCTAGTATTTTTTTTTCCTAAAGAGCTGTGGTCAAGTGTACACCAAAAAAACATTTTCAGGAAGAAACATTTAAATTCGATATGATATAAACAGCTAAACTTTAAGCTCAGAGAAACTTAAGCATTTGAAATACACTTTTCCAGAGATATCTGTCACAAATTAAAAAATATATTTCATGAAGAAATTCTCAACCGCTTTTAGAAGCATTTTTTCCTCTTTATTCATTGCAAAAATCTGCTATTCGTGGTCATGTTTTTCAGGATGAGAAGTTCAAAAAAGGGGGTTGCCTAGAAGAGCTTAGGAGGCCCATGAGTACAATTTATTCCTGATCATCTTAAAGCCAACTGATGATTTATAGCATGTTAAACCTCTTAATTCTCTTTTCCAAACTCCATGGAATCAAACCCTTTTAAGACTGAAAAATCAAAAACATAGTATTTTTCACCTGAAATTTATACATTTTTCAGAGCCTTGAGTAATGATTAGAAAAAAATACCAAACACACACAAAACAGGTGAAATATCATTTTGCTCATTGTGAAATTGATAACTGCTTAACAGTGTGGTCTATATTTTCAGTAATTTTTGAATTATCTTTATCAGCAATGGGCTTTTTCCCTCAGAAGAGCAAACTGCTGAAGGCATCACTTTTGAATTTTCCAGTCTATTCAAGTTCATCCAATTTAGTTCCCTTGGCCTCAGAAGAACTGTCATCTTTTACAATGACTGAAAATCTCAAGAGGACACCTACAGTAGGATAATTTTTTAATATATATAAAGAAAACAAAAAAGTTCTCCTT
>WEIV01008451.1:190131-247672 GCA_013390005.1 Calyptomena viridis | reverse complement strand
TTCTTGTGCTGTAATCAGGACAAGCATCTGGGTCACAGCCATTTGAACAGATACTGCTCGTGTAGAAAGAGTTTTTGAGAAAATTACATTCAGTGGAAGAAAAAAACCTCCAAATTCCTCATCTTTTTATTTGCATAAAGCAGGCATTGCCAAATCCAAAGAAAGCAGTCTGCTTCAAGTAACAAGAACACATCATAAGGGTGTACAGTTTTAGAACCAAATACAATGACTGGATACAGAAGTTTCCAGTCTTGTTTGTCCAAAATCCAAAAGAAATATTTTGGTCTTCTACAGTGGATATCCTGAGAGCAAAGAGAGACAAAAATCGAAAGCAAAAAAAAAGAAATATCACTGTATTATCACAGCATTACTGTAAAAAGAGTAGTCAGGAATTCCCACCCTTAAAACGGCTGCAGGAAAAGTATTTTTATTCCATTTCAGTAGCAGAATGACTTGTAACATGAACCTTCCAACAGGCAGTGGTACAAATTTAC
This sequence comes from Calyptomena viridis, assembly GCA_013390005.1. NCBI lineage: Eukaryota > Metazoa > Chordata > Aves > Passeriformes > Eurylaimidae > Calyptomena > Calyptomena viridis. Next base: position 247,178 of record WEIV01008451.1, on the reverse strand, counting down.
ATGCTATAGCTATGTGGAAGGAGGTTGTGGCAAGGAGGGAACCAGCCTCTGAACACAGGTAACAAGTGGCAGGACAGGACAAATCAGCCACAAGTCCTACCAAGGGAGGTTTAGGTTTGAAATTAGGAAAAAATTTCTTTACTAAAAGGGTGGTTAAGCAATGGAACAGACTCCCCAGGGAAATGGTGGAGTCACCATCCCTGGAAGCTTTCAAAAAATGCACGAACATGGCACTTTGTGATATGATTTCATGGATATGGTGGTATTTGGCCAAAGATGGGACCTGATGACTTTGTAGGTCTTTTCCAGTCTTAATGATCCTATGACCCTGTGATTCTATGATAAATTTGCAATAATCTCTCCACTTTCTATTTCTTGCTTAATTGAATTTTTCTGTGAACACCCTTTTCCTTCTCTTCTTATAAAAGGCAGGAAAAAGCATTGTTTGATGCATCATTAAACACTGCATAGAGAAAACACTGATGATACAAAACCCATATATCAACATGCACATTTTTAAAACAATTGTTACTGCAAAAAGGCTTGCTTAATTTTCTCACTTTCCCCATTGCTGGGAATATTGTTGCCTTTCAGTCATATATTATTCACAGTCAATCTTAATCCAGAAATAAGAAACTCATAGGGGAAACTTGTAACTCTGAATATTGCATTTTTCCTCCTTTTCTTTCCACCATGCTCAGAAAAAAAAGGCCTTTACTTTTCATTTGTGCATCTAAACAAATTTTCTTTGTATTTCAATAGACTAAGACAGTAGCCATGAGTCTGCTCTAAACTTGACTTGATTTACAGATTTTTTTTTAAAGATATAAAAGCATGCATTTGCACATACAAAGCTCTAAGAAAGACGCAGAAGTCCTTTTAAGTGCCTGAATTCTGTATCTGTGCTTGGCAAAGTAGATGTAAGTTACAGTCAGCACAAACCACTTTGATTTCATGTGGTGTATCATATCTTCAGTGCAACTATTCTTTCATGGCTTTGTTTTAGTGTGTCTTTGGTAGATAATATAGGCCATTCCAGTTTCACACTAAGTGGGCAATGTGCAACAAGCTCAACCAAATTATTACCTCTCATAAAAGAAATCATGAATGACATCTGTCTTTATATATCTCATTATATTGGTAAAAATGTAAATTAAGAACACTAAACACCATAAATTTCCATTGTACAGAAATCACGATATATTCTCCCAAAGAAAGTACATACTAGGAGTTGTTTGCACCTTTAGTGCTTCAATAATTTCATAAATATGTATTGTGTCATTTCAGTGACGTTCTGGATGCACTTCAGGGTTTAACAGAGCAGCCTGTTTTTCCTTCTGAGCAAGTGCTAATGTAATGTGACCACTATTACACTTGTTACAACAACATGATTTAAACTTCTTTAATAAGCTTTAAAAAGGGGCAGCTCATTGAATGAGCCACAGTATAAATTTACACCTGAGACAGAGTCTAAGTGCAGATTTCATGTTAACTGGCTTTTCAAAAACATCACCCTGTCGAGCTACCTTCTCACATGACCCACTGACACAGTTTCAGACTTCCCAAAATGCAGCAAAATGGGGAAAGTGTTACAGGTGTAGAACACTACTTATTCCCTTTTTATGAGACATCCTCTTCCAGAAGGCTATTGGCTGATTTGACTGTGGATCACATTTTTGGGCTCCCCATTTTATAATCACACTGATTCACGTGAGGGACTTCATAAACTACTCATAATGCTAGGGGCCTGAAAATATGAGGAGTGTACTTTGTAAGACTTTGGTGGAGCACACCCTTTTAAATCAAGTACCCACCAAACCACTCTGTCATTCCACAGCAGGAAAGAGGAAGGTGAAAATAAGCTGGGAAAAGTCTTGTGGATCAAGATAAAGGCAAAACCAAAGGATGCATAAATGGAGGCAAAGAGAAACGAAAAGGTTTTATTCTCTATTTCCCTTTAAGAGGTGGTGCCTGGCCACTTGCTGTCAGGCTGGGCTTCCATACATGTGCTGGTTGTTCTGGAAGGCAGAAGTGACAAAGCTGTGCTGGATATCAAGAGAAATGCAAAGGAAGGCACCACAGGCTCTGCTGCTGTGTGTTGTCTTCTACACACAACTGCCACAGATTTCAGTGGTCATGTTCACAGACACAGTGCAACAAAAAGTGACTCACATACGATCAAATGTGGTAAGAACATTTTGAAGAGTTAGCACTGCTTTGAGGTGCCTCCATGCTAAGGCACGTGTGAACCAATTGTTAGAAAAAGATAATTTCAGATCTTCCAATGAAAAGAATTAGACTCTGAATTTGTTTCAGCCTTATCCTCAAAATTGTTCTGGTGGTTTGAAAGGTGGTAAAGAAAAGAAGAAATAGACCTAACATGCATTTAAACACATGCAGTGACACCAAAATTTTCCAAAGACTTTGCCTCTGAGGAAAAAAATAGAACAAAAGAAAATATTAATATGCAAAAAGCTCTCTTGCCTTTTTTCTCAAGAACATGTTACAGGACAATCAAACATGACAAATAGATAAAATATCAATCCTAGGAAAGCCACATAAACCTAGTGGATTATTTATTTTGTCAAGATGCCCTTGGATATGCAATTACCATGTTTGATGAAATTCCATAGATTCTAGTCATCCTTAAAATAATGAAAAGACAACTTGCCCCCCTCATACTGCACAGACTTAATCCTTTCCACTGAAGAGTGTATTATGAAATTAGAACAAACATTCATTTTCAAAGCAAAGAACATGCCCCCTGGGAAAAAAACCATGTGTACCCTGCCAATATTTGAGCAATTAGTATTAAATTATCTGCATGCATCACAAATTAATATCTTTACCTTTAACTGATGTGAGAAATTCAAGTACAAAAGCAAAAGAGGGAGTCAATCTGTACTTGCTGTCTTCTGAATATTTGAAATTATTATTATTAATACAGTGGCTAAATCCTGTCATAACCTTCATACACAGACAGAATTTGTCCCTGACAGTGTTAGGCCTAAGGAAACACCCCTGTAATAGGCACCCAGCATTCAAAACAATCAGAAATCACTGAAAAGAGTCTGCAACCTAATGGCATAGTTATTTAAGAGGAATCATTTCCAAACCTTCCTGCAATTTGGAACAAAAATACTCAGGTTCATATAATCTGACAACTATTCCAAGAGTACCAAAATCACAGAACATGCCAAGTTGGGAGGGACCCACAAGGATCAGCGAGTCCAGCTCCCAGCTCTGCACAGTCCCATCCCCAGGAGTCCCACCATGTGCCAGAGGATCATCCAAACCCTCCCGGAGCTCTGGCAGCCTCGAGGCTGTGCCCACTGCCCTGAGGAGCCTGAGCAGTGCCCTGGTGGTGGAAGAACCTTCTTCTGTTATCCAAACTAACCCTGCCCTGACACCACAGTTAGGAAAAGTGGTGTTAAGTACTTCGAAAACAGAAGCGGGGACTTCCAGGAATAGAAATTATATTCATAATTATATTAATAACATTAACATTAATGCCACTACCTGCCTTAACTCTGTGCATAGGAAGAGCTGACTATTGCCTGCAGAGCTCATAGGACTGTCTCCCTAATATCAGGTACATGAAAGCTTTACAAGGCCTCCTTTTGAGTTCACAGAATTTCCCTGGTCATCAGAACCAATCTCATGCTCTGGAAGGCACCCAGGTCATGTAGCTCTATTCAGAAATGTATAAAGCTTAAAATAAATTATATTGTTTGCCCCAATGCTTTAATTGAAAGGCAGTTTCAGCACATAACTTTGAATTATTTAGAAGATTCAAGACAATGAGCCACAGGAGACAGAGGAAACATGAGAGTCATCCTTGGCATAGAAGTCGTGACAGAGAGTTAAGAGTGCCAATTCCTGTCCCTTGTCTCAGACACACACCTGTACTACCAGCACCCCTTGAATAAATGGTATTTATTAGATTACAGAAACAAAAGTAGTTTGAAGAGCTGAATGGAAAAAAGTAGTTGCATGACTAAACAAAGAGACTAATTAGCTGGACACAAAAATACACAACCTACAGTGCTAACAACTTTCTGCACAAAAAATGTTGGCACGAGTCAGTGGAATACATGTCATTCTGATTCCAACAGGATTCCCTCAAAAGTAATTTTCCCTGGATAAGAGCTTCAGAATCTTGTATAATTTAAACAGGCTTGGTAAGACACGATACTGCTTACATGTGCTCATAAGTGTATGACACAAATAGAAGCAAATATTCATCAAAATACTGTGAGTGGAGGAAAAACTCAAAAAGCAGTCTGAAGCTGAAGTTCAGCACTCAAGCCTTCAGTGGAATGACTATTCTGAGGCAGTGCCATGCCCCAGCACCCATGCCTTCCTCCCACCACTTGTGTATCACAGCACACTCTCCCCACAGGAGGAGATCAGTCACTCTGCTGCAAATGTCATTCATCTAAGAGAACAAGAACAAAAAATCTTACTATTTCATTCTTCATTTTCAAAAGAATCTGTTCCCAAACTTGATTCATACCACAGGCAGTTCTGTCAGCATAAGAGAGGAGAAAAAGGGGAGCAAAAGAAAACGGTGAAGGAATCCCAAAAACTGCTGTGGCAGCCAGGTGTAAGGTAAAGCCACAGGCTCACTGTGTAGGAACTGTGATCACTACATAAATGAAATGCAGTTTCTTAGTCTGTTTACCTCTTATCCAATTCCACTATCATGTTTCTGAAAGACATTCACAGTGTGCTACCATCTGGGCCTGATCTTGAGATAATATAAATCCACTGAAACCAGGAGCCTGCGTTGCTTCACATCATGTCATCAATACTTTCAGTGGCCTGAAGTAAAGTACCTCAAAATAGAAGCACATCATCAGTAGCACTAACATGCTGCAAGAGGTCCATTATGTTTATTTCATCCTATATAAATATATTTCAGACACTTTCATTTTCTCCAGAGAATAGTTTTCTTCTGTGCCAGGAAGGTAAATTTCAATATATTAAAATCTTTGCCTTGTGCAAAGATGCTTTCAGAACAGGAATACTCATCATTCAAATAAATGATAATTTTTTTCCATCAACCTGTTCATTTATCCGTGCCACTATTTTTATTGATGCATTTCTCCTTCTAAGCAAGGTTGAGTAGAAATCTACATTCTTATTAACATTTTTATACGACTACGCTCTGATTAAAACTAAATGGCAACAGAGAAATTTGCATTGATCACTCAAAACTAAAGTGTAATTGCTCTGCAGTGATTAGAAAAAGCTTTACATTTGGGCTTCTTTAACAATAGTTGCATCAACTGAATAAAAGGTTTCATTCTGGAAAGGGTATTACTTTCAAAATATTTTAATCTGATACGAATTTACCAATCTGGCATGGCATTTTGTGACATTCATTGCAACGAATATTTTATCTCTTTTTTTTTTTGTCCCAGAAATATTTCTTGTTCTTCATCAGGTCCCAGAAGAAGGTTTGTAAATCATGTTTTGACCTTTGACACACGTGGGGTGGGTTTCTGTTAATCCACCTTGGCAAAGCAGTTGCAACAGTATTTGATCTTCTCAGCTCTATGCACTCAGTAAAAAGTGTAACTCACTTGTAGGAATGATGGATATTCACTACTATGGCTCAGAGAAGTGCTAGTTATCGATGCAATTACTTATCACCCAAATAAACTTAACTTTGAGGAGCAAAGGTAATCCACTGAAGCAGTCTTTACCTGCAGCAAAGGAATGTCGTCCAGCCCAGGTTTTATCTTCAGAGCAGGCTTGCTGCAACACACTGCCTAGATTAGAATTCTGATTTTGAGTTATGCTGGGAATCCAGGATGAAAGAAATATGCCTGTGCTCTGTAGTAACTACTGGAATGTGTTCCTTTAAGAAGTTATTGCTGTACCTCTGTAGATTACAGCACTAAGTGATCCACTAAGACACCTAAGCACTTGCACATTAACATTCCCACTACCACACAACATTACTTGATTGGTTTCTATTTGAAAAGCCAGTTTATGACAAGGTATTTATGAGGTATTATCATGTATCTAATTTATCATTTCCTGAAGTGGGAGTTCAAAACACAAGGATAACTATGAGTACATCCATATTAGTTCAGTGTACTTTTGGAAGGAACCAGCTGACCAGCCCCTCTTCCAACATTTCTGAGCACAAAAACTGTATCCCTTTCGGATGCAACTGTACCAGAAGCTCATCCAATATGCCACGTGAAGGATGTCCAGTCTATAGGGTCACACTTCACTTTTTGTGATTCAAGTAAAGTTGACAGAGTAACAAAAAATATCCATATTGGAACATTCCGTTAGTTTAACAGGTAAGTTAATATGACAACAAAAGGAAATATTTGGATATGCTCATAACTCACCCAAACTGGATAAGTAAGGGTGTTAATTCACGGAAAGTTTTGGAAGGATTCTGGGATAATTCAGATTAGAAAATACTCCAGGAATTGTATACTCCAACCTCTGGATCAAAGCAGGGTCAGCTCCGAGCTCAGACAAGGTGCCGAGGGTTTATCTACTTTAGTCCCAAAATTCTCTAAGGATAGAAACTGCAAATCTGTCTGGACAACCTACACCACTGCTTGCCTGTCCTCATGTAAGATTTCTTGTCCCCAGTCCAAAAATCTTTTGGTTTAATTCAAGCCCATGGTCTCTCATTTTCCCACTGTATACTGTTGTGAAAAACCAGCTCTGTCTTGTTAATAACATCCTTATAGGTGCAAGATGGAATCTAGCAGGTCTTTGTCCAGGCTGAACAAACTCAGATCCTTTGGCCTCTTCTCACAGAGAAAATATCCCAGCGTGGCCAGCATGACTGACTGCCCTCTGCTGAGCTGCCTCTGCTCTGTTCCCTGTATAGGTGCCCAAAGCAGGGCAGTGTGTTCTCTGGGCCATCCCAAGAGTGCAGAGTAAAGAGGGATAATTAGTTCCCTCACTCTGCTGGCTGGGCTGCTTCTAACAAAGCACAGGATGCTCTCGGCCTTTAGTGCTGCCAAGACACACTGCAGAGTTCAGCTCAGCTTGTGATCACCAGAGCCCCAAAGCCTTCACAGAGAAATTTCTTCCAAGCCTCTACCACTGCTGGGGTTGTTCCTGTCCAAGGGCAGGACTCTACTCTTTTCTCTGTTAAATTTAATATTCACACCGTATATTGCAAGCAGAGGAATCAATTCTTCTGCACATACTGAGGAGAGCAGGATGGGCTCTAAAGCAGTACCTTTGCCTTTGTAGTTTCGAAAGGATCCTCTTTATATCTGGGAAACAAGTGGTAGCAACTGGCCTTGCCCAGCACTAAAAAAAAAAATGGGACACAAGCCCCTGGGATGAAACTCTCACTTTTCTCATGCTGTTTGTAATGCAGGATGTGAGTCTGGCATTACACATACTTCTTCAAAGCAGGTCAGAGGTAATTCAAAAACATCATGGGACGGTTATCCAGGGAGACAGGAATTTAAAAAGGAAATAAAAATGCCACATAATGCCCACAGCTGCATAATACATAAATAGGTGTTTGCACAGATCCTGAAACTCAACCACCCAGCCTTGCTGTTGGAGTGGATTTTTTGTGCTTCCAGAACAACCCAAATTGTTTTCAGTCCCAATTTAAACAGATGGTAATGCCCTAGCAAAGATGAATATGCCAGATTTGATAGCTGCAATGGTGATACATGGCAGATACATGATAAACACCTCCTCTTTCAGAAGGTAAATCATTACTCAATGTGAGTAGCTTATGTTGTAAGTCAGTTAATCCTGTACAATATCTCTGAAGAACTTCTACTTTTCCACATTCTGCCATTTTGTTGCTGCTAATTTACCATTTGAAACAAAGGTGGTGAGAACTTGTGGTCAGTTATGGGCATCTTTGAAGACCCAGCATTTTAGAAAGCATGAAAATGTTTTTGCAGATTCACAACTCCTCTGGACCAGTGAAATTGGACTTTTGGTCTGGATTCCTTAGTGAGCAGACAGCTGCTAAGATTGTCCAGGGATTGTACTACTTTCTGTGGAGTACATGTCAAATGTACGTGTCAAATGCTACTAGGTGGTCTTGCCCAGCTGACAAACCTTACCCACACAGGAGAAAAACAACCAGATGAGATTAATAACCCTCAGCCTCTTCTACCCAGAGCACAGCCCGGAGCATCTCCAGTGGCCGCTGAGGGACGTTCATTTCTTGCTCTGCCCAATCTTCCTTTATCAGCACCAAAACAGAGAATCACACAGGATCACATAGAATCATTTAGGTTGGAAAAGACCTCCAGGATCACTGAGTTGAGCCTTTGGCTGATCACTGCCTTGTCAACCAGACCAAACTCTGGGTTCCATGTCTACTCGTCTCTGGAACACAGGGATGTGACTCCACCACCCCTCTGGGCAATTGTTAAGTCCATTCCAAAGTTTATCAAACATTTCGGGGAAAAAAAATCTTCCTGATGTCCAATCTGAACCTTCCCAGGTGCAGCCTGATGCTATGTCCTCTTGTCCTGCCACTGTTTGCCTGGGAGAAGAAACCAACTCCCCTCTTGCTACAGCCTCCTGTCAGGGAGTTGTAAAGAGTGATAAGGTCACCCCTGAGCCTCCTTTTCTCCAGGCTGAACACCTCCAGCTCCCTTGGCTGCTCTTCATAGGACTTATCCTTCAGATCCTTCTCCAGCTCCATTGCCCATCTCTGGACTCAACCCAGCCCTTCAATGTCTGTATTGCAGTGAATAAAGAGCTGGACAGACCCCTGGAGCTGAGGCCTTACCAGTGCCCAGCACAGGGGGACAGTCACTGCCCTGCTCCTGCTGGCCACACTATTTCTGCCATTGCAATTCCTGGACACCTGGGTACACTCTGGCTCGTGTTCAGCTGCTGTCAACCAGCAGTCCCAGTTCCTTCTCCTCTGAAAATCTTTCCAAACAATCTGTCCCCCGCCTGTAGCATCACAGGGGGTGATGCTTTTGAATCCTGCCAATGAACCTGAAGTTTTTAACAATTACAGTTTTTCACTCTGTTTGTGTAAAGATAAGTGGTTCTACATGTAGCTTGACTTAGAAAATATCATAATTTTGTGGGTTACTCTCTATGGCAATGAAGTGCTGCATTTATGACTAAATTTTCTGAAAAATGAACTATCAGTTTCTAGTCAACCTTTGCATTCGTGTACGTCCATTTTTCATAGAGCCTGCAGTCCAGATAGAATAAATTATCATCAGCACCTTTGCCATCATGGATAGCCATATTTGAAGCTTCTGCATGAAATAGAGAAAACATGAAAGGCCATGAGAGGAATCCTTTTTTTCCCCAGATGTCATAAATTAAGAATTAAAATATCCCATGTTGTACCTGTCTCAAAACTTTAAACAAGATGCATAGCAAATCATTTCACGTTCTCACCAAATCCAGATGAGTTAGCATAAGGACACCTACACTGAGATAAATGAAGTAAATATTGTTCACATCTAGATTTTCTAAGTGTAAAAATGCATTTTGTTTGCATAAGGTGCAGTATTTGAACAAAGTCAAACATTAACACAGTTCTCTTCCATAGAACTTATATTTTTTAAGTCACATTACGTATTCTTTCTCTTCTTTGCTAACATTTGTCATTATATTGAACTCAAAGATTTGAAAATTCAGAAAGTCACAAAATACTTTTCTCTGATTCAGTAAGCTACTACAATCAAAAGCTTACATTTCCATCAGAAAAGTGATTCCAAGACAATCAGACTTTTTTGTCTTCTCTTCAAGAAGCAATAGGCTTCACAGGGTAAACTATAAAACACATTAGAGTTAAATTGCAGATAAAGACACTATAAACAAGCAAACAAAATTGCTATTTGTATTTCCTCAATTTAATGATATCACAGGGCATTTTACTGGACAGTCACTTTTTTTTAAGAGTTCTTCAATTTCATTATGAAAGGGCCAGCAAAACTCTTAAAGCATTATTTTAAAAGCAGGTAAGTATGAAAACAAACCATCCCCATTATTCGTCTCTCTGGTTTTGCTAAATTGAAGATAACTTGAAAGTGATATATTTGACAGAAGAATATAGTGTAAAGATCCAACTGAAGTAATGTGTGCGAACTGAGAAGGAAAACTGTTATAGTTTAGCCCTTGTTGGCCATTAAATACAACACAGATGGTCATTGTCTCCCCTCTCTTCCCTGGTTGGATGGGCAGAATAAAAAAGATAACAAAGGTTTAATAATTGAAACAAAATGAAATATTACAATTATTATAATACTAATAATAACAGTAATAAAAAGGAGAGGAGAAAAAGAAAGAGAAAGGAAACAAGAAAGACAAATGATGCACAGCACATTTTCTCACCAGGTGCTGATTCCTGCCCAGCCTGTCCCCCAGCAGCAACTGGACCTCCCAGTCAAGTCCCCAGAGATTATATACTGGGCAGGATGTTCCATGGTGAGGAATGTCCCTTTGGCCAGTTCAGGTTTAGTGTCCCTGCCACGATCCCTCCATCCTGAATCCCAAACAAAGCACTGGATCAGCTACTGAGAAGAAAAATTTTCTTTATCCCAACCAGCACCAGCACATGTGCTTTTTGAAAATACCATATGCTTTTAAGGTTTATCTTCAGTGCCCTGGAAAAGCATTCTGCCATCTTCAACCTCCAAAAAATGTTCACAGCAATCTAAAATAGGTGAAGGCATGCAATTTCAATTTATAACAACCACTGGCTCTTTTACCTGAAAATATGGCAATGTGTTATTTCCTTGGATAAAATCAGGGGAAAAAAACCAAACTAAGCCCCAAAATAATCAACCTTTGCAGTGTTTCATATGTTCAGAACCAATTTTAAAGGCCCATTAAAGCAAGCCAAGTATTATTCATTATTTCAGTTCAGATTACAATAACAAATACACGAAATAAATTTATCTGCTTTCCATTCAAACTTCTGTGGGTCCAAGAGCAATGAGCTGATTGGCACTTCAGTGCAAGGGCTTCCTGCTGATTGTCATGCAGAAAAGTTACTGGAACACTTCTGTCACAGACAGCTATAAGCTGCCAAACAAAGATTAACAATCATGGCAAAATATTACATTTCCCAAAAGTCATGGACATATTGTGACTTCTTTGACAAATGGGATTTAATTCAGTTTTAAATGACATCGAAGCATTGAAAACTTCAAAGCGTTTATTGCATCTGAATGTAGAAAGAGAGTAGAAAGTTATTTTGTCTTATTGTAATGAACTTCAATTAATAATTCATCATTTTTAATATTTTAATAGATTTCATGCTTTAGAGCCTACCTAAGCAAACTGGAAAACCACAGGGTGTAGAGGCATCCTCACTACAACAAAACAGTAGCAAAAATGATTTCATAATTTCCTGAGAAATGAAAATTTGCCTCTGTAAAAATTTATGTACCCTTTACCCTCACACTGGGGAATTCTTATCAATAAGATTCGTTACCTACTCAGAGACTCTGTACCAGTTTAGCTTCACATTCTTTTCTCAGGAGTTTCTAAATCCTTAAAACTGTGTGAAAATGTAAAAATTTCTCAGTGAACAACAAGGAATAAAAAAGGCCCTGGTCTAAAATTCTTCAGGGCGTCACAAGAAAAAGAATCACAGTAGGGGAATTTAATTAAATAAAGAAAATGGACAGCACTAATTTTTCAGAAAAAATATTTAGCTGAAAAATGTACAGATTCATTGAAAGTAGCACAGTTCCTAGCATGGGCTTGCAAGGCAGATTGCCAAGGATAGGCTTTCCAGCACTGAGGCAAAACAGTGAGTGTGTGCATGTGCCCAGGAGCTCCAATGCAGTCAGAGGCGAAGGGTTTTGCTGGTGAGGATCTGCTTTGTGGGTGACAGCAGACATCCAGCGCTCCCAGCCAGACCTCCAGCTCCAGTGGAGGCTCCAGCAGATATTCCACACTTCTGTTACAAGAGTGGGAACCCATGGTAGATTCATTCTGATGAGATTCAATCACATCATCCTACCGGGATCGCCTGGAATATCCCCTACAAAATTATACTGATTTTAGAGAAAGCCACAGGGAGTAACTGGATGTTCAACATCCTATGGACAAAGCTGCAGGCTGCTCTGGATTTTCAGAGTGTTCCTCTTTGAATTTGGGATTTTGCAGCTGTTCTCTAAGAATTTTGCTGTGATCTCTCTTTTTTCACGCAGCTTTCATCCCTATGGAATAGGATCTCTGGGAGACATTCATCGAAATGTTTCCCTTTGCTGTCTCTGTTCCTGTTTGCAGTGGGAATTCACAGACATCCCGTTCCTGAGGGGATGAAAGAAGTTGAATGAAGGCACAAAGTGAAGAAATGAGTTAACTGGTTATCAAATACCAAAAGAAAAAGTTGTAGCCGGCAAAGTTTAACTAATTTATGTTTTATTAAGGAACTAAATTCTAAAAACCCAAGAAGTTGCTGTTTTCCGTTACTTAGTGCTTTGCATTCCTCCATACATAAAATATGCCTTAATTCTATTCATTTTTTTATATTTTTAAGAAGGTTTTAATATTCATTCTGATCTGGCATTACAGAAAACATGTAAAGCGCTCATTCTTTAGTAAGAACAGAGTGTGTTTATGCAGTTGCCAAGAATACACACCAGCACATGCACTAGTCCCAGGAATGGAAAATCCATATGGTATTCTTGATTTGCAAAAATATGCAAGATAACTGCACCTTGGTAGAAGCAAACCCTATTGTTCTTTGATGCTGGCACTTGAGGTGCTTAGAAAATAGCTCTGCCCATTCTTAGCAATCAAATAACAGTTTTTCTTTTGACCATTTAAAAATGTTTAGCAAAAGTACTTAATTTACCCAAATCAAATAATAATGTAGATAAGGTTGGAAGGATGATCAGCAGCATGACAGCATGTATTAAGTATGTATATCAGTTTTCTATATATATACAGCATTTTGCCCAGTGTAACTCTCTAGTTACATAACAACAAACTTAAGAACCTGAAGTAATTAGTGTGCTGAAAAGGGAATATTTTAGGTTTGCTTTGAAGTGTTTTAAATATCAGGAATTTTATGCTGAATTTTGATAGAAATATAGTGGAAAAAAATTAAATTCTTTTTGAAAGCTACATTTATAGAGGAACAGGACATGCTTTCTATTAGGCAATAAAAGTTGTACACCTAGAAAATCTCATGCAGTCCACTTTCCTAGATTTTTGACTACACTTTATATATCAGAGGCACTATTAACTTTTTTCCTTTCTTTGAAATTCTACATTTAAAATATGGCAGAAAAAATATCCAAAAGCCTGTTCATAGTCTTAAGAAACAAAAACATTAATGGATAAACTTGAATGTAAAGGTCTGCATTTTCCTGTGGAATTGTTACCTATTACAAGAGTTTTGACTACTTCAGTTACTAGGACAATATTTTCATTCCCAGTCATGCCTTTCCCAGAATTCACCATGATACAAGAGAGTGACAAAAGAACTGTAAATATAATTTGGATCATTCTCAGAGCAAGTCGGAAAGGATCAGAAGGGCAATGCTTCACATCTGTACAACTGCAGAAACAGAAGGATGTTTGAGGACTCTTCCCCAGGTCATCTCTTTAGGAAATCTTTCCCTGACTGTGGCCTACAGGCTGGGAGAGGATGTCTGAGTGCATAAACTTCCAGAACAACCTCAAAGTATAAAGTTTTTGTGAATATTCAGCCAACTAAACGTGCAGGAAAGCTTGTCATTAAACAATTACTTCAATAAGTGTTATTGAAAAAGTCTAGTATTCCATCAGTTTTCTGTTTAAAAAAAAAAAGAAACATAACAAGGCCTTAGTGTGAAGTCACATGCTAAAAAACATCAAAGAAGTCACAAAAGAGATGTCTTGAGTGCCACAAAAGCTTCACATGACATGCATTTATAATCTCGGCTACTCTCAAAAGTTATTTCTATAGTGCAGTGCTTTCTACAGTAGCTAATGGTGGCTCATACTTCAAATCTTGATGTCTGTTTCTACAACATTCTATAAAGTTCTTGATATTTCTGCCACTGTCCTTTCAATAGTAAATAACAAAAAAGGTAATTTCAAACAGGAGAGGGAAAAAACTCAAAAATTCAGAATGTTCATTCTGATTGCATATTATTTTTCGTGGAAGATTTTCTCTGGACAAAATCTTAGTCATTAAAGAAACCCACAAACAAACAAAAAAGAAAAACCACCACCCAAAAAACCCCAAAAAACATCAGTAGAAAATTGTTTCAGCCCTGTCTTATGATCTTCCTTGTAAAAAAACAATCTCCCTTGGTTCCACTGGCCAGGTAACTTTGACAAGGAAGTCTCTGCCCAGCAACTGCCAAGGTTCTCACTTCTCAGAATTCCTTGGGACTCTGGGTTTAGCCATCCAAGGCCACTTTGAAAAAAGAGTAAAGGGCACAAAGTTAAATATAACAGTGAAGTGATGGTTAAAAGAGCAAAAAATCTGAAATTTTATCAGGCTTATTCTTGATAAGTGCCCAGTGGTTCCTGTATCACAAGGCAAGCACGTTTTTCTTGGTACCTTCAGCAGTGAACTCTGATGCCTTGTTAAAGTTTGGCATATATTCAACTTGTAGCACCAAACTGACACAGAAATAGATTTTTGTGACACCATTAGTTTTCAAGAATAATTTGCCTAAAATGTAAGTGGCAATTATCTTTCTGTTCAAAAGCAGAATGACATCAAGGACATGTTTAAATAGCTCTGTCATATGAAGCTTAATGCCAGTCTTGAAACTGAATAATTAAGGCATTCTTCTACTAGTCATTCTGCCTTAGCTTCATTGTCAATGAGTTCTGAATGCATTTTCAAATTGATTAACATACAATTTATATTAGTAGCCTTTCTGAAAATCTTGGACTGAAATGATGATGATGTTGATCTCCTCTGCCAGCATTAAATACAGTTTTCATTTGTATAAATACATTCAAAGAGAACTTTTTATTTGCTAAGAGGGCAAAATTGCAAGCATTATGTCTTGAGTTGTTCCAGTATCAAGGAAAAAATATTAAGTACCTGTAGTGATTTTTAGCTCTTATTTTACTGTCTAAGCCCAGAAATAACTGCCACCCCCTTTCAGATGGATGTAGCTATAAAACAAGATCTCCTGAACATTAGGTATCTCTATTATGCCACATATCTACACAGTAAATATTCCTTATATAGGAACTGTCAGCTGACAAAATCTCTAGCAGTATTTAATTGCATAACCCATAGTTACCGATCATACCAAAAACATATGGAAACCAGAAATTTGCAATAAATTCCTAATTTCCTGAGTGTTCTCTGAAGTTCTATACCCAAAAACCACTGTAATAGTCCTGAACTACTAACAGAGTCAATGAGGAAATATCAATACATCCTGAAATCCTCCAGGACAAGAAAAACCTCCCAACAATATCTTCAAAAAAGCATTCCTCTATTCATTTTATTAAAGTCAGGGAAAGTTGAAGCCTGTTCTGGGGGAAGAGAGAAAAAGAAAATCCTAACTGGTTTTCCAAGATTTTTTCCTTTCCTATTTGGAAAATAAGTACAGACATCTACTTATGTCTTTTGTCAGTGCACTTGCCAGGCCACTAGATGAAGAGACTCTACTTAATGTTTTATTTAAGAAATTCTGTAAATCAAACCACAACAGCTGGGAAGAAGTTAACATATTCGGTTAACATACGAAAAGACAAAATTCAAACTATAATCCAGTTAAAAGTTCTTGTGAGATTTTAGGTGAAGCACCTTCTCATTTTAAATCTGCTGTTAATTACAACAATAAAGTGAAAAAACAGTGTCATAGCTAAGTTTAATAGCTAATTTAGCTATGTAAATATATAGGTCATGTTGAACAATAGGGGCAAGTTCTCAGACTAAAAATACGTGGTTAAATCTCAAATTACCTTGTAAGGACTTTGGCCTTTCACAACTAATTAAGCAAATTTGGATAATTTCATCTCCATTAATCAGAAAAAGCAAATAGCAGACTTTTTTATACCCTTATTCAATTTACTTTGCTGTTTGACTTTTGCTTCATCTCCCTCCAAGTGTCTTTTCAGAGACTTTTTATACAACAGGAAGTCTTTCAGGACAGCGTGTGGGAGTACAACTTGCATTAGTGATAATTGAATTTGTTTGCATAACTCTGTGCAAACCTTTCTAAGGACACATTCTCTATCAAATCTGCACCGTTTTCTCTTTGTGAAGGAGAAGCTTCCCAAGCAAGCTGGCAGACAGGTTACTGCAGTTATTTCCATCCACTCCTCCTCTCTCTTACTTCCAGAATCTCTACTAGATTAATAAATTTGGGTTACTTCCAAGTGTCTGAATTCCAGAACACACTACTTAATTAATTATTAAAAGGACTATCAGTCGTAATCCTTAGTGATCTCACCATGTACTTGACTGATAAATTCATACCATGAGTAGAAGGGCAGATGTATTTCAGGATGGCTGGAGAAAAATATCTCAAACAAGCAGAAAGTAAATTTTCATCAATGAGTTGTATTCAGACAAGGGAATTCACATGTATAATAATCCAACAGTTTAATTATGCTAAATAATATCTGAGAAAATCTCATTCAAGCCATGTAGAAATTTTATAAAGGATTCAGATGAATGTAAGTTATGATGTGGTAACTGCACATACTTTTATGCCGCAATGTGAAATCATTTGAGCAGTTTCTTAAAGAGAATGTACTTTGTCACCCGACAGAAAGATGCATTTTTAGTGACACCAGACTCTATAGTGACCCTTGGATTTTAAATCCCTGAAGGATGTAGAAAAGAAGAGGGTTGGTTTCAGGTTAAATATCATAAATAACCTGCTGATCTGAGCAGATGCTTAGGAATAGAAAGAACTGGGATCAATGCTTGTGATGTACAAACTCTTGAGGCACAAGAGAAAGTCTTCAGTGTCAGGTTATCATCAATATAGGTGTTAGACACCCTTCACCCAGCTAATTAGAGGTGCAGGATGACGAGGAGAAAGACCATAATTCTTACCGTTTGTTGGTAATGCAGTCCATCTCACTAAGGAAAACAAGAGCTCTGCTCCTCAAACAATTAAAAGCTTCTCTCAAACAGTCATTGTAGAAGAGCAGTCTGGCTTTTGATCTGGTGTGGTTTAGCCTGGAGAACAGGAGGCTGAGGGGAACAAGATCAGGCTCAGTCTCTTCTCCCGAGTAATAAGAAATAGGACAAAAGAAAATGGCCTCATGTTGCACCAGGGGTGGTTTAGATTGAATATTAGGAAACATTTCTTCACCAAAAATGATGTCAAACATTGAAACATGGAAGTGTTTGAGCTGTGGAGGTATTTAAAATGTGTGGCTGTAGCACTTAGGGACGTGGTTTAGTGGTGAACTTGTTTGGCAGTGTTAGGTTAACAGTCGGATTCAATGATCTTAAAGGTGCTTTCCAACCTAAATGATTCTATGACTCACCCCAGAGAAAGTTGGCACCACTCTTTATAATTGTCCAGTCTTCTCTTAGCCCATTTGTGTGATCTCTGTGATGTGCTCTTGATTTAAAATTTGAACATACACGTTTTGGTTCTTCGGAGTGGTTTTGAAAAATATTGGTCCAAGAGACCAGCAAAACTCTGCTCCATCACTGGAACACTGGAGTCAAATTTAGCATCTGAGATATTTTACTTATCTCCCTTCTCGATTTAATCTCAGTTGCAATTTCATTAGCCTACATCCAAGTGACAGTACAGTTTTTCCCTTTCCATAAGCAGCCAGCGAAATTAATGGCAGTAGAGAAATTATGGCTCACGTTAGCAAACCCAGTTCTAAGGAGAAAGCTTGTGTAAACCTAACCAGAAGCCTGTGTAATCTCAGTTAATTGCTACTGGTATTTGCTATACAGACAAGCTCCACCAGCTCATAATTGGTCTAAATCCATGGTAAAGTCACATTTTAGCTCAGCAGAAAGAGATAATGGCATTACCCATTGCCAAGGCACCAGTTAAAGAGAGACCCCCACATGCTAATCCCTGCTCATTTCAACAAGGTCATGATTGCACTCTTCAGAGTTACTATTGTCCTCTTTTTCTGGGGTATAAACCATATTTAATCCCAAGTATAAATCAAACAATGATTTTATTTTCCCTACTTAGAACAATCTTTCCTACCACAAAGCAGCCACGCTGATTTCATAGACAAGTACACAGGCAAGAACTTTCCTAAACCAGCATTGCTGCTGGTGAGTATTGTGAAATGTAGGTAATATTTATGAACAGAAAATGCAGATGTTACACCTTCAAAAAGAAGCTATCCATCAACATTGCCTTAGTTAGATTCGTCAGACAGATTGACAATCTCTAACATTTTTTAGAGTTAATTATGCTTCATGACCTTTTGAGTTTTTTGAATGTCATTGAACTTTTAATCCTGCTCCATTTTTTCACCTATGCCTGTGAATGAGTCAGGTTAAAATTAGTGATTAACAGCTGCTAAATATAAGGACTACAAAACTGCAACCTGATCTGCTCAATGACTAAAGCAGACACTGTTCTTACAGCATGAACATCTATGCAGGACTCTTTCCTGAGGCATCCTCATAAATCTTTAGGAAACATAGCTGGGTTGAAGATATTCTTTATGACAAAGCTCTCTGTTAGGAAGATAATGACTTGGAAATTACCTTCTACTCTTTCTAGTGAATTTTGTTTGCTTTCTGTGAAATATGCTAACAGGTTTCTACCTCTGTTACTGTGACCGAAGAGATTTTTCATATCTTGCATCTCTAACCAACATAAATAAATCCCAGAAAGTAAAGAAACTACTAAGTCCTTCTTATTTTCTTTTCAATATTGTTGCTCAGCTAAAAAGCTAAATAGTCTTCTGGTTTTTCCTGACGATATGCCCAGAGAAGAGACATTATTCCATTTCATCTTCTACGTTAAATTACAAGCCAACCTCTAACAACACCAACACTCCATTTTCCTTGTAAGTGCTTCTGTGCAAATATTCTTATTATCACTATTAATTTTGATATAATACAGAGAACACAGGTAAAGTTTACACAGGGCATTAGTCATTTTAGAATTCTAAATACAATCTAAACAACGTTGCCCAGAGAAGCTGTGGCTGCCCCATCCCTGGAGGTGTCCAAGGCTAGGTTGGATGGAGCTCTGAGCACCCTGGGAGAGTGGAACGTGTCCCTGCCCATGGCTGTGGGTTCAAAACTAGCTGATCTTTGAGATCCCTTCCAACCCACACCATCCTGGGATTCTGTGATCTCAGAACCTCCAAGTCACTTAGGATTTTTCCGCTCTATCATTATATCACTGGAGAAGGATTTAAAAAATCAACACAAATGCATGTATATTTGATTCCAAGAAATCAGTGTTTCATTTGACTTCATATTTCCATCGTATGCAGCAGGTGGTACCAGTTGTACTGGTGCTGGTTCCCTGTCTTGCCCTACAACCACTACACATTTGCATCACTTAGTTGTTTCAAAGAAACAAAACAATATCGTGCCTGATATAAATAGATATACAAATCATAACAAAATACAGAGAAATACAAAGAGATAACAAAATGCTTACCCTAAAACCATGAAAGATTGTTACCAAGTAGTCAAAAGCACTAGAATTTCAGGAATCTTACCAATTTTTGTTTCAATAAATATCTTTACTTAAGAATAAAGACTTGTACATGTCGAGATGACCCCAGAAAGCACCTTAGAAAAGCCAACCTTTTCTCAGCAGCTTAAATCTCCTACACCAAGGATGAAAAAGTTTTGGTAAAACTTTCAAAAAATTATAGCTTTGAAAAGTTATAAATTCACTTTTCTTGATTTTGCAAGGGGGAATTCATTAAGAAAGAGGATGAACAGAACACTGCAGGTAGGTTGGTAGAAGCTGTAATGGTTTAGTGGGGCACAAAAAAAGCTTTGTTTGCTCTGAACTGCTCCAGACCCTGCGATATTTTCTGTTATATTCATCCTGTAATTAGAAATGAAGCATTGGCAAAACTTATTAGAACATGACCTCAGATACAGACAGCAACAAAGACAAATTCCAGCTGTCATCAGAGTAATGCTGGACAGTGAAGGGTAGTTTTTAAATATGGTTAGATAAATCGTTTTTTCTTTCCAACTTTTTGTTTACCCTAGATTTTAGGTCTGTGCTGAGCAAGAGTCCAAGTATTAAAATAAATCACATATTCTATTAGATAAAACAAATCACGTAAAGCTTTTAGTCAAATTAAATTGCCAGAACTCAAGTCTGGATGTGACCCAACTATTCATTTCACCTGTTCGATTGCTATTAAGAAGTCACTAACTTTTTGCTCAGCCATAAGAAACAGCTAAGTTGATTATTGGTTTTGTCTTCAGGTTTACTCTCCAAATTTGCAATTAATTGTTGGGATTTAAAGTGCTTTGTGAGTTAGAATTCACTTCCACTTGGACTTTACTCTATATCTCAACTCAAACATTGAATTTGTCCATTAAAATAAAATGATTTTTTTTTAAATGGTGGATCCCCTAGTTATCTTTAAAGAACACCTGACTATGAGATCTCCAAGGGCTCAGCTTTCAAATTACCTCTCTGACAATCAAAATCAGTTGCTTCATTGATATTTTGAATATTATTATGAAGGCTCATGATACCAGGCTCTAATTAACTTCACCATTTCTCTTCTTTGACAAAAAACTTGTTTCTATCAGTTTACAAGTCTAAGGAATCTTTTGGCAGGATGCTGGCTAGCATTGCACAGGTTCATTTGGGTTTGGTTGTTTTTTAAATGGTTTAAAAACGGTCTTAGAAAGAAAAATGTTAAATATGTGCTTAACTTCATTCCTTTCAGTTTAATTGTGGTTTAATTCCCAGTTGCTAACAAGATTGCTGACTGAGTTGGCTGCAGGAATCCACATCACAGGAGTGACTCGGTGTCCTGGAGCTCACAAAACTACCACATATCACACAGATCTCACTGCTGTGGTGTCACCTCTCCGTGCAAAATGATGCTGCAAGACAAGGGTGGAAAAAGAATGACTAAAACTTCATTTTATCAAAACCCGTCTTGTTAGAGCAGAAAATATAATGATTTTTGTCTATTATTTGAATACTAGCACATTTTTATAGCAGCATTCATGAAGTACCAGGCATTCTCTGTGGTGTAAATAAAACCCTTCAGCTCTGCACCAAGGTGGTTTAACACCAGAAGGAGAGAGAGCATCTGAGATCAACCTCTGTTTTCCAACTTTTAAGACTCTTCCATCTTAAAGTGCTTGGAACTGCTCTATTATTTTCCACAGTTTATTGTTTTATTGCTGCTTTTGCTGTTTATGAGTTTTGACTTTGGTTACATACACTTTCCCTTCCCCTGCCATGAAAAATGACAGGAAATCACATCTGTCTGTATAGAGTTGCTGTTAAATTCCAGATGCAGTATTGATTAATTACTTTATCAACTCCATAAAAGGATGTATCTTCAATGTCATCTTCACCGTCATTTCTAAAAGATTTAACTCATACACAGAACTCTTTTTAATCCACACATAAAGAATACTATGAAATAAAAGCACATATAAATACCTTCTCTGCATAGGGAGATGAAGAAATAAAATTAACTGCTCAGGCTCACAAACTGAGGATACAAACCTGGTTTCTTAATTCCCATTATTTTAAAAAAACATCCACACAAACTCTTGCGAAACTGTTGATTTTCTTGAGTTGCATGGCCTCATTCTTCTACCTACAGTCACATAAACACTGTGCTAAAAAGTGGGGAAATAAAACTTAGTAGCTTGATTCATTTTCTGAT
Source organism: Calyptomena viridis (assembly GCA_013390005.1). Lineage (NCBI taxonomy): Eukaryota > Metazoa > Chordata > Aves > Passeriformes > Eurylaimidae > Calyptomena > Calyptomena viridis. The sequence continues at coordinate 225,419 of WEIV01008451.1, read as the reverse complement.
ATCTGAGTGAAAGAGTTCCTGTGCTTATTCTTAGTGGAGTCTAGAGATAACTCAACATCTTCTCAAAAATTGCTTAGTCTGTTCTGAAACGGATTATCCCTCCAAAAATATTCCTTTAGAAAACTGATATTTATATACCAGGGAGAAGGAACCCCCACTAAACATCGACAGTGACAAAGTATTAACATGAACAGAGGTGAGAGAGGGGCTGTCCACACCTCAGCATCGGGGCCAAATTCTAGAGCTGTGAGCTCATAACACACAGGGGAGGATAATACAGATAATACACAAACTGAGGACCCCATTAATATGCAGGGGACAACAGTTCCTACAGGGTCACAAAAACCAAAAGCCAAAACATGCTCTCTGCCCAGCACCACAAATTATCCAGAAATACTATCTAACAGGAAGTTTAGCACACAAATTTGCCCACCAGTCACAGCACAGATAGGCTGCTCAAAGCTTTGCATACCTCTATCAGAAAGCTTATTTTTTACAGTCAACAATTAGTGTGTGCAGGATCAAAGGTTCCTAGAAAACTTGAGCTGGGAGGTCTGTGGATCACCCAGTTTAACATCTTACTCAAAGCAGGGCAACTTTCTGAGCATGAGTGTCAGATCCTGGTCCAGACAAGTCCTGAGTATTGCCAAGGATCATTTGTCTGCCCTGCACAACCAGTTTTTCCTGCAAAGAATTTTTTCCTTGTTTTCTAGCAGAATTTCCTCAGTTGAAATCTATGCTTCAGTCTTTCACCAATTTCAGACAAATAAGAAGTAGCTACTTATTTGCAGCTAAATCTAGTGCGTGTAAGAAGAAAAAAAAAGGAAAAATCAGGTTCCCAGTGAATATTCATAACTTTTGCGTCCAACACCACATTATGTGTTCAGAGGATATAATATCTTTCTCATAAAGTAATAAATTTCTGATATTTGGCCCATTACTATGAAATAAATTCCATTATATTAATTGTGATTTATAACATTGCTGCATGAAGAATAGCAGTTCACATAAAAAAAGATTATACTGAAATCCTCTTTTTGCTCTGGGAAATTTTGTTTCTGCTGCTATTTTAATTATCTTTTGCAATAGGTTACTGTAATATACAGCCAAAGCCTTACCTCCTTCAGACAGCCCTGGATATGGACTTCACTTTTCACCATTTGGCTCCTTCAAACTGCTGCATGAATTGTTTTACATATAATACACAAAGAGACCCTGAACCTCTGGGCTGGAGACCACAGCAAGCCTTAACTGAAGGTGAATTCTCAGAGACCAAATTTCACAGGAATTGGTCTTTCACTTCATCAGGAAGAATTCCTTCACAAGCATTTGCAAGGGCTGCCCAGGGAGGTGGTGGAGCCACCAACCCTGGACGGGCTCAAGAAGTGGCTGGACGTTCACTCAGTGCCATGGTTCAGTTAATGAGGTGGTGTTTGGTCAAAGGTTGGACTTGATGATCTCGAAGGTCTTTTCCAATCTTAACGGTTCTATGATTTTATGATTCATGGCATGACGATACCCCAGCTCCTTAATACAATTAAGTGAGGAAAAACAGAAAACCCAAAATCTCAACTAATTCTGACATGGGGAGAAAGAAAGGCCACAGAAAACAAGGAATCTTGGCTCTGCCTTGGAATAGAGGGAGCCAGAAAAAGCCCCTGTACTTAAATTTTGCTTTATGCAGCTACACAAAACATACCCAGGCTGTGCATTCATAGGAGGCAGGTAGTATTTTGACCAAATGCCCTAATTTCTGCTTCCCAATTTTAGACATCATAATATTATTCATTATTAATTCAGTTTTGCTACCAGTGGATATTCCAAATAATGGACTTGGTGTAATTTCTCAGATATTTTCACTGATACAGGAGGCCAGGAGACAGGAAGCTAATCTGCTTTTTTGCAGGAAAAGGTAGGCTATGTTCTCTTGATATTGCTCAGCTCTGTAAAAGGATGGCAGTGTTTGTTATAAAAGCTTTAAACCTGGAAGACTAGTGTTAGTAATGGTGCAGTGTGAGCACTCCCCTTTATCATGTCTAGCTCCTAGATGTTCTACTGAATTCTGTGCAAGGTGTCTGTCACATGCAGAATTTAGAATCACGTGTCTTATCCTTTTTACTGGAATTATTTGGCTGCCTGTTTTACTTTTTCATACAAAAGAGTCAGTTCCACCCCTTCCTTTTTATTTTTCTTTTTTTTTAAATGTAGGACTTTCCTAATCCTAACACAGAAGCTTTAATCTTTGGAGAAAGTAAGCTAGAAAAAGATAGGTTTCTTTTTAAACCTACAGAGTATAAGGGTTTGTTCAGCTTGTAGGTTTTTTAATTGTCCTAAATCTTTATTCTGCTCTTAATGCAATGTGATCTTACAGTCAGAGTTAGCAGGGACATTTTCCTTCAAAGTATTATGCTGAAGACTGCAGGTACCAAGGAACAGGTAACAGGATGCAGGGAGAGGTGGTTTTGGTGTATTATTTCAAATCTAGTATGTCTGGCTAATAACTTTTTAGTAATTTAGTTAAATAAGTTTGTAGCATTTATTAAGGTCATTAAACCAGTCAGTCAGTCCAAGCCACTTAACTCACTGACATTATCAGGCCTACCTGGGGTGAAAGAAAGGATCACACACCTGTGCCTGTAATTCTAAATATGAAAGATTTCCAGTGCAAGCTGCAGCAATTTGCATCTCTTCAGCAACAAGATAAAGTTTGAACCCCACCTCCCCTCCACTCCCATATAATTCTTTATAAACCTGGGATAACTGATTGCACTTTAATTATTCATTCTACTGTACAGGCCTGGATATGGGGGGGGTTAATTATAAAAATACTTTGGATTTGCCTTTGTTTTTTTTAAGAGCGTTGCAGAAATAAAAGAGATAAATGGTCATTAGGCACTATTTTTGCTGCAATTACTGAATGAATGCTATGAGTGAGATCTCTGTGTAGCTACAGAGATCCAAAGCTACATGGCTTTGGATTTATTTCTTCTGGGAAAAAGCCTTAAGAGTGCTATATTTCACCTGCAATTGCACACTGACCTGACCCTGGAATACAAGTGTTTTCCTTCCAATTTATTTATCTGGTAATTATATTGCTTGGGCAGCTGGAGGTCGACATTATTTTGTGCAAATTCTCAGGTTAAGTGGCCCATTCCCTGCAGCTCTCAGCCCCGCTGGCAGAAACCCTTGCAGTATTCAGACAGGATGGTTTTATGCAAACTGAGGGCCAAGATTTACTTTGTCACCAGGAAATTAATTTTTTCTGCATCAGTGTAGAGGTGCAGTGAAGAAAAACATTGTTATTACACAAGATAAGTGATAAAAGAGGAGGGCTTTGAAATTTACATTGAGTTCATCAAGGTCATTGCCCTGTTTTCAGTTGGGAAGATTTTTGTCCTTCTTGAAAATAAGAGCAAAAAATTTGAGTGACCTGGATATGCAACATCAATAATAACAATAAATAATTTTCTCACAGCTCAGACAGCAAAAATCTCAGATGCCACAGTTCTTTAAGCCCCAGGTGAACTAAGAGATGAGAGGAGAGAAAAGCTGGTACGAGGAGAGAGAGGATTTCCTGGAAAGTTTGCCATTGCTTTTGCCTTCTCAGAATGGAACCTCCTACTCTGAAAGGACGAGACCCTTCAAAACATACAGGGAGCAACAGGAAAACAACTTCTGCCATAGTAAAAAATCAGTGACAGTCCCGAGTAACCAAGTCATCCCCCATGCAAAGAAGTCAAAAGAAGAATAGATCTCTAAAGGGAACATTCCCTCTAGGATATGTACAATGTTCTATCCTGTAACTCAAGAGCTTGGAAGTGGGTCAAGACTAGCCAAGACTAGCCCTAAATCTTAGGCCATGCACACAGCTGTGAATGTAACCCACTGACGAGCATTAAGGACAAAGGTGGTGAGAATCCAAAAATTGTAAGAGCCTGTTGTGGCAAAAAGGCCTTTTATTCAAGAAGAAAATGTCGTTTATTGGTGCCCATCACACTGGATCAACTGGAGCAATTTCACTTAGTCCAACAGCCTTTTGTTACAGGGAGAACATTAACATAGATTCTGAAAATAGACAGGCAATCTATAGAGGACATCGATTCACAGATTTATTCCCTTCCCAAGTAGCATATCTCCCAAGTGCACAGCACAGTTTACTCCAGTCCTGTGCCAAGCAATCACCTCTACTAAAATAGATCATTAGAGTCAAAGTTCAACTTTCTAATGATTAGAGAAGAAAATGCAAGGTACTTCATTATTTTTTTTCCGGAAGGATATGGCGTAAATTAAGCCAAGTAGCATTTTAGGACTGTGGCTGGACCCTGTAATTTCAAAAGAAACTGATGTTTATATGTCAAATGTTCTTTTGAAATCTTGCTCTTGTAACTTGGATTTCAAATTTCTAAATATAAGGTCAATGCAATATGATATGATATTATTAATATGACATTATATAATTAATATGTTATGTTTTAATAAAGGAACATGATATGATATAAGTATAAAACAGAATTATGTATATTTCAGTATTCTTACCTAAAGTTCAACCACCCACATTTTTTAATGATTATCAATAAATGCAAAGTTAATCACATGACACACAATTCAGTACAAAGTTCAACACCACAAGTTAAGGATCTAAGGTTAAAATTAAACACAAAGCAGAAACACTTTCAAGTATAAACAGCAATTTGTTACAAAGTTGAAGCTCTCTTCCACCACATAGATTTATGGGTAATACTACCAAGCTTAACACCTTTCCAAATTTGCTTTTATAAAGTGAGATTTTGTTTGTTTGATTTCCTATAAATATTTTCTTTGCATAACACCTTTGATAAATATCACCACTCTCATTGCTAAAAAGAATTTGATGAAGAAGAAATGAAGCAGAACTGTAAAAAGGCAAGTCCACACGGTTCACAATGTTATTTTGAGATTATTGAGACATCCAGTACATTAAAGCCCACACTTCAATTCTGAAATCACATAAGGTCCACATAACCAGAACTATTTTTTTCAGTGGCATCAAAAATAAAACCAGAATAAATTATTGCTCGCCTTTTGACTAAGTATTTCAGATTTACTCCAGATTTCAACTGGAGTGAATTACAAGCATTTTCAAAGACTATCACAAGTCTATCTATCTGCACTTCTATTGAACCATTGAAAACCTTCCAAAGCAAAACAGAATATCTTGCTTAATACCATAAGCATGAGCCAAAAAAGCACAGAAACCCATTTAGTTTGACAAACATTTTCATAGTATTGCTTTTATAGAATTGTTCTTGCTGTGTTTGTTTGTAAAACTCATAATTATAACCTTCCCAGCAGAAAAATCCTGCTTACTGGTATTAGTGAGAACCTGAAGCTTATTTTCACGCTGGGCCAAATCCTACTTTGCCTTGTTGGATCAGCAGCTCTACTCACCCAAGGGGAAGCTGTTTGATAAGAGAAATAATTGAGCAGAAAATCAGAGTAATATTCCAAAGGGCCAGTCCTCGAGGCTTAGAATTTATAGCAATAAAGTAAACAAACAAGCACAAGAAAAATATTAACAATACAACTTTGCAAATGGGAGCTAAAACTCCTACTTTCCCAAGGACAGTCCTCTTTCTCTCACCATCAGCCACCTGTGCAGGAGCTAATTTGAAACTAATAACCAGCACAGACCAAAGGCAGCACTAGTTAGAAGGCTTGGAGGGTTCCTCTGACACCTCTGACACAGTTTATCTGTAGTTACAGCTGATAATTTAAATGTAACAGCATAGGCTTATCTATAAAGAGCCTACTGTTTACTCAAACTAGACTTTCAGAGTAGATTACAAGTAATTTTTATTAACTGAAAGAATGCAGTAATATATTCATGACCACCCATTTGCAGTATAATATTAATACAATTCCCATTTAAATTAATTCTTTTCATTCCTTTGCAAGCATCAGATATTTTGCAGATCAAGATTAATTTTGCAAAAACAACTTACTGGCCATATTAAGTTTAATTGCAAACCAGACTTTAAAAGAAGCAAGTTGTGTGGGTGCTCAGAAGATCAGGAGCCTCTCCACGATTTTTGGGGCTCCTGTCTGAGCCCTGTCAACACTTCAGCTTTTACAGGCATATGTCCTGACTCAGCAGAAAGTATTTATTTCCCCAGAAATATTATCACCTCCATTTTCTTTCCTGTTTCCCCTGTATACTAGCATTTATTTTTCCTTGACATAGCAGGAAAATAGCTTTTCATTTTTCAAACAATGGATAAACAGTGCCATCTTCTGTCTATGGCACTGCAGGAAAACAGGGCAATATAGACTCAAATTATAGGATTCAGGCTGCAAAGTTATATGTGAAACCTCTGTAAGTTTTAGCACACACAACATAACACATTACATTCTTCAAGTGTTTAGTGGTGCTGAGAGCATTTTCAAGCAATTATGTATTTAAGACACTGCCTTGGAATTAATTGCCTGAGAGATGCACTCCCCTCTTCTTTTTCAAAGGGATAATCAAGGGATCATTATCAAGTATTGAAGATTTCATTAATTATTTATCACTGTCCTTTTAAGACTTGTATATTTTTAATGCTCTGAAGCTTACATTCATATTTTGCTTTATAGAAACACTTTGCATTTTAGTCAGCATTCATCCTGGACATCATTCGTAATCTTTACTTGTGTGCCAAGGACACAGAGGGTGGAACATCCAAAACATTTCAGAGTCTGAGTAATCATAGAATGGTTTGGGTTGGAAGGGACATTGAAGATCATTTCATTCCAACTGCTCTGCCATAGGCAGGGCCACCTAGACCAGGGTGTTCAGAGCTCCATCCAACCTGGCCTTGACCACTGCCAGGGGTGAAACATGCACAGATTTTCTGGGGAACCTGTGCCTAGACAATTTCTAGAGAATTTCTACACTAGAGAATTTCTACCTAACATTTAGTCTAAATCTGCCCTCTTTCAGTCTGAGTACAAACACTTTGTATTTTAGCAACCATTTATCCTTAACATTATTTGTAATCTTAATATCTGGAATATCTGAAATATTTCAGAGTCCTTGCTTTTATGGATGACATCACACATGTTCCTAGAGCCAGAAAGGTGCAAACATTCAATATGGTAACGGAGAGAGAGAAAGTATGATCTTCTGCTAATTTCAGGCATTAAAGTAGTGCATGCACACATTAATTTATTTTCATATCGTGCCGAAAGCAGAAGAAAAACACATTTACAAGGGGAAAAAAAATCAGATCATCCCCACTGAGCTAATGAAATCTTACGGCAATCTGCCTGAAAACCACCAGTAGTTTTGTGAAGATTCCATCAACCACAGAGCCGTGGATATTTTTGAAATATTTTTCTCACAGGCTAATGGGAGTGGTGCCTGCTGCTCTCAGCAGACCATACCTTGATTCCTATGGCCACAAGCCATTTGAGCAGTGTCAGTTTGCTGCACATTTCTGAGTTTCATTCTGCTTAAGTAGGAACTTGTTATGCTAAGGAATTCCCTGGAGTGGTTGTGAACTGAAGTGAAGAAATTAAACATCTCTAAACACCATGAGTTCACCATATAGTGAGGCTCACACTTCACTCTCTCTAAATGTATTGAGGACAAGAGCTGTTGAAGAAATTAAATGATCATGGAAGCAGGAATCTATTTCTGACATTAGGGGATGAGATAAATCAACATATCAATTAAAATATTGAGACACTAATTCCCTCTCAGTTCTGTCAAAGGTGTCCTAAGTGATCCTGAGCAAAACCTCATTTGTAAAGTCCATTAGATGTCTGGAACAGCATACAGTTGTTAAATGTTCATACAGCTTTTATAATGGTGCAGTCAAGGAATTTGCTGGGGTTTGTCTTGAGAAGGGGATGGGGAAAGCAAGGGAGAAATCTGGGCATGAAAACATTCAATAATTTGAAATGCAAAGATTTAAAAGCCATGACACCCAAATCAAATGCTTAAAGAATATCATAGAGATTAAAACAATCATCTATGCAGAGTTGTGAAATGACAAAATTAAGGTTGTTACTGCAATAAACAATGACAATGTAATACACATTATAGTTATATATTAAATTATAGTTTAATTTCAACACTATATACTGTTTCCCTCTCCTTAGTGTAGTTTCTCCAAGAAATAAAGCCTTTGTAATGGCTACAAAAAACTGATAGTCACCTCCCAGCTTCTTATGAAGATATTTACTTCAACTGAATCAAAAATTACAAAGCTTTTCACTTCTTTTGATTATCCACAGTTTCCTGACTAAAGGGGGAAACACAGTTATGTTAAAAAAGAAATAAATCAACTTAAATCAGACTTTTCTTGAGGCGCTAATCAACTGGCCCATTTGCACATATGCAATTCTAAATCAGTCGTAATACCATGGCCATTGTCCAGTCAAGTAGAAAGAAAATTTGGAAGGAAGCATGCAGCACATCTTGCTGGAGTTTGGGGACTGTGTCAGTCAAAAAAGAGGGATGGCAGAGAAGTGACATAACAGATAGAGGTTGTAAGTCTGGAAAGACTTGAACTTCCATTCCTCTGCTGCTGACAAAAACCTCCACAGCACCAAGACTGCTCAGCATAAGGCTATTAAGATTTATGGACCCAGGCTTCCAAGTAAGTCTGACAGTGCACTGTCTCCAGGCACAAACTCTCTGCCTTGCTCACTACCCAAACCTGGTCCCATCCACTCAGGGCCAATTATTCTTATTTCCAACCCTTTTTCCTGATTCCAATCGTATTCTTGCTCATCCAGCCCAACAGACCTAGCAGGATCCATTCTCAGCTCTGCACAGCTGTTTAAACCACCCAAACACTCCATGGACCTGGTTCCCATCACCTCCTCCCACAAATTCTCCCATTCCCTGACTCTTTATCCCAATTTCACTGCTGTTTTTATTCCTGATACCGTCTTTTGCTCTCATTTCTTTTAGTTGCTACTCTTTCTGCACGGGAGCGAGACAATTAATTGTCACCTGGTGGGTGGTCCAGAGCACAGGCAAAAGGAGTTACTGTACTTTCTTACTGGTCTTTCTTATTTTAACCTCAAACAGATGAGAGCAATAATTATTAGAGGAGTTCAACTTTAAATTCTGACTTTATAAAAAATAACACAATCTGAGGAATTTACATGTAAGTAGCCCTGAGATGTTCAGAAAGCAAGGAAGTGGGAACAAATAAAATATCCTCAATTCTTCTGTGGTTGTGACATGATTTGTAGATTTGCTTGTGCTTTCTTCTACCTTCTGAAAAGCTGCAGTATTACAGATGTGATGTCCAAAATTATTAGTAAGGCCACATTCAGAGGAAAAGCAGATACTTTAGTTAGAAAAAAACCCCAAACACTGTTTTTTCTCTAGGAACTTCAGCCAGTTTACATTTTTGGTAGTAAATATTAATTTATGTAATTCATGCCAAAAAAAGCCTAGAGCATTTTTAAATTTTCATTAATATGCATAAATCCAGAACTACATGAATAACTAAATGAATGAACCAGAATTTAAAAATTAAGAGCCATATTACTTCCTTTAATCCTTAAAGTGTGAAAAGAGAGAGAAGGCTACACTCTTTGACTTTAAACATAAATAAACCGTGCTTTGAATTACTCTCAGTCTTAAAAGATAAGTTATCATAAAATGAATGCTAGAAATTAGCAGTGATTTTTTATTCTAAACTCCAGTTTATAGCCTTTATTCCTAGAAGTATTTATTAACATGATATTAGCTACATAGGAAAGAGTTGGGAATTTCTGGGGGGGATGGGAGAAAAATATCAGTACTCAATCTTCTGTTGGATTTGGCTCCTTGTTAGAAAACAGTCATGTGGTTTGTGCAGACAAGATTTATATTTCATTCCATAAAGTGAACCAATTACAGCTGTCTTGTTTGGATAAATTCACGATCTGATTCAATTAACTTTGACTATCTCACAAGGTTTCTGGTCTAACAAGAAAGTTCTATGATATTCCTTCTAATTCCTTCATCCTAAACCAGCATGTAAAAAAGTAACAACAATTTGCAAGTTCATTTCCATGGGAAGAGCTTCCATATGAACTAATAATAGACTTCATAACTCATAGCAAGAATAACTCCCTTTAAATATTCAGCAGAGTCAACATTTCATTATTTCCGTGTGCCAGCTGGTCATTATGGTATATTATAGGAAATGATGACATGATGTGCAGAATTCTAAAACGATGCCTCTCTCTTGCAAGTGCAAGATTTTTTTCTTTTGAAGACTTGAGTTACTTCCCATATGAGTTTTCATTTATACGTTGTTCTCTTCTGGAAGAAACTACACTATTCAAAAGCTCTTGCACTTCTTGAAGCAAGTGCAGAAGAAATCTGACAGCTAAGTGAATCTCCCCTTTTATTAGAATATTTTCAAAACGTAATAACACGAAGAGATACAAATAAAATGATGCTATGCCATCTCTGGACAGATAGAATTCCTACCTAGAAATCTTTTTTGCTAAGTGCATATTAATGAAAGAGAGCAACACATTGCACAATGAATGTACACAAGCCCTTGCCATTCGTACAACAAACACGTCTGTGTTTCTAATTGCTGCAAGAATCTTCCCACATTGGCAGGAGCTCAGGCAGAATATATTCACTTTTTCAGGTTACCAAATGTGCACCTCTGCATGTGTGAAGGGCCATATACTTTATACTCCAGTGCTTCTTCACAAAAAAACCTGTTGCTTGTTTAGGGAGAGATCTTTTCTTCCAGTAAACATGTATCTACAGGTGATTGGTCTTTTCAATTGGAACAAATTTATGTTTGAAAGGAGTAATCCTTATTTGAAAAATTCGTGGTGCACATAACAAAATTAAATTTTTTGTCAGGTAATGGAAAATAATAAGTCCACGTGTTGCTGTTAGAAGCTCCTAAGAATTTCAAATTTTACTACACAACTAAGAAAATACAGAACCTCAAAATTTCTTTTCCTGTTCTGCCTTGAGAGACAAAGGAAAGCTCTATATAAGTATATAATCATATACAAGTAAAAATACATAGACAAGGAGATCAACGATCTGATCTGTTAGATATAATTAATAAAAAACTGCAAAGCCAAAGTGATACAATATTCCACTACTTTGAGCTGTGATACACTCAAAATGCTTTTTGGGATGAATTACCTTTTTCCACAGGAGAAATGCTAGGTATATTTCCCTATTTATTCCAATATTTGATGTGAAAAATACACATTCTGCTTTACAAAGAATACTATTCCATTTTGCACATGGAGACCTCAAAGGTCTTGGAAAATAACAGCCGTTAATTCCTATTAGAAATGTTATGTAGAAACCTTACAAACCTCAACCTTTCTTCAGGGAAACAACCAAAACTTTGCACTTTTTTCTCATCACAGGTATATGTAGCTCCTAACATGACTGCCAAATTCTTCCACAGTGCTAATAAATCCCCAAAAGGAAAAAAAAAGGCATTTATGACTTGTCTCAATGGTATCTATTTAGAAAAGTGAGTAATTCTAAAGATATTCCTCCTAAACAGTCTGTTCTGCATGTGAATGTCCCAGCAATGACTGAGAGGAAATTCCATGTTAATTACAATGTGGCAAAGGGTCAAAAAGATGTAACACAGGTTTTTAAAATGATTTAAATAAATATTTGAAGAATTGCTTTACTTGCTAAACAAAATGTAACTACAGTCTTCTCACAGAGTGCAACTAATTGAAAAGCCACAGGAAAAGGAAAGGAAATTTCAGGAAACAGAAGTTGTAGCTTTCAGTGAAATGAAAGTAATCCCTGCCTTAAGACCCTATATCAGACAAGGGGTTTATTTGCTCAGTGGGCAAATTGTGTGCTTGGCAATAATTTAAAGTGTAACTGGATGCTTTAATGGTCCAATATAACATAAAGAAAGATGTAGAAATTTTCTTGATACCTCTTACTCTGGACAAAGAAGCCTGACCTCAAGAAAATAAGATCAATGCTTTAAAATTACTCTAAAACAACTGAAGACAAGTTCTTAGCAGCTCCTGGCTTGGAACAACATCTTCCTTAAAGCCACAGATGTTGGAATTAAGTGTAACTATTACAGATATGTTCAAAATAGGGTGAAATCAGTAAAGCAGTGACATTAGAGACTGGCTACAATTGGCTATCACAGCTAATAGTTTCTGGTTTAAAACTACATAAGAATAGGGCTGAACAGAAACAACTTTTAGACTTCACTGGAACAGATATCATTTTGCTGATTTTGACCTGAAAACTCTAAAGGCAAGTTCAAAACTGCAAATGTCTACCTTTGATAAATGGTTTTCTGACTAACGACACAGCAGAAGAGAGAAAAAAATGTTGTGCTCTGGAAGTCTAGAGAATGGGAAGAGGTCGTTTCATTCTTCCCTAATTTAGACAACTTTGCTACTCACAGTACTTTGTGTAACTTTGTATATGTACTCTGTACCGGCAATTTCCTTGCTTCAAGTCTGAACAGCAGAGGTGTCCTAGCTTTATACCTCAGTCAGATGAAAGAGAACTTGTCACAAGTTTCCAATGTGTTATTACCCATTTTTTTCATCCTCCACTATGGAGTTATGACCTCCTACAAAGAGCCTCCAGCTTCAGCCCAGGAAAAGCCAGTAGAAGAAGAAGGGTCCTAATTCCAATCTTACACAGATGGAGATAAAGAAATCATTGAACCTACAGGTTCCTCCCATTCTCTCTTGCCTTTCAATATTACTTATATGCTCCTTTTCTCCCTTAAGCCAGGGAGAATTTCTGACTCTATGAAAAATTTGAGGATTTTGATATTTTGCTTTCTTTGTAGAGCAGAGATATTTTGATCAGAAGCAATTAGTTCAAAGGTCAGCATTCCCTGATATCTTTTAAGTGTTCAAAAGCTTATTAGTTTTCTTCTGAAAATAAGCAAAAATTCAATTTGTACCTCATAAATACATTATTCATAAATATAAAATTAAGCTTTAAAACCCTAATTGAAACCAAATTGGAGTCAGAAAAATGTTTTGTTATAGCAAACAGAAAGAAGAAAGTTGAAACTATTTATTAGAGACATTAGAACAGTTCACTGAGTACTACTGGTAAGGAAAGTATCATCAAAGTCAACATGCTCTGTGAAACATAAGTTTAAGAAAACTGGATTTTCCACTATAAAGCTCTTAGAACAAAACTTTCTGGCCTGTCTTTAATTTATAATTAATTGCCCTTAGTTAACCATTTATATGCTTCATGAGTAAAAGGATGAAGCATGTATCTTTTAGCTTTAAAAATAGTAACCTCAGTAATGACTTAGAACTGAACAGAAAATTCTGTTAGTTAAAGAAATGAGGTAATAAACAAGTAAATACTATGATTCCACCCACTTTATTTCACTTGTCTGAAAAAGAAATTTAGCAATTATTTGACCAAAGCCAAAGATAACCAACAGTTGATATACATCTTTGTCTTTCGTGATCTAGTTTTCAAAGTTTCTTATTTCGTATAACCGATTCTTGATTTATTTTGGATGTGTGGACACCCAAAAACTCAATAGAATCAAGATATTTGAGTTGGTGTTCAAATCTGGACCTAAGAACGAGAGTGATTATTTGAAATACTTTCATTGAAGTTCCTGATTTACCAATCATGTTTGTACATATGGATACAGGTTTTTAGAATTTGCCTTCTATCTCAGCTGTGGAGAATTTAGCTTATGTGAAAGGTTGAAATGCATTGATTTCAGTGAACGTCAATTTTCTGTATAAAAGATGAGGGGTTTAATATTATCATTTAATTATTATTTGTCAGTATGTAAATACTAGGTGCAACAGAAAATGCATGCAGTTTATTGTGAAACTGCTCAGGAAGAAAATTTACTCTTAATTTAATCTCTAGATCCTGCTTAATACTATTAACATAATTAAACAGGGGGAATAACTGCAAGCATACTGCACGCATACCATTTAAATAGTAATTTTATTTTTTGCTTGGAAAAGGCACTATAAAACATGTATATTCTTATGAATTTGCAGATAATTATGAGACAGTGAGAACTGAAGTTTTGGGGGATTTGTGCCATGGAATGACACATTCTCTGAAGTCCTTTTTTTGTAAGCAATGATTTCTAAATTTTCACCGTTGTTGCAACAGTTCTACCAGTATAAAATCAGAGTAGTGATTTCAAGTCAAGCAGCAAGAAAAGTCCAATTTTTTTCTCAGAGCTGTAGGGGCGGATAAAAGAACAAGAAAAAACCATACTGCAACCCACTTTGAAAACATAAAGCTAAAAATATTCAAGAGCCTTGAAAGGAGCCACAGGAGACAGAGCCAGCACCAAGTTGCATAAAAACAAGTGGCACTGGGTCAGACAACAATTCCAGTGTGTTGTCTCCAAAGGCACTGGCATCAGATCCATAGAGAAGGAATATGTGTCATATCTCAGCTTCCAACACCCCATAGCTAAGGCATTTCCAGGTGCAAAAGTAGATCATCCTTAGCCAAACTCCTGATAAGTCCAGATCCAGGAAATGACAAAATTGCAGCAAGTTCTTTATGTCCTTAAACATCCAGAAAATGTCCCCCGACACCAAAAATGGTGAGAGCAATTAATCAAGCAGAAGAAAAAGACAGAGGATCTGCCAGGCATAAAGCTTTCTCCAAAATGATGGATGAACCAGGAACAGAACCTGAGTTTTCCACATTACAAGTGAAAACTTTCCCACTCGGTGTTGTCAAATGCCCTCTTTCACTCTGGATTATTTCTTGCCAAGAGGAATCCTAACTGCTCTCAATAACAAGAATACAGATCACCATTCAGTGCACACATATTTACTTGGAGAAGAATAAGAGGAGGTACAGACACTACTATCAGCCTTTCATAAGTGAAGATAAGCCTGAAGTTTCTGTTTGTGTGACAGCACCGAGCTGAAAGCATTAGTTTTCATTGCTAAATATGTACCTAAAGAAGAAAAGAAGTCTTAATAGCAATTTGTATCCCCCCAGCATTTCTTCCCCCCAGCATTTCTTCCCCCCAGCATTTTTTAGGTGTGCATAGGACTGCCTGCATTTTTTCTCTTGATGCAACTTGGTAAGTCCTGCACCTTTGACTCATTCTCTAAATAGAAACCCACAATTTGTGGATTTCTTTCAGTTGGAATTATAGTCAAGGAGGAGGAGAGGGAGCTATGATGAACAACACAACCACCAGAGTTTCAGCAAATATACAAAACAGTTCAAAGCCAATGATCAAAAAAAAGAGACCTTTTAGTCAAGCTCCATCAAGAATTTTGGCAGAAAAAACATTGCACCTATTATTGAGAAAAAGATTGAGATGTTTATGGCTTCATTTTGTGTTCCTATGTATTCCTTCATTTTGTGATCCTGTTTTAGTGTAACACTTGAATTACCTTTTGGTTTCCTTAAGGTTAAAAAAAATTAATTTTGGACTGATAGTAGCTTTCAAAATTCAAAAGTCTGCACAACTTGACTTTTAATAGTCTAAAATAACCGCCTTATAAAAAGCAGTAACTGATGATTGTCAGAAAGCTGGAAGAGATGCAAACACACATTGTGACCTAAAAGTTATTTCTATACCATAAAATTGAAAGTGCCCGAGACCATTTGCTGGCTCTAATTCTTTCTGGCACAGAAGAGATTGCATCCATACTGTTAAAGTCTCCCAATCCCTAAAATCGGAGCAGAATAATCAGTAGTTCTGGGCTGAAGCAAAACCAGGAACTGCTTTATATTGCAAGAGTCAATGTCTGAGGACCATTTCATGCCAGAGAACACTTGCTGGCTCTACTTTTGATGTACCATATGACACAGCCATGAAGAGCAAGGAATCAGAACAAAAAGGCCAGTTCTTCCACCAGAGATGAGAGAATAACGTAAGTATGAGCAGAAATATTACAGTAAATAAAGAAATTTGAGGGCTGTGTTGTTGAGGTTTTGCAATGTTAAACCATTTTCCCAGCTACTGTCTTGGAAATCAAATGCTATTTTTCTTTGAAGAAACAGTTTTAAGCCACTTTAATAAGTTTAAAATCTCTTCATCCAACCGGTTGGATGTGTCATATCAACAGAGTTAGTATGAGAGAAACAGAAACCCATAATGCATGACTGATTGGAATTTTTGATTCCCATTTCCACAAAAAAAAATAGGAAGAGAAAGCCAGGCCTGCAAGGCAGCAAGAAGAGAACAATCAGGCTGCCGGGTCACCTCACTCATCTTTCACTAGTATGAGTAAGGATCGTGATAAAATTCCCACAAAATGCTGTGACCAGACTCAATCCACATGACTGAGGGAAAGGGGGGCAGATACAACACTACAGCTCAGACCTAATCCCATAAAATATTTGGAACAATCTTTACATTTTGCTTCCAACCTAAACTGATGCTGGGACACTGTCTCAGCAGCAGCACTGAGCCAGTCCCAGCCCCCAGGTTGGACAGGAATCCCTGCACATCTGCCCCAGGGATCCCCACTGGAGCAGCCTATGGACCTCTGCTATAAATCCCCCAAGTATCTTACAGTTATTGTTTAAGGTGAGTGGAAAGAGAGATCAGAAGGAATAAGCAGGAATAGCAATCACTTCCTTATCATCCTGGAATATCAACAGGGAGTGGCTCAATCTCTCCCGGAGCAGTGACCCTTGAAACTTTGTGGTGGGAGTCACCAGCAGGCGTGTCATGTAGCACATGTGAGCACACCTCCTTCATTTTGAAGTACAGGTTGTTTGCATTGTGCTTGAAGAGGGAGGGAAAGCTCTGAGTGCATTAAGGGAACGCTTGAAAGATAAATTCACTTGTACATTACCAAGGTATAGTAATGGGAAAATAATCAGGGCAGCTTCACAGAATGGAATAATATCTCATCTTTGAAATCTATTAGCTTTAAAATGTTGTTAGTCACATTTCAATGCTTTTTCTACCAGCATGATTTTTAAGGAAATAAATCAGTGAAAGAACTGAAACAAATATCTCTGATAAATAATTTGCTGGTTTGCAGTGTTATAAGGAGACAGTTACCTAGTTGTCCTGTGCCCAGAAAGAGTGCAACTAACAAGCTAAGGGTAGCATTAGCAGGTCACGCACAGTCCTAAGTATTTTTACAGGCTAGGACATTTCCCAAATTAATTGTAAGAGCTGCTAGAGACATAACCAGTGTTGTTAGAAGACCTAAGGTTATTCTTGACTGCAATACATGCTCAAGATTAGCAGGATGGACTAGAGCTTCTTTCCACTGTTTTGCTGAGGCAGCAAATTGCAGCAGAGCATTTTTATGCCTTAGAATTGCAGATTCCATTTTAGAAAAATCTCTCAATCATAGCCCTTCAAAGAAAGGTGCCATGGGCAGGGTGTTGAGAGCAGAGGACTGGACAAGGAAACCAGACCCATGAACAAGCTCAGGGCCCAGACACTGACTTCAGAGCTCACCCCAGGTCTGTATCTGAACCTAAGTGTCAAGTTTTCTGCTGCTTCTTACCTTTATCTTCCTTGCCTTCCTTTTTATGATGTGACATGATCTCATTCCCTTATTCCTGTCATCCTTAATGGATTTTAAAGCATGTAGTAAATAGGAGTATGCTCATATACGCCAGAATCTACCACTAAATATCCATAATTCTTCTCAAAAGGCAATTTTAATGTTCCTGAAAACAATACAAGTTCAATGCAAATGTGGCATCAAAATTGGTCTCTCTTTTAACTGAAAATACCATGATGAAATAGTGCCCATAATAACTTCTGAGCTCAGTCAGCAACAATAATGAGAAATGATTGTCGATATTGCATTGGCCATACATAGATAGTCAATATAATGGTTAGACCACATAAAAGAGAATTTTTAAATGAAAACAGGAGCGAGTAACTCCACCTATCTAATGAATATGGGGTATTGTTTTGACATACATTAGAATTTTCATCTCCTTTGGCTTTTTTCCACGTTTACCAGATTTTGTTACCAAAGTTAACCTGCTGAGTCAGTGGCTCTGCACCAACATCACCTTCAGACCACAGTGAATTAGACCTTCAGTGAATTAGAGGAAGTAATAAATGTAGCAGCTGTAAGCTGTCTTTTCCCTAATGAACAGTTTACATTGAGGAAAACATGACTTCAGACATGATCTTAACTTCCTGCCTAAAATCTAAAGAACTGTGTGCAGAGACACAGCCGATTGTTTTCTTAGAAAGGTTACAGCAATTAACAACATGAAATGCACATCATTAATGACTAACACAAACTGTCAGAAATTACTGTTCCAGTTCCACAGAAACATGCATGTCCCTGTTTTTATGCTAAAGCAACTTAATTCATTGATAAATAGGCACCTTGGAAAACTATTCTCTTTCATGTTTATAGCTTTTGCATCTACGTTTCAAATGAAAATCTGGGAGGACATGAGAGATGATCCTTATGGGTCCCTTCCAACTCAGGATGTTGGATGATTCTAGGAATAATCTTTGTGTGGAAACAAGGTTGACAAAGACAAGACAGTGTGTGTTCCACATAAACACAAAATTATTTAAGCATATCACTTTTTCCTTTTTTCCAACCACATGTATCAGTCACCTAAACAAATAACTACATAACCACTTGGCTGTATTTCTTTCAAATGTTGAAACCTCCAATTGCTACCTATGGTCTTTCACTTATCCTTTTCAATTGTCAGAAGTTTTTATAAAAACTAAAAATGTCAGATTTATGTACAAAGCTTTCATGGTTAAAACTCTAAGCTATTCAATTAAGTTATAAGACCTTTACTAAACTATCAACGGAATGAGTATAATCTATGATTACCTAGAATTAGTACAAAAATCCAGCTCAAATCCTCTGAATTTGTATTGCCTGAATATTTTTACAGAACAAATGATTTCTAATGAACCCAGGAGTAACTTTACCAGGATATGAGCAATTTCGATTTTGCAATTAAAACTTTCTTTTCTATCTTAAAAAACTGCTGCTCTTGAAAATAACTATCTTCCATAGAAAATATGGGGGGGTTTGATGAATCAGTGTAAAATTCTAAAATATTTAAGTACCATAAATGACACACAAGTAAAATTTAATTTGGTAATGCAAAAACAGCCTGCTGGTGGCTGCATGATTCTTTTTCCTTCCTTAGGTCAGCATTCTCGATTTGCTGATATCACCACTAGTGTATATCTTGTCCCTTGCCAAGTGCAAATTTGATCATATGCATCTCTAGACCAGAGGCATAATAGGTACATGGCATTTGCAGAAGTACTGTAAAAGCATTATAATCTATACTTTTGTGATTTCTCATCTGAAAACTGAAATTTTTTTCCAAAATTTTCCAAGTTTTGACTTCGTACGTATCCAGAAATCTTACTATCTTCCAGTGTTATTAAATATTTTCAATGCATAAAATGTCCTCATTTCATTTTCATAAACAGCAGTTTAGACACAAATATTTAGACCCGCTCTACTTCAGCTTTGTTAGTGAACGCACCACTGAATATTTATTAATTTAAACAATATCTTTGATGAATGTTTTTTAGATTAATGTTTTTTAATTTCTTATAGAGTGTCTGTGGATCTGCATTTTCACTTGAGGGCAGATGTGCTTCCAATATTCTGGAGAAAATTAAGTTCTTCTTGTAGAAGGGGTATGTCATTTATATTTGCTTTGACTAGCAGGAAAAAGAATTAGGGAAAGAAAATAGGTAAAAAATAAAAGACTAGCAAGGTTTGATATAAACAAGCCATAAAATATTGTTGTGAGGATTAATTTTAATGAGTTCCACCTCATTGTAAGAAGGCTCCAGTGTAATGAATCTGGGCAAATAAGATATGAAGTTTGTTCAATTCCCATTTCTTAGTTCCCCAAGAGGAAAAAAACATTGACAATATAAAGGATTGCTAAAGTCCTAGACAAAGTTAAACCTTGTCTTAATTCTATTTTAACAAATGCAAGAAAATCTGGCTTCCCATATTCAAAGTATCATTCTTTTAATTCAATCAAAATTGAAATCCAATTCTATTTGAATATGATGCCACAGGTGTTCCAAACATGAGACTATTTCTGTATTGGATTTTGGCAGAACAAAGGAAATGGTGCCCACCCAGCTCCTGGAGCGTATCTGAGAATGAACTATCAGTAAACATGAAGTTCCTATAAATGCACAGACTTCTATTTTACAAAAAGTGTTGTTCAAGTCTGCCAAATTCAAAAGATAATTAAATGTAGAAAGACATAGGAAAAAGACTCACAGAAAATAATATTTATTCCTGAACAATCTTTTTCACTATCAGCGTTAATGCTTTTATGAAAATTGATCTCTGAAAGGGAAGAAAGATGATGTAATTATTCTTTATAATAGTAACATTTGCCCAACAAGGATTTGCAACTGCTTTAAAAAAGCTGAAACTAGAATTCCCAGATGCAGAACACCATTTATTCTTTTAACTGAATCTCTTCAAAACAGACAGACGGAAGTTTTGTAGGCAGGAGGGGAGGGATGCTGTACCTAGAGACAAATGAAGAAGGTTGCAGTCTTTTCCAGGTATGTGGAGGATGGTGGGAGTGTTTGCAAGCATCACTAACTGCACAGAGATGCCTTGTTAATGCCTGTCACTGGAACAAACCACTCACCATGTAAAGGTAGGTCAATCTGGAATAAGGCTTACAGGTTGTATGAATAACCAAGTGACTCGGAAACATCTTACTCTCAAAAAGCCAAATCAAATGAAAACAACCTTCTGCACTTTTTTCTTACTAGAGATAATGGTAAGTCTACTTTCACTCCACGATCTTGAGTTCTGTTTCTTTTGTTTCAATTCAAAGAAAGAACATCTTTCTTAACTCTTACATTTTAGCTAGGAAGAAGAGAATAGAAGTCAGTGGCCTCTTTTACACAGTGAGCTATCAGTGAGAAAGACAATCACTTGGAAGGTGGAAGAAATGCCTTTAAACTCATTTAGCTGCATGAGGTTTGACAGCTGTGCCACTCGGGAAAATGGCACAGTCAGCATGGCAGCACAACCCATATACACATCCCAGTGATCAGGATATCCCCCTGGGAAGTGTGAAGGATTGTTTGTTTTAGAGTAGCAGTAGCTCATGTCTCAAACAGAAAAGAGGCACAAAAATGTCTCTCTTACCTTACCCAGTTACAAAGAAAGATCATCATCATCTCTTCAGATACCCCTGGTTCATAATTATAGCTCAAAAAGGATTTCCACGAAATGGCAACAGATTACATGGAAATTGGTAACTGTTAGTGGTTATTTTTTCATGAACAAAGTACCATCCTAAAACAGTTTAACTCTTCTAGAGCTAAACTTCGTTAGCTTGTTTCATTCTGTAGATCCACCATACAAATTCTGTCTCTGATCTCTTGTAGCCTGAGAATCCTTGACCATAACATTGCTCTCAACCTTGAAACCCCTGTGGTTCATGAGCACTTCTCCTTCAGCCACACAGGAGAGGCCACTGCTCACCTTCTTGTACTCGTCTCTTGCCCAAGGAACACTGAACTTCAGGAGAGTGGAGAGGCTGCTGGAGAACCACCTCTCCCCCACCTCTGGCCATGCTGGGGTAGCAGGGATGTGTGGCTTAGCAGAGGGTACCTGTGCAGGAGGGAGGGAGGCAGGGAATGTCCCAGCCCATCAATAGAGCCCTGCTGTGCGTTACAAATTCTCCTCAGGGTGAACAAAGACTCAAGAACACGTCAGGCAACTCTCGTTCTTTGGTGCAGAATCACCTTAACTCCAGCAACCAGCCCAGTCTTGAGACCCCAAAGGTGTTGGCTGACAAGACCTTCCTTTTGTACAGGACACTTCAATAAACTCTCAACTCCTCACCAAAAATATCTCCAAGGTGCTGGCTCACGAGCCACAATAAACTTACACAGGGTCCCCACTGCCACAACAACTCAGGATGGAGTACAGAGTAGAATCTGACAGCCAGGCTTTGCCCATCCAAAGCAAGAGAAGAAACAAAGAAAGGTGGAGAAGAGACAGAGAAAAGAGAGAACGTCCCCAGCCCATAGATCCCGTGTTGGTCCTACCATGGGGAGGGTCCAGAGCTGGGGCAGAAAAGGAAAGGGAAAGAGCAAAGGGGCCCCATCTGCTTCCTTTGAGAGTTTCCTTGGTGCAGCCTCTCTCAGATCAACTTGATTTGATGTGCCCTTTTGTTCTTGCATGCAGAACCAGCCTTTGGAGCCCTTGTCCAGGGAGGGAGTCCAGGCTGGGGGACCTGAGCATGAGTCTCAAGGTGGAGCAGGAAGGTGGCTCAGCACAGCACTGCCCCACCTGTGCAGCCCCCTCTCCTCTCATCCCAACGTTCCTGCTGCAGCTCTCAGAAGGGCTGAGACAAAGAACACTCGTGCCTGGTCCTCCACAGCACGGATGCTTGGTCTGCATAACTCCCCAAACACACACTGTGGCACTCGGGGTGGAATCTGCCAGCTGAGGGACCTGGAGAGGCCTCAGTCTATGGAACGTGGGGAGGTGCACGCCAGAGTCATAAGGGAAATTCTGAGGGAGCTGCCAAGCCAGTCTCCATAATTTTGAAAAGTCTTGGACAGTCAAGGGAAGTCCCTGGGGAGTGGCAAAATGGAAACCTTGCCCTCAGCTTTAACAAAGGGTAGAAAGGAGGACCCTGGGAAGTGCCCCCTGTCAGCCTCAGCTCTGTGCCTGGGAAGATCATGGAACAGATCCTCCTGGAAGCTCTGCTAAAGCTCTCGGAGGACAGGGAGGTGACTGGTGACAGCTAGTACGGCTGCACCAAGGGCAAGTCCTGCCCGACCAGCCCAGTGGCCTTGTAGGATGGAGGAGCTGCAGCTGCAGCCGGACAGAGCGGGCCGTATGCGCCGGCATCTGTCTGGCTTTGACTGCATCCAAAGAAACACGGCCAGTGGGTCGAGGGAGGGGATTCTGCCCCTGTTTGCTCTGATGAGACCCCACCTGCAGAGCTGCCTCCAGGTCTGGAATCCTCAGCACAAAGAGACAGGGACCTGCTGCAGTGGGAGCAGAGGAGAGACAAAGAAATGATCCATTTGCTGGAGCACTTCTCTGACGAAGGAGGATGGAGAGAGCTGGGCTTGTGAAACCACAAACTATGCTCACGAACTGTGGGCTTGTTGCAGCAGCACGTAATCCACTTCCTAAGGCCAATTCCATAGTTGTAGACCAGCTGGAAAATTAAACACATAACAATAAAGAAGAGCAGATCAAAAGTTCTTACCAGGAAGTTTAGGGGTGTTGTATTGTTCTTTTAAGTACAAATGCCTGGAACAGAATATTGAAAGGAAACTATGCAAAGTCCCTCAGTAAGCTGTGTAACAAGATTTATTTACATACATATACATATATTTGGTGAGATATACTGACAAATGAAAATACGAGGGGAAAAGCAGAAGAAATGTGTTTTGCAAAACTAGTGATATAAAATAAATTGCAGAACTAGGAAAGTAGGCATTTTCTTTAAAATGCATGGAAGACAGTTGCAATGGACCCTGAAAGAGCTAGAAAGGTATCACAAAAAAACAGTCCTTTTCTTCTATTATCTCAAGTTTAGAAATGGTTGGCTTGTATTTGGACTTCTTCTGTATCTATATGTCAGGCAGAATCTCTGTCTTGTTAGCACAAGAAAAGAGTATTATCTTCTCCAGAAGAGTAAGAAGCATGATATGAGGTTGTGGTAAAATGCTTTCACAGTTCCAGAGGTTTAACTTAGGCTTTTTGCTTTTTTTGATTCTATAAACAGAGTAATCTCTAAGAGGCAGAGCTTCTGGTTTTACTGTTTGATGTTGACCTATAATGTTGAATGCAAGTTACATCCATTTCTTATTTCTTAAGACAAAGTATATCAGTTAATTTAGATAGAATTTTTAAATCCCAGTATGCTCATGCATTAAAGCAATATGCTAAATGACACTTGACATTTTGTAAGTCCCTCATTAAACAAAATTAATATTACCTACTAACACAGCAAACTATTTTGAACTAGCTCTTTCTTGCAACAATATATTGCTAAAGACTCATCGGTAAATAATCTCCAAGATGTTGTCAGATACCATAAATATCAAATGGAAATTTTTGTGAGAGCAATACGTCAGTTGATAGGATATGGTGACTATAATTTATCCATCCATGACTTCAAAGGAAAACAGCAAGCCACAAATAACCCAAAGATTAGTTTTGTCCTAGCTGTGTGAATTTGGCAGGCTTGCAGAGATTGAAAGAGACGCTAAAACTGAGGAATGATCCACCATTAAATCAATTTAGGAAGAAACTCCTGCATTTTTCTGTCAAGCTAAATTAATATATTTTTAACTTCTTCTACAATCTATTTTTAATATACATGTTACATGTGTGTGCACTGCAGTTTTATAATGCATCTGTGTCAGCTTAAAATTCAATAAAAATTAAGCACATAGTTCCTGCTTCCTATTTCAAAAGCCTACTATCCCTCAAAACATTCCTATGTATCTATGCCTACAGCATGTCTATTATGTTTTACTCAGTTAGTGATTTTGTGCATTGGATTATCCTGTGCTTCAGATCTGCCTCAGCTAATGTGGTCTTTGATATTTAAATAATATCAATTATATAAATAATGATTGTTATAAACCATAACAATTGAAAAACAGTGGATCTATTAATCTGTGTTATCGCACCACGTATCACAAAAAAGTTAACAAAAAGAACCTTCAGTATCACCCAGATTCATCAGGTTGCACGCAAAATTTTTGTTTATGTCACTGATTTTTTTGCTCAGAGAAACCATTTGTGAAGCTGTGTCTTCAGAGTCTCCCTGAAACCTTATCACATTACAAAACCTGCTTGTGCTCCTAGAAAACAATTAGAATATTCTTTATGTGATATGAACCTTGTCCTTCTTTTAATGTGCAAGTGTATATTAGAATAACATCAGTGAAAACCAAACTTAAATCAAGGTTAACACAAAGAATGAATGATGCCAGCAAGACATCTTCACCACAGTTCATCACACAGCGTGCTTACTGTATTATAAATAAATATTTTAATGGAGCAGGGAGGCTCTATTTTTGTATTATTCTTCCCCAGTCTTTGCTTTTGTCATAAAATTACAGAATCACTAAGTTTGGAAAAGACCTCCAAGATCAGAGTCCAGCATTTGTCCAAGCATCACCTTGTCGAGTAGACCAGGGCACTAAATGCCACGTCCAGTCATTTCTCAAGCAACTCCACCACCTCCCTGGGCAGCCCATTCCAAAGCTTGACAACCCTTTCCACACAGAAATTCTTCCTGGTACAATGCATCCATCTTCCTTCCCTTCCACAATCTGCTTCAGTTTGCACTGGGCTCAGGCTGGTAGAGCACCATCAGTTGGACAGGCCTCTCATTATACTGCTCTTCAAGATCATTTTGATGTTCCTGGCACACAACACACCTGGCACTGCTACTGCACTTCTCCTGACACCTTGTGCCACCACTTTCCTGTGATGTGTCTTCTCCTGGGAGCCCTCAGCAGCTCTGAGGTCTGTCCTTCCAAAGGACAGGTCAAGACACGCTTTTTTCCAACAGGGTTCCTTGATGACATCACTCTGGTTTTTCAGGTTCTCAAGTGTTACCTCATTTATTTGGCAGTTCTCAAAGAAGTCTTAGGAACAAGTGTCCCTCTTATGTTTCAGATAGAGTTATTATACAGTCACGAGCACTCAAAAAACAGCCCACACAGGCCTAACAACATTGTCATCATATCCCCAGTTGAATACTCTCTGAACAGCTCTCCAAATACAGCTCCCTCCAAGACCTGAAAATATATAAACTTATGAAAGAGCCTGTAGTTTCAATAGAAAATGCTTAAAAATACCATACATCTAAAAGGAAAAAATTTACTATTGGCAGGTTCTAGGAATATTTCTTGAAAAAAAAAAGTCATTCATTTCCTGTTCAGGATCCCTCACTTCAAGAAAGATATTGATGTTCTGAAGCAAGTCCAGAGATGGGGAAGGGTCTGGAGCACAAGTCTCCAGACTCTCTGGTGCGGAGCAGCTGAGAGAGATGAAGGTGAGGAGAAAAGGAGGCTCAGGAGAGACTTATCACCCTCTACACCTCCCTGAAAGGAGGGTGTAGCCAGGTAGGGGTTGGGCTCTGGTCCCAGGGAACAAGAGACAGGACAAGAGGACAGACTCAAGCTGTGCCAGGGGAGGCTCAGTCTGGACATCAGGAGGAATTTCTTCATAGAAAGGGTTAAGCATTAGCACAGGCTGTCCAAGGAGGTGGTGCAGTCACCATCCCTGGAGGTGTTTAAGAAGTGACTGGATGTGGCAATTGGTACCTGTCATGGTTTGACTCTTGCTAAAAGCCGAGAGCCCACACATAGATCTAAAATTTCTCAGAGAAGGGAAAAAAAAAAAACAACTGACTCTTGTGATAAGGATTACAAGCAACTGTTTATTAACTACTTCACACAAGCAAAACAGGCTCTAACTTAGAATGTNTCCACCAGGCCCCTCTGCTCCAAACACAGGATCACAGCCTCTCTTTTCCGGCACGTCTCTGTTCCAGCGTGGAAAAAATCTCCCACTGTTTCCACGGGTTCACAGGCTGAAGAATCTTTGCCCCTATGATTCCTCACAGATTGCTGGGGCCCTATTCCAGTGTTTAAGGCATCTTCTCTTTCTCCTCTCTCTGACCTTGGTGTTAATCAAACTCCTCACCCTCCTGTCTCTTAAGCGGCCATGATGTTCTGCTCCGCTTTTTTTCCTCTACTCCTTCTTAAATATGTTATCACAGAGGTGTTGTTGCCTGACCTTGGCTAGCTTAGAGCAGAGAAAACTCTAGCAGCTTCTTAAAGAAGCCTCTCTCCTAGCCCCCCCAACTAATAAAAAACTCTGGCTACTTAAAACCACAACAGTACCATGGTTTAGTTGACAAGGTGATGATCAGCCAAAGGTTGGACTGGATCTTGGAGGTCTTTTCCCGCCTAAATAATTCTGCAATTTTTCGAAAGCGACAAAAATTACTTTTTTTCACTGCCAGTCACATATTTTTTAAAATACTCTGAAGGCATTTCCCACTGTAATACTTTTCTAAATTAAATCAAGCAAATGCCCTTAAACTTGGAAATCATTACTTCCCGATATTGACTGAAATAACTTGTGTCAAAAAAGTACAACCTAGCTGCCACAGGAAGAGCTGTGACATTTTGGAATGCCAGACTAGACACAAGGAGATCCAGTCTCACTTCCTAACTCTAGCAATGGGCACCTGGATCACTCCCCTCTGTATTTATTTCCCTCTATAAACAGGAGTAGTGAAATACCTGTGTCTATTGAATTTGACTAATCTCTCCTTCTCTGCTCCCAGCGTGGCAAGAGGAGATAAAGGTACCATGATTGTACCTCCAAAATATCTGCTTGGAAAACGATGTGGCTTTTCTTCCCACCAGTAGTCAAAATAATGCTTAAGTTTTGAGCACAAGGAGCAAATCCAGAAAATGTTCACCACCAGTTATCTCCTCTGCTCTTTTTGTGCCCTCTCTAGGCACCCACTGAAGAGCTCCTTATCTGCTTTAGAAGGAAGAGCCCTAAATATTCAAAATTCTATTGAGTTTTTCACTTCATAAAGCTTTGATTTAAACATGCCTATATATAGAAATATATACACATTCAGCTAGTCATTTGCACTTAAAAACACACAAATATAGTTCTGTTTCTCTACACCAAGAATGACAGTTTGACAAAAATAAATGTGAATTTCACAAGCAAAATTGCTATCGAAAAACTTAATAAGGACCTTCAGAGCTGTCTGAAAATAAGTGGTAATCCCAAAAACCTTCACAAACAGTAATGTCAGTTCCTTCCATGTAACTTTAATGAAATAATACTTTAAAAATCAGGCATCATTCAAAGTTCCTCTATCATCCTAATCAAAGTTTAAAAAACTAATTTCTTCCATGTTTTTATTTTTTAATTTATGGCAAATGAAGGAATTGAGGTTTTATAACTAAGTGTAGAGAGAAAAATGGAAAAATAAAGAAGTTTTTTCACAGGTAAATATATCATAAGAAACAATTTCCAAAAATTGAATCCTATGTAATCTGAGTAGGACTTTTTTTTATTCTTAAGGAACAAAGATAATTTACTTAATAAAAATGAGTATCAGAAAATGGCTATAGCATCACAACTACCAATTTATAGCAGCATTACTTCTTATCACTCATCCCAAAAAATAGAAGAACTCAGATTTTTTTTGTGAAAGCAGCTTCCAAGATCAAGATTTTTCCACATGGAACATTTCATCCACTGTACATGAACTCAATGAATTTTAAGCTTGGCATTACTACTGTTATTTTTACGGAACTGTTCAGGCTCTCAAAGTTGACCATATGCAGAAACGCCTACAACACTTGTGTTGTTTTTGAAAGCTTGAGCATGAAATTAGTTTGAAAATTTGCAAACACATTTGTCTTGGGGTGACTTGATATATCCCATATCTATTCTATGCTAAGAAAAAAAAAAAAACAGATCTTGTGCTTTTAAAACTGAGCCCGGAGAGCAGAGAGAATAAAACCAGCTAGAGAAATCTTTTTAAAACAATTCTATGTTTCAAGGTCAGTTTTTGTTCTTCTGCTGTTCAGTTTTTTTTCTTTGGGTGGCCGCTGTGAGGCAGAAATCTCAGCCTTGTTTCTTTGGAAGGAGAGCAGACTTAAACTTCTGCATTTTCCTGGACTTTTGATTTTTTTCTTGTCTCCTGGACTCATCAGGACACCAGAACATCAAAACCTCACTGGGAGGACTTTTGCACCAGCCTGGAAGGGTTCCCCACATTGGCCCGGGGCAAGGGGAGAAGGAGATCATATCAACAGAAGGTCTCTGAGTCTTCCAGGTTTTTTTCCTTCCCACTGTGACACACTTCATTATTTATTGTTTTTTTATTATTATCAATTTTCTGTGTGTGTTTTTTAAATAAATAGTATTGTACCTTTTCTCACTTTCCTTTGAGGAAAATATTTCTCTTTTCCCGAACTCTTGTGGGGAGGGGGAACTGCAGCCTGGTTTTTTACTATCAGAGGAGAATTTTTTTCTTCCCTCCCTCTGAGTTTTGTCCCAAACCAGGACAGACCAGTGTTAGGATAACAGAAAACCTGCCTATTATTTACTTTGCTAGGGTTATTGAGTTTAGAAAATTAGTTACTTACATATAAGTAGATCATCTTTATAGATCATTCCATGTGTCATTGAACTGTAGCACATGATTAGGTAGGACTCAAGTTAGGCAAAGTAGCCAAACTCAGTCCCTTAAATTGAACAAAAGAGGTTTTGAAATTCAAACCACTATGAATAATATATAACTTCATGTACGTGTACAAATTTAAAAGGGTTTACTATGAGAATTATTGCTCTCATATCCCCATAGCTGTATCTTTTTTTAACAATGACCCAGCAGTGCTGATAGACTCCTACAGAAACATCACTTGTTTTAAACTGGCATCCTCTATACTGCTAAATACAGAAACTTGACACCAGCTGAGACTGCCTTGAACCATCTGCACCTTCCTTTAGTTTCAAAGGATCCTCCCTCGGGAAGAACAAAACATAAAATGTGCACTATTATCTTTAGACTTGAGTCATTTTCAAAATCTGAAATAAAACTCTTATGGTTTCCCATTATAAAACAAGTCAAACAGTTCCTGTCACAGTCCATTACAAAACAAGAAGCACTTCTGTAAGTAATCACAACCCAAAAACTGCTGGCAGGCTCAACTCAGAAAGCAAAAGGCCACATAACTTCTTTAAACTCAGGACATTTGGAAATGTTAAATTTAAGGATTATTTTATATCTTTTCTAGCTCTCTGAACTCTCTGGGATTTTCCATTACAACAGGTCAAAGTTTAATTTCCACAGTCACACAGAAGCACCAAGAATTGCATTACAGCTGAGAATTGCACGCATCAACATCTTCTGCATGATTGTATTCTCAAGTGTAAAAATAACAGAAAGTTTTTGAAAGGTGATACGCGTTACACATCTCTCTTCATTTCCTTAGTTGCTCCTCTGGAAGAATCATCTCTTCACAAGGATCTCTACAAGGACTCACATGAAGACGAGCAGCAATGGGTACAAGTTGCACCATAAGAAGTTTTATCTTGACATAAGATATTTTTTTAAGGTGAGAACAATCATTCACTGAAACCACCTCTCCAGGGACATGCTACAGTCCCTGTCATGGTAGGTATTTGAGATACAATTGGACAGACTTCTAGAAAATCTAAGTTCCCTTTCCCTGGAAAGGTTGGACAATATGATCACTCAGGATCTCTTCCCACCTGTGTTATTTTGTTATTTGCTCTGTGTCAATGTTTTACTTACATTACAGGCAATTTTTTGATTATTTGATTGCTGAGTTAAGGGTAATCAGAAACTTGTCAGGAAGAAAATAAAAATTTGGTCTTTTTTTTGTGAAAATATTTTGATAAGTGTTAATTTTGTTTAAGTACAGGTAATTTTTAAAAACAACTGAAAAAGGGGTCTACAGTTTCTTTAATCTATTGTCCAAACCAAAACAGCTATGACAACAATCAATGCTTGGTGTAGTTGTGTTTGTTACTGTAGAACAGCACTGGTTAAATTCTGCAGTGCTTGTTCAGATTCCATTAATCAAAAGATTTTTATAGGATACAACATGCAAAAGCTCTGTGCAAAATGTACAGAGACCTGCACTATGAAAATGTGATCACACTCATTTACATCATCATTTAATCAACAGAATACCAAAGATTAAGACTTATATTTAAGTATGAAGAACAGCACTGACAGATGTTAAGAGACGAGAGAAGCAAGAGGAAGTATTTTGCAAAAGTGCACAATTAATTCTTTATGTAATTATTCTTTCTGTGTATATGCAAGTTAAAAGACATTTAAAAATGCAAGCTCAAATTAAGGAAATTAAAAGGGAAGACAACTGCAAGGAAGTTGGGACTTTTAGGATGAAAAGAATATTACATTTCTAATCAAATAACAATGGTCTCACAATACTCTCTGTATATTTCACTCTGCAACAAACAACTCTGAACCTCCAATACTAATATAAATAATTTTTTGCTTTTGTGTAGACTTGAAATCTGAAGAAAAAGCATTTTAGTAGAGAAGATTCTCAGATACAGATTCTTATTTTCCCAGCTAACTAGTGTAACAGGTTATTCTTAGCCACTTAAGAGTTATGGATTTGATCTTTAAACATTAAAAAAATGAATCAAAGAAATGTTAAAAGACAGTAATAGGAATATTTTGAAGTAATTTATCAGAACAGAGAAGAAGCATTTTATATAAAGAAGCAAACAGTTACATGAAATTATGACCAACTAAATTTCTAAAATGTGTAATGACTCAAGATGTAACAAGCAGATAACAAATCATTGTTTTGATGTTTTGTGCATTGGAAGAAAATGTTGATGGGTAAAACAACACTTCAATTTCCCTCAAAGTAAAAGGCAGCTTCATAAAATCATGCTCCTAAATTTCTGTATTTAACAATAACTTTCACAGCCAAACATCTCTGTCAATCATTAAAATCATTAACATTTAGAAAGCCAAATAACACATCCTGACAAATGCATTGCTTAGTGCACCAAAGAGCAAAGGGAACCTTTCAAGTTGACTGTTACAATGTCTTATTCGTTTAATTGAAAGTTTAATTACAGTGTTTTAACTCAGGAGTTTTTGTAAAAACTGTTCTGATTTGTTACTCTGTGAGATTACACGACACTTAGTTTTAGAGTAGCTTTTTTTTTCCCCTAAAATTGCATTTCTTCTGTTTCCTTTCCCTTCCTGCATTAGTGATGCACATGTTTACATCTGTGGCAAATAGGGGGGTACACACAGCAGTTTTCACAAATGTTACACATATGACAAGTTAACTTTTAGTTCTAACCCTGTAAAAGTCGCTCCAAACTAAAGAAAAATAAAGCAATAGCAGAGATGCTCCTTCTGTGAAATCAAGATAACAAAGACTTTGTCATTAACTGACAAACAGTTACTGGGTGGATCCATACTTTAAAATTTACTTTAAGTTGTTATGAGCTCTATAGGTCAGGGGATAGAAATTTCAGACACAACTCTTTTTAAAGCATTATCAGATCTGGGCTACAGCCCACAGTCACAAACTAAGTGTAGTGCTTTGATTAATACCACCTATAGCAAATTACTGCTAAAAAAAAAGATGCTGCCATGATATTAAATTG
This sequence comes from Calyptomena viridis, assembly GCA_013390005.1. Classification (NCBI taxonomy): domain Eukaryota; kingdom Metazoa; phylum Chordata; class Aves; order Passeriformes; family Eurylaimidae; genus Calyptomena; species Calyptomena viridis. Next base: position 193,247 of record WEIV01008451.1, on the reverse strand, counting down.
GGTCCCTAGAAAATGTCATCATGTAACTGTAACAGGAATATTACACAAACACATTCAACAGCTAAAATTGCTGCCTCAGACATTTAAAAATTGTGAAATTCATATTGAAAAATTACATGCAAATGAATGATTCCACTAAATGTGCAGGTTTTGTTTTGCAGTTGTTGCTTTGTTTTCCAAAGGAAATAAATTCTTTCCCCCTCCTGATGTTCTAAAGCAGTTTTCCTTGCAGACCCTCTAAGCCCTATTCTTTTTTTCTGGTCATGGATTTTATTTGGACTCAAGGGAAAAATATCATTAGATAATTCATTAAGAATTCTCATTCTGGTTCACTAAATACAGAGAAAAGTATCATCCTGAGTCCTGTTCTAGTAATCAAGGAAACGCTTATTTCTACTTCTTATATTAATCAAGAGTAAATATTTGAAGTGTCACATACTGAAGTAACAACACGTTTTTAAGTAACTCTTTGCTCTGCCATATGGGTGCATTGATTTCTAACTTCATTAAGTTCCAGTGTCCAATAATCATTGTTTTTCACCTTTTTGTAACAGATTTCCTCCTGCCTATGAGAAAATCTATAATTCTCATCACTCAGCCAGCTTTTCAATGATAAACAAAATTGTCTGTACTTCTGTTTTATTGATCAGATCTCACTCTCAATCTCCCATTGGAAAATTACTTGAAATAATTCACAACATTCAATTACCAAATAGTTGTGCTCTTGAGCAGGGACATTATTCAAGGATTAGACTCTAGAGTAACATAACAAACACACAGAAAAATTGAAAACTATATACTGATAAGCCTTCACAGTCCAAGAATGCAGCTTAAAGTCAATACTCCACACGAAAATGGAGAAATTTATCATTTAAAATTTATTTGTTCAAAGTTTTAAAATTGTCATCACCTTTTTTACATCACCATTCTTATCTATTGATGTGTTGTTACAGTCAAATGATTTAGTGCCCTACAGACACTGCTGAAAAAAAGCAGTTTTCAAACAATTTCTGTATCAACTACAGTTGATACTGACAAAGTTGATAAAGAACTAACAGTTCTTTAAGGTTCCAGGGCTGGGGGGAAGAAGGTTCCTCTAATTTTTTTTTCAGGTTTCATATTGCATTGATAAGAGTGGTTTTAATACACAATATCTATTTTATTTTTCTGCTTTAATAAAAGTTCTTTCTATCTTTATACACAAACGAGTCTTGAAAAATTAATATCGAATTTATTTTAATTCATTTCTACTGTCCCCTTAAATGGTGACTGTGTTTTTTAGTGGACAGGCAGCACAAGACCCAAAAGGATTCTGTGCCAGATCCCTCTTGCTTTTATTCTTGTAAAGGAACAGAAAGGAAAAAAAAGAACACAAAACATCCCACAGCAAGTACAAACACTCATCGCACATCAGTCCAAGTCATTCCCATTGTTTTGCTAAGAAAATTGTCTGAAAGCATAAGTTTGAATTATACTTTGTTTCCTGACACTGCAGGAATTGTTGTACTTACTTGACAGACATTGTTAAAAAGAAAGACATGAGAATTACAGGCAAAAGATTGTGTCATTTCAATCTAATTAAGGTTTTAATAAATCAAATTTTTCATCATTAACCATGATGTATTCCCTTTATAGTCTAAATTTATTGCTTACTCCCAATAAAGAAAAATGTTTAGAGACAGAAAATTGAGGCCATGACACCATACAAATTAGGTATGTCAGATGAAAGAGGAAATGTGTATAGTACATATCTAGAATGCTTTTGAGTCAACCTCATAAAAAGTGTGCGTAAAACACATTTTCTGCTGCTATTTTTGCAGTACAGATAGCCCAGCATCTCTAGACAACTGTTTTGTCCCATCAATAAGGATGGTAAGAAGTAGAATAGTGCTGCTCTACCTGTATGACCAAAAATAACTACAAATTATTTGCTATTAGTTTTCTTCAGTATTTAATATGACGAATTTTAACACAAATTACTGTACTGTAACCAAGAACTAAAGCTAATTTTTAAAGCCTGGAATGATACAGCCACAATTAAGACACTTGATTATATGCAAGCCTTTTTTTTTTACATAATTATATGTAAGTACAGAGAAAACAATTCTCAAGCTCAACCTTAGGGATGTTACCAGTGTTCATGTCCTTGTTCACACAGATGTAGCTCTGAGTTTGAGCACTACAGTTTCTGATTCACTTTGTCAGCTGGTCCCACTAACATTTCTGAATCGTGTCACCAGTTAGAAAAAGAAGCAATCAAGTTGAGGACTCGGGAGTGAGATCTATCCCCAGCTTCTCCTTGAAAGTAGAAACTTGTTTCCCTACAACCATTCCATTGGTACTGAAAGGTGGATAAGTATCTGAGGTTATGTGGAGTAAATTATGATTTGTCATGGATTAAGCAAGCCATTAAGTTGGCCTAGAAAAAGACATGTACTCAAAGAGCAAAGAAAACTCTTGCCTCTCCAAGAGTTAGGAGACTAAAAAGAAATCTGTCTCCTTGAAACTCACCAAAACATCTTGCAAGAATCTTTACAAATCCTTACAAAGCTTTCCCTTATTCAAATGTTTCAAAACATTTGTTTGGTTTTAAGGAAATCACCCAAATGCAAGATTTATACTCTAATGCTTCAGTAGGCCCAATTCTTCTGTTCTTATGTATCCCATCGTAGCAGTGCTAAACCAGTTGTTTTTAAATTAGTATAATTTTAGTTGGTTCCCAACTAAAATTCTTGACTTCTACAGTGCTTGTGTTCGTTCCCGGAACCCATAACCCCTCCCAAAATGTTCATTGTCTCAACTTCACCTACTGAGGAAGCAGACTAGACAAGCAAATTAACAGGCTCAAGGCCTGCAAGCAGAAGATGAAAACAGATGTTAGATTCCCTTTAGTACTCTGTCTAATTGAGACACTTGCCAACACTGTTTAATGATATTCAAATGGATGTGTAGTATAACTTAAATGGTGAACATGCTACTGATGTAAGTTGTCATGCAAGATGAAGCACCATGCAAAATGCAAAGAGCCTCCTTCTTATTCTGTCACTTTGAATGTGATTGGAAATTTAACACTGGAAATAAAAGGTAAGCATTAATTTAAAGGCTCAATATGATTT